>CM067100.1:933643-1419071 GCA_034008185.1 Gorsachius magnificus
GTTGAAATAACGGTAAGCTGCCAGAGGGGAAATCCTTGAATTTTGGAGAATTTTGGAGCTGGTGCTTTGTGCTTGGGTCTGACTGCGGTCCTGGACCTCCAGGCTCAGCTATGGTCAGCTATGGGAGTGGAAACGGAAGTAAATCCATCAAAGCCAATGATTTAAAAGCTGTCAACCACATTCCCTGGGTGGCATTTAGCACAGAAATGCCGATTTAACCTGCAAAACACGTGCCGTAACATCCCTGTGTGGCAAAACGCAGGCTTGGACCTCAGAGCATCCTTTTCCTGGGAGATTTTTGGCAGCCGCGAGGGATGCTCGAGCTCACAGGAGCTGGCCGGGGCCACATCGGGGCAGAAGTTTTGGGTTCCTTCCGTGTGGGTTTGGTTCCTCTTGGGTTCGTGCTCACGGGCGCAGTGTGGGTAAGGAGGAGCTGGCAGCCTGTCCTGGCCTCACAGATTGCAGGAACAGGTAAAATTCTTGATTTGGTAAATAAATGCCTCGATCAAGGCTCAATCCCTCCCAACCCACCGAGCAGGATGTTGCAAAATGAGGATTTAGCCCAAATTCTGCAACCGAGTTCCTCTTTGTGCTTGCGCAGGCGCCCACAGCAAACCCTTTTTTTTTTTTTTTTTTTTTTTTCCTCTTCTGTTCCCTTTTTTTTGCTCCGACTGCATCTGCCCCACAGGCTGGCAGGGATGGTAGAAGCTTTCCCTCTCTTTGGGGCTAAATCCTCAGGTTTTGGGGCTGTGGTTTGCAGAGCGTGGGCGGCTGGGGCCGGCTCCGCTCCATTGTGCGGCACGGCCGGGCTCTTCCCGCGACAAAGGGCCTCTCATCTCCGCCAGCCCTCGAAGATGCTGCTGGAATATAAATACTAACCCCCCTCCCCGCTCGCTTTTGCCGAGTCAGTGTTTCCCCAAGCCAGATGGCTCCGCCTGAACTTCTCATATTTTACATACAAATAAAAAAAAAAGAGAAAAGAGGAAAAAAAAAAAAAGGGGGCTGATTACAATCCGTGGTTGTAAAGATTTCCTTGTTTTGCTAAACGAGCTGGTTAGATTATTTCTTTGGTTTTGTTTTTTGGGGTTTTCTTTTTTTTTTCCCCTCCATGTGGGCTGTTTCTAGGCAAATTCCTCAAAAAGAAAAAAAAAAAAAGCCCTGGAGAAGCCACAAAGCACTGGGAAAGGTCAGAGGCAGACAAAGGCGGAGGGGACGTGGCTGCACGCTGCTGTTCTTCTGGAATACTTAATACCTCTGCGCTCCCCCAAAGCCTCCCTGCAGCGCCACGGGGTGCATGGGCAGGATGGGACCCACAGCCTGGGAGCAGAGGCTGGAGGCTGAGCGCTGTTTTGGAGGAAGCCGTGACCCCCAAGCTGCAACATCTGCTTCCAGGCAGATTTTTTTTTTTTTTTTTTTTTTTTTCTTATTTATTTCCTCTTCAATCCCCATCTCGGGGGCGGTTTTGGATCCGGACGGGATCTCACGGCCGTTGTTGGGAACCGCTTGCTGCCAGCGCACGGCCCTGTTGCACCGTCCCAAAGGCAGAACAGCAAAGTGCGATGCCTGCACGGCTCTGGCGCTGAATATCACAGGGTTTTGGGCATTTTATGGCAGAAATAACCACTTCAGCCTGTGTGATGCAGCCTGCAAAGCTCCCTCTAGGAATCCTGCATGGAGCTGGAGCTGATTCCTAAGAGGATTTCCAGGCTGGTTGTGTGGGACGGGGCAGCCTTTGGGATCCAGGTCCTGGCACCGGGGCTGGGGCGTCCTTTGGGATCCAGGTCCTGGCACCGGGGCTGGGGCGTCCTTTGGGATCCAGGTCCTGGCACCGGGGCTGGGCGTCCTTTGGGATCCAGGTCCTGGCACCGGGGCTGGGCGTCCTTTGGGATCCAGGTCCTGGCACCGGGGCTGGAGCGTCCTTTGGGATCCGGTCCTGGCACCGGGGCTGGGCGTCCTTTGGGATCCGGTCCTGGCACCGGGGCCTTTCCTTTGGGATCCGGTCCTGGCACCGGGGCTGGAGCGTCCTTTGGGATCCGGTCCTGGCACCGGGGCTGGAGCGTCCTTTGGGATCCTGGTCCTGGGGGGTACAACCCGGCTGCCCCAACCTTTGGGGGATCCCCAGTCCTGGCACCCGCTAAGGGGTTTCCCTTGGCCTCCCGCTGCCGGGGTGACCCTGGGTGCCGGCGAGGGGTGTCTCCCCGGATTTTAGAAGCGGTACCCCGGAGCGTACCCACAGCTCCGCCCCGCCCCGCCCCGCCGGGGGCGGTGCTACCGGGGCAGCGGCTGCGGCGCGGAGCGGAGCGGGACCGGGTGAGTGCGGGCGGGACGGGGCATCCCCATTCTCATCCTCATCCCTATCCCCATCCCCGTCTCCATCCCCGTCCCCACCCCCGGCGCGGCGGGGGAGCGGCCCGGGGCTGAGCCGGAGCTGCCCCGAGCCCCATCCGCGGTGAGTAGAAGGCGAAGGCTGCGCCCATCCCCGGGGGAAGGGGAGGGGGGGGGATCCGGCCCCCACGCCCGGGGGGTGTCACCTCTGCACCCAACGAGCATCCTCGGCATCATCCTCTCTTCTGGGGCTGGCCGCTCTCGCAGGCTGGAAGGGAGCCGCAAGCACCCGCGGGTCCCCAGCCGGGTCACGACACCTTCGCTGCAGCCCCCATGGCACCCGGGGGATTCCCCTAGCCCACAACAAGCCGTCGATGGCCACCAGCTCGGCCTGGAGAGTCTGACCTGCTGAGCGCAGCCAATGGGTCCCCTCACTTGTCCCCAAGCGAGCCGCCACCACGATGGCATCGCCTGCCGGCGGCTCTGCCACCGCTCACCGCTCCCCTCCTTCCCCCTTTGCAGGACGGGGCTGAGCAGTTGGGCTGGCGAACAATAGCGGCGCTGGAAAACAATGGAGCTGCCGCACCTTCGCGCTTAGGGACACCGGACAGACGCTCAGAAGAAATCCTGGCTCCAAAATAGCGCCTGGGCCAGAGCCGCCGCCGCACCGGCTCGCAGGAGCCGCATGCTGAGCACCGTCGGTCGAGCAAAGGATCTGCCAGACAGGGTGAGAGCGCTCGGTCGTACCCCACCGCTTACCAGAGCGGCTTTTAGAGGCTCTCGGTGCCTGCGAGGGAGGAATTGTCGCCTCTGGATGATGCTCTGCTACCGATTGTGTCGGGATCGATGCGCTGTTGGGCTGGTTAAAAGCTGCCCTGGGCTGCAGGGAAGCAGCAGGGTTTGTGCAGGAGGGAGCATCGCAGCCTCCCGGGGCAGCGGGATATTCCCACAATCCCTCGCACAGCTGGGGGGGATGCAGCAGCTGGGCCGAAGCCACATCGCCCGCCCGAGCGGGGAGAGGCCGAAGCCGCGGTGGGGATGCTGCCAAAGCATCTGCGTGCTGCGGGAGGGGACCGAGAAAGCAACCCCTCCCAAAAAAGCACTCCTTTCTTTACAGGAATGGGGAAGAGCACCCCTCTCCTGCTGAAAACACAGTCTTGGGGGGGGGGGGGGGGGTATTTTCCTATTTCTGTTGCCGTATTTGAGCTGTGCATCTCCCCAGGAGCTCTGCAAAAGCAAGCACTCATCCCCACTCCGTGCAAGGGGCTGCGAGCGTGGCCACAGTCCCTCCGCACCGCAGGGTGCTGTAGGGATGCGGGGAAGGGTCTTGGGAAGGTTACTTTTAGGGACAGGAATAAGTCTGGGATCCATCAGGCCTGAAAGCGACTGCGGGAGCAGCCGACGGCTCGTGCTGGAAGGCAGAGCGGGCTGAGAGCCTCCTGCCACGTGTGCAGGGGGAATTGATTTGATCTGATGGGTTTGGTTTTTTTTTAAAACGCTTTGCAAGACAGCAGCAAAACCTCAGCCCACGGAAAAGGAAATACGTCGGCTCAGAGTGGGGAAACTGAGGCACGGGGGGTGCCGGGAAGTGAAGACAGCGCTGAGCTGCTGAGGTTGAGCAACCGATTGGGCAATCTGCACGTTGCCAGCCCTTTTATTTTGGTGATCTCCAGCCTTCTCCCAAAACCATGGCAGAAAATCGAGGGGTGGTGGCAGCCGGTCTTCATTTGGGGATCTCCAGGCGGCCACCACTCCCTTCCACCCGCAGCCCACTGCTCTCAAGACCCAAAAAAGGAAGAATTTGCCCCTTTCCTTGCTTGCTCGGAAGGGGATGTGATGACGGAGGAGAAGGTGGCAGCGCCGGGCCGGTAAACAGGAAACCGGGCTCCTCTGCGCAGGGGGATGAACCTGCATTTCAGGGCTCCTCTTCCATCCCCAAACGAGTATTTTTTTGGGCTGGAGTTCACCCTGGTATCCTCTTCGAGGGACCCAGGCCTTTGGCTTCACCCCTTCCTATCACTACGATGCCACAGAGCGAAACTCCCCGCAGTACCAAAGGCTCCACCCCGGGCTGCACCGCTGGTGGGGGTTTTTTTTCAGCTACTTTGGATATTTTTGGCACCATTTTTGCATGGGCCACGCAGCCGTGTTGTTTCATCCCCGCTCTGCGCCACAGTGCCTTAGCGGTGACGTCCCCGGTGCTTTTCCAACCGCTTTCAGGGGACACCCACAAGCGAGATGCTTATTTCCACCATTCCTGTATCTCACAGCCGGTCACCCCCAAATTCGGGTCCCCGCCGCAGCAGGTGCCGCACAGCCGCCGCACCGACGTTTATCCCAAAGCCAGCTGCAAAATCCACTCCCAATTTCATTTTTGAGGGATAAATGGGATTATTAGTGGGTTTATTCCCTGTGGGAGCATGGCTGGGTGCAGGAGAGGTGGCTGCCGGCGGCAGGAGGGGGGTTGATGCCGGGCTTTGCCGGGATGCTCGTGTGGCTCCTCAGGAAACCCGAAGCTTTGTCAGCTTTTCCGTCGTGACGCGCGATGTTTGCACCGGCGGGTTTCTCTTCTGCTTTCTGGAGCCCCGGCAGCCAGGCTGGCTTCCTGCCCTTCCCCTGCCTGTTTCTGCCTGCTCAAAGGCATTTGCAACCTCTTCTCTGGTTTGAAACAGGATGCAGAATATTTTTTTGCTGTTGCATATAGTTTATTTGCTAGAATATATCCCGATGTGCCGGGTAAGAAGCGGGGATTGCAGCTGTGCTGAGGTTTTTAGGGGGTAGGTCCATCCTCCGACACAGGTTTTACTGTACAGCCTTGGTTGAGTCATTTATCCGCCTGGAGTCATTGTGGTTTTTTGTTTTGGTTTGGATTTTTTTGGCAGGAAAAGGGGTTTGTTTCCCAGGGGGTTGGGAGGAAGAACATGGCGATGCAGGAGGTGGAAGAAAACAGCAGTTTGTGGATCAAAAGCTCTTTTCTCATCTCGGGTTCTCTTTTTGGACGAGGGAAGGGAAGGGAGAGACCCTGGAAAAATGAAAGCCCCATCTGTAGGAGGCTTTGCACAAACACCCAAGGAAAAGCGCAACCCAAAAAGTCCTTTCTCATCACCCAAACCCGCCCGGACGCTGCAGAGAGCCAGCCCCGGCCTGGGACCCAAAATTGTCAACATCCAGGGATTTCTCCCACACCAAAGGGGCCACAGCCAAAACCTCTACCCGTGCCTCTGCGATACAGCCTACCTTACCTCAAGGTCTCTCCAGTGCCTGATTTCCAAAGTGCTCCGAGCCCGCGAGCAGCCCTGAGGGCTTCACCCTAAACCTCATCTCAATTCTGCTGCTGAGCATCCAAAAATCACCCTCGTGCTTTAAGCTGAGGCCACTCCAAAGGTGGGATTTGGGGGGGGGGGGGGGTGTGTCCAAGTGTTTGCGTAAGAGCGATGGAGATGTTTTGGCACTGGAGGGAACGCACAAAAATTTAACCAGCATCGTAAAAAAAAAAAAGATAAAGGACCCAGCCCCGCGTCTCTCGCTGCTGGCGAAAGCCGGCCCTCGTGCCTGCTGCCTGGTTTCGGGATGGCACGAGGAAGCATCAAGCCAGATCCAGACCTGCATGCCTGAAGCTTTGCAGCAAACCCCTAGGGAAATAAACGGAGAAAAGGAACAAATCCTGCTTATAATCCTCCTCCCTCCGGGTCTGGCATGGCCAGGGCGGTCCGTGGGTGCTCGAAATGCAAATGGTAGCGTAAGCGTATCTCTGCCGATATTAAATTTTCAGTGAGTTTACAACACTTCTCCCCTTATCTGATTTCCCCTCCCTCCCCATCAGTTTTCCCGGAGGAGCCGCATCAAAATTTACCCCTGGCTGCATCCGCTGGGGCCTTTTCCCAAGAGCTCTTCCGAATCCAAGCGAGTTGTGGGGTTTTTTTCCCCCTGTTACCCAGGGGTGTGTATCAGGGATGGGCTAACGGGGCGCTCCACGCTGATGCTTTTCTCTCCTCCCTCTTTGCCATTCAGCTCCCATGAAAGAAGAGCGGGAGGATGGATTACGGCGGCTGCGAGTACCTGGTCCCCTGTGGAAAAGACAAATACATCGCCAAGTAAGCCGCTCGGCGGGGCCGTAATGCCGAAATACAGCCAGTGCTGGTAGCTGGGGAGTTATTTGTGGTATTCCCCCGGCGGGAGTTCGCCTTCGAGCTGGGAGGAGGGGAGCGACCCTTGGGTTTGACTCGATTCATAGAATCATCGAATCACAGAATGGTTTGGGTGGGAAAAGCCCTTTCAGCTCCCCCAGCCCAACCGCCCCCCTACCCCTGCCATCCCATCCCCAAACCCTGGCCCTCAGCACCGCCTCTGCCCGGCTGTTAAATCCCCCCAGGGCTGGGGACTCGCCCCCTTCCCTGGGCAGCCCCTTCCAGTGCCTGACAGCCCTTGGGGGAAGGAATTGTTCCCCAGGGCCAACCTCACCCTGCCCTGGCACAACTTCAGACCATTGCCCCTCGTCCTATTCGGTTGGGTTTGGAAAGAAAAAGCCATTCTGGGGCAAGAAACGGTGACTTCCTTTAAAAAACCGAACCCAAAAGGGTCGGGGGGGGATTGCAATGTTTTCCGCAGGAGCTCTATAAACTGTTGTGAAATCCAGGGTTTGCTGAGAAAGGGCCTGATTAGCGATTGCTCGCCTGTGCATTGCTAAAGAAGCAAAAGGATCCTTAAAGTTGCAAGGAAGATTTTGGAAGCGATAGAGCATAGATGTGATATTTTTTTCTCCCCCTTTTTTCTTTCTCCTAACCCCAAATCCCCACGATTCGAGCTTCTTTATATCAGTCTGACGGCGCCGAGCATCCTTAAACTCCATCAGCCAGCTGAATTAATGCCAGCTTTATGAATTAATGCCAGAGGCATCGCTTCCCCGTGATGCATAGGCAGCCTGGGTTAATTTATTTTTATTTTTACTTTTATTTAAAATTTTTTTTTTTATTATTTTTATTTAAAATTTTTATTTTTATTTTCCTTTTTATTTTAAATTTTTATTTTTATTTTTGTTATGCATTTGCAACTGGAGCAGAGCTCGGACATTTCATTGAAGCTGGAGGTCAGGGTCTGGAGTGAGGAGCCGACGTGCTAAACTCGCCAGTGATAACTTGTGACTCCAGCATGACCCAAAGGTCGGGCTCTCTGAAAATTCCCTTGTTTTCCAGCCTTGTGACCGACTCCACCAAGGTCTGGCGGGTTTTGCTTACATCTTTTCGCCCGGCTTATGGAGGGCACAGTTGCAGGGAGCTTGTCCCCCCAGTTGCAAAGGACCCCCCCTGGTTGAACCCGCAGCCGATATCCTCAACAAAGGGGGGTCTAGAGCTAGCAAAAGACCCAAATTTGCCCCAAATGAAGCTGGTTTGGGTCCCCCCGCAGCACAGCAGGTTCATAGCCCAGCCTGGCCCTGGGAAGCCAATTCTTGCTTTCTCCCAGATTGGGAGAAAATTTCCCCCCGGCTGGCTCAGGAGGTGCCACACTGGGTACCAAGCGGTGCCTGCAACATCCCCCCTCACTCCTCCCCATCTCTTAGCGTCCTTCCCTTTTTTTTTTCCCCCAGAAATGAGCTGCTTTTACACTTGAAGACATACAACATCTACTACGAAGGGCAAAACTTGCAGCTGCGGCACCGGGAGGTAAGAACCCCCCGGGACAGGCACCCAACTTATCTCTGGCAGCAGAGGAAAAACGAGGAACTTGGGTTCGATTCCGACTTATGAGGTCCAAAAAAAACCCCCGCGCCTCTCAGCAATATCCATCGCTGTTTGGGTTTCGGATGCTGAGCCGCCCATCTCTCGCGCAGGAGGAAGGCGAGCTCATCGTGGAGGGGCTGCTGAACATCTCCTGGGGCCTGCGGCGCCCCATCCGCCTGCAGATGCAGGACGACAACCAGCGCATCCGCCCCCCGCCCTCCTCCTCCTCCTGGCACTCCGGCTGCAACCTGGGAGCCCACGGGTGAGTGGAGGGAAAAGGAGTCGTGTGTGTGTGTGTGTCCCCTGCCCCCCAAGGCAGCATTTGCTGGGTTGCAACCCCAGCCACCTTCTCTGGGTCCTTTTTTTTTTTCCCCAACGTGCAACACCCTGAAATAAAGTAGCTTGGATTCACTTTGCAAAGGTCCCCCCTCTTTTGCAAAGACACCCCCCCCCTTCTGCAAAGACACCCCCCCCTTTTGCAAAGACCCCCCCCTTTTACAAAACCCTCCCTTTTTTCAGGCCCCCCCTTTTTGCAGATCCCCCCCTTTTGCAAAGACGCCCCCTTTTGCAAAGACCCCCTTTTGCAGATCCCCTCCCTTTTGCAGATCCCCCCCTTTTGCAGATCCCCCCCTTTTGCAAAGACTCCCCTTTTTGCAAACCCCTCCGTTTCTGCAAAGACACCCCTCCCTTTTGCAACCCCCTTTTACAAAACCCTCCCTTTTTGCAGATCCCCCCCTTTTGCAAAGACTCCCCCTTTTGCAATCCCCACCTTTTTTGCAAAGACCCCCACTTTTGCAAAGATGCCCCTTTTGCAACCCCCCCCTTTTTGCAAAACCCTCCCTTTCTGCAAAGACACCCCCCCTTTTACAACACCCCCCCCCCCCCATTTACAGCCTCCCCATTTTGCAAAGACCCCTTTGCCTGCAGGAAGATCCTTCCAAACCCAGCCTGGTTTTTAACTTTAATACAAGTTTAATGACAGATGTTGCTCTGGGCCTAAGTAATTACCCTGGGACAGATGGGAAAAAAGGGGAAAAAAGAGGAAAAAAGGGGTGGGGTGAGCTTTGCTGGGGCAGGTTGTGTGCTGGAGTTTGCAAAAAGGCTGGTTTGGGCTTCAGCACCCCCTCCTGGGAAGAGGGCAGCTGAGATAAGGCCCTCCAAAGGGTTTTTGGGGAGCGGGACAGGATGAGATTCAGGATTTATATTGCAACTAGCCTGTGCTGCGACCCTACAGGGATGGTTGTCTGCCAAATCCGCAGGGAGGACGGGCTGCTTCCCATCCTGGAAACAGCAACGTGGGGGCTCGGAGGAGGAATTATCCTGGTTATCATTCCCGCTGCAGCTGCGCGCTAACAGGGCACCCATCGTATTTTTTATCTTTGATTGCCAGGTCCGTGCTGAAGCCCAGCACCTTGCCAGACATCCAGGTTACGGATGCGGAGGCCGTGCCGAACACGGAGGCTCCCGGGAGCGGCGCAGGTGAGCCGGGCTCTGATCCGGTTGGATTTGGCCGCGCGGTCGGGAGCAGCCGCCTTATGCTCCGGTTTGAGTTCAGAAAATACAAAACTGGAGGGTTTTTTCCTCTAGAAATCAGGGGCCCCATCTTGCTCTGGGTCACTTAAAGCCATTTCTGATGCACCCAATAATGAATTTATTTAATTGCAGCAAGCAACTATCTGCCCCGGTGGCCCCAAACCCTTCCTAAGGGCTTTTGCTCCAGGAACAGGCGATGGGGGGGATGTGGTGAGGAGGAGCTTGGAAAGAAATAGGGGGATGGAGCACAGCGCCTCGTGGGATCGTAGGGAAAAGGATGTCGGCGCTTCCCCTTCCCAGCGGCTCCACTTTTAGGGAAGAAGAATAGGCTCTGTTGGGAAGTGCCGTTACCATGGGGAAGTCAACATTTCTGCAGAGTTTTCTTCCCCCTCCCTGGTTTTTCCTCTGTAGCCAGGGGGAAGAGCTCGTCCGCCCGGCTCTCCGTTAACCCCTTGGTTTTGAGGCAGCGATGAAGGGGACACGAGCTGGCCCACCGGCAATTCCCATTGGAAAAACTTGCTTTATGCATTTTTTTTCTCATTAGATCAGGGCATTTTGCAGATGTTCCTGGCTTTTTTTTTGTGTGTGTGTGGTTTATGGAAATACACCCTGGAGGCAGAGAGGAACCAGCTAATCCTTTCACCTTTGGGATGCTCATCTGCTCCCCGGCTTGGGAAGGAGCTGAGCACTTGCAAAACTCCTTGATCCATGAAACCCTTTGCCCCATCTTTGAACCTCCAGCTTTTTCCCTTTCTCTTTTTGATCTCCCCATGCATGACTCTTTCCCAGTGCCCCCCCCCCGCTTAATTAAAGCTTGCCCAGGCGATATCCACAACGCGTCGCACCACAGGAGTAACCCAGCAGCTATGTCAGCCAGCCATATGATGTTAATCCTCTGCCAGCATATAAGAAAGAAATCTTTTATTATATTTTTCTCCCAAAGCCTATAAAAATCAGTGCACAACCTGCGTGCACAGCTCCTCGTGAGTGCTTAGTCACCGGGGCCCATGGCGTGCATCTGGAGCGGCGCGCACCGGAGGTTTTCCTTGCTGCTGCCATGCTTTGAATTAAAACACCCAAGCCTGAGCCTGAGAGGTTCATTAAAAATGGATGAACAGCTAGTTTATAATAACCTGGACCCAGGCCAGTTTTCACGCTGAGATCTGAAGTGCTGGCCTCGTTTGGCTGTTCTCATTAAAGGAAAGGAAGAAAAAAAAAAAAGAAGTTAAATTATGAACAAGCGAGTAAAGATGCTCGAGTCCCCGGGAGAAGAGGCTTTATCCAGGTAGCAGCCTGGATTTACACAGCTAATTCTGAATTAATAGCCTTCTTCAGGAGCTGGAAGAGAATAAACCAGTAGCTGCTGTGGTTTAAACTGGTGGGTTAAATCTGTTCTGGGAAGTTTGTTGGGCCGAGTTTCTGGGATGGGGACTTTTGCATCCATGGCGGGGGGGGGGGGGGGGGCCCGGGAGTTTTTTTGCAGCAGGGAGATGCTGGGGTAGGACCGCGGGGGGTTCTCGCTTGCCCCTGGTCCTCAGCCTCATCCTCCCACTGGGTCATTTCCAGCCACCAAACTGCAGCCGGAGGAGACGCCTCAGCTGATGAGGACGCGGAGCGACGTGGGCGTACGGCGCCGGGGCAGCGCCCGCACCCCCAGCGAGCAGCGGCGCATCCGCCGTCACCGCTTCTCCATCAACGGGCACTTCTACAACCATAAGGTGAGCCCCAAACCTCACCAGCTCCCCAAAACCTCTCCCGATGGACCAGTGGGGAAATCCAGGGCGGGGTCTGAATGGACTTTGCACTCCGTAGACATCCGTGTTCACGCCGGCGTATGGCTCCGTCACCAACGTCCGGATAAACAGCACGATGACGACCCCCCAGGTCCTCAAACTGCTGCTCAATAAATTCAAGGTACGTTAGATATCCCCGCCCCGCGCTCCTGCATTGCTCTGCCCGGGGATTTTATATCCCATGGCTATAAAACTCAACAGCGGAGGGAAATAACGGGATATTTTTTTTAATTGCTGGGAAAGCCTAGGACAGAACCATGGACCTTTAACAGTGATTTATGTATCCGTTCAGATTGAGAACTCGGCAGAAGAGTTTGCGCTGTACATCGTCCACACCAGCGGAGGTAAGTCTGCAACCCGCCCCCCCCCCCTTCCCCGGCACAGCCGGTGGCTCGTCCGCCGGGCCGAACGCCGGTGCTTTTGGCGTTGCAGAGAAGCAGAAGCTGCGAGCCAGCGATTACCCCCTGATCGCCCGCATCCTGCAGGGCCCCTGCGAGCAGGTCTCCAAGGTCTTCCTCATGGAGAAGGACCAGGTGGAAGAAGTCACCTACGACGTGAGTTTGCTGGATGGCCTTGGGATGGAGGAAAACCAGGGGAGGGGGGACGTCTCAATGCTGGGGATGCAGGAATTGCTTTGCTTCGCTCCCGCGACTCCCCGTGAAAACTCCCCATTTAATGGGAAAAAAAGATTTTCTGTGCTTAAAGAGCATCTTTAACCTCCAACCGAGAGCAAAGGCCCCCAGCCCTGTTTTGCCCTCCCAAAGCTGATTGCAGAAGAGCAATTGCTGCACATCCTTTGGTGTAATTGATTTTTTTTTTTTCCAGCTGGGGAAAGCACAGCGGGTGGGGAATGGCTCGTTTATGCCATCTGCCGGCTCCTTCCTACCCCGGCGCTGCTCCGCTCTTAAATCAGAGCACGGATGTGATGTTTTTTGGGTATTTTTGGGCCTAAAGAACGCTCAGTGACACGTTGGGGATGCGCAGGGCTCGCGGTATGAAGGCGCCAAGTCTTGCAGCAAGTGGGTAAAACAAAATAAACCTTAGGTGGAGGTTTTTTTCTCGTTTGCGCAAGCTGATGTCCATGCTGTGCAGAGGAAATGTGGTTTCTTTTAGGGTTTGTTCCAAAACTTGGGGGGGGATCCTTGATTTTCCCTGGTTCAATCTAGGGAGAGGATGCTGCGAGGTCACCTTCAGCCTCGCAGGGTTGGTGCATTGCCCTCTTCATCACCCACCTTGGCGTTTCTCTCCCACCCAGGTTGCTCAGTACATCAAATTCGAGATGCCCGTCCTCAGGAGCTTCATCCAGAAGCTGGAGGAAGAGGAGGATCGCGAAGTGAAGAAGCTAATGCACAAGTACGCTGGGCTCGGTGCCATCGAGGGGGGATGCTGAGAGTTAAGGACGTTGTCGGGGGGTTATTTCGGGCCGAAAAGTCATTTGCACAGCCTTGCGTCCCTCGTGCATGCATGAGTTTTGCATTATTCCCAGGTTTTCTTCTCGATTTGGGTTAAAAGCCCAGCTTGATGCTGCAAAAATCCTTCTTTCTTGTCCTCCGCTTCTCCAGGTACTCCATCCTCCGGCTGATGATCGAGCAAAGGCTGGAGGAGATTTCCGAAGGTCCAACAGCGATGTGAAACTCTTCGCTGGCGCCCTGGCTCCGGGTTGCATCGCACGAGGAGCCGTTTGCCTGCAGGGTATACCATATGGAATCTCAAACCCCCGTCGCTCCCGGAGCGCTCCCAGTGTCCGCCCGGATCCCTCCAGCTCTGAGCCAACCCATCCTCCCGTGCCTTCATCTGCACAGCACCCTCGGGGGATTTCTCCTCTGCAAATGGTTTTTTTTCCCAGCAAGGCTCTGGCTGGTGGCAGCTTCAGCCAAAATCTCAAATCCCTGGAAATAACGGGGGAAAAAAAAAAAGAGGAAATCCATGAGCAGGGCGAAGCTGCCAAGGACAGGGCCAAGCGAGGGCCGCAAGCGTTCGACAGCAAGAATTGGGGCTGAGTTTGAAGATGCTCGCTGCAGCGGTGCCCGCGCGTGGCTCCAGGCAAAGGACCCACTGCTCAGTGGCAAGAGAGCACAAATAATTCCTCTTTTTTTTTTTAAAAAAGCACATTTCTATTGCAATAATTCGCAGGTGACGGGAAGCTTTTGTAAATCGCCAAGGGTCCACTGAGAACTGGGGGGGGGGGTAACATTTTTGCTGCTGAAAGCAAACCTGGGGACTGACGGTTGGATTCACAGGGAATTTTTCCGGCGCGTTCCCTTAACCTGCATCTGGTCGCGTAACTCCCTCCTTCCCCCATTTCTAATTTGCACTAATTTTAGGGATTTTTAAAAAAAAAAAAAAAAAAAGACCATGAGGTCAGACCTCTCTGGTAGCCGCAAGATGCCAAATAGCGTTCGCAGGAATCGTTTACGGTGCTGAGCATCTCTCGAGGGATGCTGTATGGAAAGCAGGGAGGGGGGACGGGAGGAGGAGGGAGAGGCAGAAATAAAGAGGGTTTATTTTGCAACTTGGTTTTGCAGCGGTGCCAGAGCATCATCCCGGTGAAACGGGGACTGGGACCGGCTCCATTATCACCATCACACCTGGAAAAAAAAACCCTCCTTCCTCCCAGGCTAAACCAGCAATAGCAATTTTATACCTCGCTGTGAACTAAACCTCTGACTTTCCCCCTCCCCTGAGTTTTTGCAACGTATCTTTGTAATTTTGTTTTTATTTTGATGGTACCTTTTCCACCTTTAACACGTGTTAGGGACAGAATTGTACAGCGGGAAAAGCTTTTTATGTGTTTCAAGGATGATGGTGGTGTTGCTTTGTTGATTAACAAGAAAACAAACTATGTAGCAACCTAATACAGAATGAAAACCTCCGAGTTTGAGCCTGGTTTGTTCAAAATAAAGCACTTTGCGGCTAGAAATGCTGCTGCAATGTGCTCCGCGTGGGCTGGGGGCGACGAGGGAGAAGAGCGAAACCTGCCTGAATCCTGGCGGAGAAGTTTCCCAAGGAGAAACGCTCCCGCCCCGCAGTTTTGGAGACTCACAGCTGAATCGCTGGAGGATTTGGGGGGCTCTTGGAGGGTTGATCCAGACCTTGGAGAGTATTTCTCCCCATACAGCGTGGTTGGCGGGCTCCATCCGCTGGCTATTTCCCTCCCAGAAGGTAAAACTCACCTCTAGAAGAAAACCTCTGCCTTGCTCAGCCTGGTTTTAAACCCATCGCGGTTTTAAACCTGATACGTTCATGGGTTTTCGCCTCCTCCAGGCTGAGCTCTCCGCATCCCCAAGGTCGCCCCAGCCCCGCTTTGCTTTCTCCTCGAAGCTGCTGGCCCTGCATGATCCAGCCCATTGAAGCCCATTTATCCCTCCCCGCGCAGGAGGGGGATACGAGTGACGTTGGCTCCGCTTATCCAAGCTTTACCCACCGGGAAAAGTCGGATGCGAGTCGAGCCCAGCGGGCGCAGACCGGAGGAGCCATTGCCAGCGCAGCCCCGGGTGCACAGGTAAGGGCAGCATCCTCGGCACGGAGCTGAGGGATAAAAAGGGAAGAAATTGGGTGGATAGCAAGGTGAAATGTGTTGGGCTTTGGCACGCACCTGAGCTGGAGGGTGGGATGGGGAGCTCAGCCCGGGGAGGCACCGCAGCCTTCCCGGCTGCTTCCGCACTGGGGTTTTCCCTGGGTTGTGATCCATAAGCTTGGGTAATGCAGGGGAAATAAAGGGGGGAGGGGGGGGGGGAAATAGGAAGGAAAAAATCCCCACGTCTTAATTTTTATAGGGTTTGCGGCATTTTCAGTGGTGGCAACGCAGCTGCAAACAGCTGGAAGGGGGACACGCGCTTCTCCGGGCTTTCCTTAAATTAAACCCCATGAGTTGGAGGAGCGGGGCAGCGAAACAAGGCAAATTAAATTAATCAAGCCCTATTTTTTTTTTTTTTTTCCGAAGCACTGGATTTTGAAGGGGGGGGTGTCAGGCCTGGCACCTTCTAGCGGGGGCCACGGGAGGGAAATGCTGACGCAGGGAAGCTGTGGCCGGGGCGGCCGGCCAGGCGGGCTCTGCTTTTTCAAAAGGCTTTTGTCAACACGGCTCCTGTTATTTCGGGGACGATTTTGGGGCGGCGATGGCTCAGCAGCTTCGGTACAATGAGCCTGTTTGCTCAGCCGCCGGCTGGAGGGGTCGCGGGGTGGGGGACGGGGTGGGGGGTGTCACATCATGATGCTCTGGTGCTTTGCAGCGGGGTGGAAAAATGAAGGTGCAGCTTTGCTCGGGAAGCCAGGAGCGTTTTGCACCACAGTGCCCACCCTCCGTATTTATTAAATATATAGAATATGGTAAATATGTGCAATAATACATTAATGATATTAAATATATCAAATTAATGATATTAAATATATCAAATTAACTATATTAAATGTAGGTTGGCCCCAGCCTAAGGCAAACCATGCGGTGCGCGGAGCCGGGATCCCTGCGCTCACCGTCCCTCCTTGTGCCCCTTTCGCAGGTCGGGCAGGATGAGGCCCCGTGATGCCTGGTGCTGGGTGGCGATGCTGCTGCTCGCCCTCTTCAGCGATGTTGCCGGCGGCCGCCGCGGTGCTGGTGGGCGAGCCGGTGGGCGAGGTGGCGGCGGCGGTGGCGGCAGCGGGGGGCTGCGCGGGGGCTTTCGGGCCATCTCCCGCAGCGGGGGCACCCCTGGCCGTGGCTCTAAGGTGGCAGGGGCCATTGCAGCCGGTGCTGCTGCAGGGTACGGCATGGGGCTTTTGGGGCGCCCGCGACCGTCCCGCCTGGGTCACGGTATCCTGGCAGCCCGGCAGCCCCCGCTGGCGGGTGGCTTTCACGCCCCGAGTTGGCCGGAGGTGGGTGCCAAGCGGGGACCCCCTAGCCGAGCCCCTGGGGTCCGGTGTGGTAGCATCAGCCCTGCTCTGCTGCTGGCACCCATCGTCTGCTTCGTCAGCCACGGGCTGCAGCGCTGAGCATGGGGAGGGGACCCCGGGTGACCCCCGGCCAGCTGAGCCTGCCGGGATTTCTTAGTGAATGACTTTCCTGGGAGATTAGATGTGGCTTGGGGAGGTGGAATTGATGCTCAGCCGCTGCCTCAGTTTCCCCCCGCCGGCACGACGGGACCCTGTGCCGGCAGCCAGAGCTGGGCAGCCACCCCTGTGCTCGTGGGGCCAGCCGGGAGCCGGACGGATCCTGCACGCACCCATCTGCAAGAGCATGGATGTGAGCAAATCCAGCCCTGCAAGGACGTGTGGATATTTGCACCTGGAGAGATGCGGGATCAGCCCCGCCAGCGCTCAGCTCTGGTTTCTCATTACACGGATTTACCCAAAAACGCTCCTTTCCCTCCAAAAGAGCGCTGGGACTTGGCGGGGGTGGGGGGGAGGGGGGATGCAGGGCTTGAAAATGGACCCCTCCACCTTGCAATAAAGTTTGGCCTTGAGACATCCTCTCTTTTTTTAACCAAATCCAGCGTGTTTAGCACCAGTCGCCACCTGAGGAAGAGCCGCATATTCAAGGGATGCTGTGGGGAGGGGGAGCACGATGCCCGGGGACAAACTCCCCCATCCCATCCCATCTCTTTGGCTTTGATATGGGAAACCACATCCCAGCCTTTAGCATCCCCAGCCCAAAAAAATCCCAGCTGTGGGCCTGACCCTCCCTCAGGTGCTTTGTGTTTAGCAGAGAGGCTGCAAATCCTCCCTGGGAAGAGCTTAAAAGGAGCGGTGAGGGGTGCTTTTCCCTCCAGCATCTGCATTTTCCTCCCTAGTCTTGGGTGGTTTAAGCCTTCTCTAAAACCTGGCTTAGCTGCAGCAGCTCAACCATTACTGTGAGCAGAGCAAATGAAAAAGCACCAAGAGAAGTATTGATGATCTCCAAGAAACCCGTGGGCAGCTTCGATCACCACCCTTCAGCAGGTAAGGCCCTCACCAAAGTATTTTTGAGCCTGGATGTCTGTGAATGGGTCATTTTCCTTGGAATTTGTGGGGTTTTGGGAGGTATGAATATCCTTCTCTCTCCAGGAAAGAGGTTGAGTCAGGTCTTGCCCTTATCAAGGGTGGAAGGAGCCCTGGCCAGAGTATGTTGGTTTTCTGGGTTCTTTTATAACACTTGCTGAAATTTTACTGGAGTCATTTGTCTCCTGTGGGTTTTAATAGCATTTTGGAGCAGGTGACCCCAGGATGCATTCTTACAGTTCAGAATTGCCGTGGTCTCACCCCCTGCTTAGGGGACATGGTTTTAGCTTGAACAAATCTATCTATTCCTATAATGCACTGAGGGGTTGGGGTTTTTTTTAATATGCTTGTTTAAAATAAACAATATCATAGAATCACAGAATGTTTTGGGTTGGAAGGGACCCCTAGAGGTCCCCCAGCCCAACCCCCCTGCAGGAGCAGGGGCACCTTGAACCACATCAGGTTGCTCACAGCCCCCTTCCAACCTGGCCTGGAATGTTCCCAGGGATGGGGCCTCCACCCCCTCTCTGGGCAACCCCTGCCAGGGTTTCACCACCCTCACTGTAATGAATTTCTGCCTTAGGTCCAGTCTAAACCTCCCCTGCTTCAGCTTAGTGCCATCCTCCCTTGTCCTGTCCCAGCTGGCCCTGCTAAAAAGCTTGTCCCCCCCTTCCTCTGGACCCCCTTGAAGCCCTGAGCGGCCGCTCGTCTGCCCCGCCCCCCCACCCCCAACTCTCCCAGCCTGGCCTCAGAGCAGAGGGGCTCCAGCCCTCGGAGCATTTTAGTAGCCCCTCGGAGCATTTTAGTAGCCCTCCCCTGGCCCCGCTCCAACAGCTCCATGTCCTCCTTGTGCCGAGGGCTCCCGAGCTGGACGCAGGGCTCCAGGGGAGGTCTCCCCAGAGCAGAGCAGAGGGGCACAATCCCCTCCCTCGACGCTGGCCACGCTTCTCCTGATGCAGCCCAGGATGGGGTTGGCTTCTGGGCTGCCAGCGCCCATGGCCGGCTTGTGGCCAGCTTTTCATCCATCAGTGCCCCCAGGTCCCTCTGGGCAGGGCTGCTCTCCATCCTTTCTTCCCCCCCTGACCCAGGGGCAGGACCTTGTACTTGGCCTTGTTGAACCTCATGAGTTGACACAGGCCCACCTCTCCAGCCTGTCCAGCAGGAACTCCAGCCACGGCTCCAATTTGCAATTTTTCCAGCATCTATATTTTGTAGCCAGACCCATCCAAGCCCTGTCACGAGCATCCTCTGCTCATGGCCCTAATTTACAGCCTGAGCTCCTCACCGCAGGGATGATTCTGCAATTTCTACATCACGTTCCCAATTTTTTCTTGCTTTTTCCCTCCCACCGGTGTGCAATGCATGGGGACGCGCTCTGATGTCATCGTCCCCCCCCCCCCCCCGTTTAATTTCCAGCCCTTCCAAAGCACTGGGCTGCAAGAAAAGGCCTTAAAAGCTATTAATGACCTCGTTAACCACCTTGTGCTGGGGAGTTTTGGGGTTGCCTGTTTGTGGGGGGGGGGAAGCAGGGCTGCTCAAGCAGCCCCAGATGCCGAGATCCCTCGGAGATGTGGTTGCAAAGTCAAGGCGTCTTCATGCATTTTGCTCTGAAATGGCAACCGAGCGAGCGCTGGCCTCTGGCACCACTGGCTGCAAAGCTCAGCTTAACATGGGAGGGTTCTTTGGGAGATCCAGCCTTGCAAAACCATCCCCGGGGTTGATCCTGGGGGCTAGGGCTCAGGTGGGAGATGGTGGTGTTCACCCAGTGGTGCGGCTCCTCTAATCTCCTACACCAGATCAGATGCGTGGATAAAATCACCCCTGGATGAGCTTTGGACACTTGCTTTGCATTTCAAGCTTCCAAATAAAACTCTTTCTCCTCCAGCTCTTTGCAAACTGTCCAGCTGTGCACCAAAAAATCCCCTTTTTGCAGGTTTTTTTTCAGGCGAGAAAAATATATTTGGTTGCTCAGCCTGCATGGGGGATGCTTATTTATGGAGATGAGGGATGCAAAGTGCTGTGGGCAGGTGATTTGGTGGAGAGTATAAAACCCCAACCCCCCAAATTGGATTGCATTTGTGTTTTGGGGTGTATTTATGATCAGCCTGGTAAATCAGGCCTGGGTAAATCCCATCCTCGCTTGGTGCTGCAGGATTTGGAGTATGTAGTTAATTAATACAGAGCATTTAATTTCTCTGGTTCAACTGACTATTCCTGGGGGTGTATTGGGTTTCTGTGGCAAGTGGGGGGGGTCTTGGTAGTGGGGGGACTACAGGGGTGGTTTCTGTGAGAAGCTGCTAGAAGTTTTCCCTGTGTCTGCTGCTGGCCAAGGCCAAGCCCATCAGTGATGGTGGAAGCGCCTCTGGGATAACATATTTAAGAAGAAAACAAAAAGGGCTGCCTCTCAGTAGCCAGAGAGAGAAGAGAAGTGAGAGGATGGGAGAGAAAACAGCCCTGCAGACACCAAGAGCAGTGAAGAAGGAGGGGCAGGAGGTGCTCCAGGAGCCGGAGCAGAGATTTCCCTGCAGCCCGTGGTGAAGACCATGGTGGGGCAGGCTGTCCCGTGGGGGAGCAGATCCCCACCTGTAGCCCGTGGGGGACCCCATGCTGGAGCGGGTAGATACCCGAAGGGAGGAGGCTGTGACCCAGTGGGAAGCCTGCACCAGATCAGGTTCCTGGCAAGACTTTGGGGACCCGTGGGGGGAGGAGCCCACACCGAAGCAGGTTTTGCCGGCAAAACTTGTGACCCCACAGGGGACCCAACACTGGAGCAGTCTGCTCCTGAGGGACTGCACCCAGTGGAAATTATGGACCCACGCTGGAGCAGTTTGTGAAGAACTGTAGCCCGTGGGAAGGACTCACGTTGGAGAAGTTCGTGGAGGACTGTCTGCCGTGGGGGGGACCCCACGTGTGAGCAGGGGAAGAGTCCTCTCCCGAGGATGAAGAAGCGGCAGAGAAAACGTGTGATGAACTGACCTCAACCCCCATTCGCATCCCCTTGCGCCGCTGGGGGGAGTAGGTAGAGGAACTGGGAGTGAAGCTGAGCCCAGAAAGAAGGAAGGGGTGGGGGGAAGGTTTTTAAGATCTAGCACTTTTTCTCCTCTCCTTCTCTGATTTTGATTGATAATAAATTAATTATTTTCAAGTTGAGTGTTTTGCCCATGATGGTAACTGATAAAATGATCTCTCCCTGTCCTTATCTTGACCCACGAGCCTTTTGATTTACTTTTCTCTCCTCTGTCTGGTTAGAGGGGAGTGATAGAGCGGCTTTGGTGGGCCCCTGGCGTCCAGCCAGGGTCAAACCCCCACAGGGGGGCAGGAGGGTGTCAGGGTTATTGGATCCAACCATCCTTAGAGGACGTGAGGGCTCAGACTGCGTCCCCATGTCCTGCTCACGGGTTCCCGGAGCCGGGAAAGCTCCGATGTTCCTCTTCGAGCCCACAGCAGCAAGCAAACAGCGCCGATCATCACCATAAAAATCCAATTACCCATGCAGGACCCCATGTGTGGTTAAAAAAGTCGGGTGCTGTGAGCGCAGATGGGAAGTGGCGGGGATTTCTGAGCTCCTCTGAGCGCTGCTGATGTCGATGTTTCCCCCTGTTTGGGGTGAAGTGCAGGGAAGCTGGGGGATTTTGGGGGGGCTAAAAATAAGCGTTTTGTATCACTGCCTTGCTGAGGTCAAACCCTCCCCAGTGGCGTTTGCCGCACAGGCACTGCCAGCCCCTTCCTGGCAATATCCATATGCTTGCCTCGGAAAAGAGGGGGGTTCCCTTCTTTTGGGAGGTTTGGGGGGGTTCTTTGTTCTTGGTTGAGCACGTTTTCCCTTCTTTGGGGCATATTTTCCCTTTGGTTTCGGGGGGTCCCTTCTTTTGGGTGCATTTTCACCTTGGGTTTTGGGGGGGTCCCTTCTTTTGGGCATATTTTCCCTTTTGGGGAGGTCCCTTTTTGGGGGGGCATCCTTTGGGGTTTTTCCTTTTTTGGGGGGGGAAGGTCCTTCTCTTTCTGGTGGGGGGGTGTCCTTCTTTTTCTTTTTCCTTCTTTCTGTATTTTCCCCCCTTCTTTTGGGGGATTTTTCCTCTTTGGGGGGGCTCCTTCTTTGTTAGTTTTTTTTTTTTCCTTTGGGGGGGGTGGAATTTCCTACTTGGGTTTTTTTTTTTTCCTTCTTTGCTGGGATTTTTTCCCCTCCCAGCACTGGGCTGCAGCTCGCCGGTGCAAGGGCGATCAGGGCACAAGGTCCTCCAAGCCCATCGCTGAACAACCATATCTTCCTTGTTACCTCTTTCTCTTTGAAGTTTGAAATCACTCTCGTTTTACCTTGAAAAAATCTGAATTCATAAGAAGGGTCGCATAAACCTCCCCATGGCCCTGATCAGCCGGGTCCTCCCCGTAGCCTGGGGACCGGTGAAGCCTCCCTGCAGGGTAGCAGAGCTGGGAGCTTCGGGGGTCTTGCATTTATTTGCCCCCCTTTTTTAAATGACGTGAGGAAAAGCCTGAGTGAGTCAGTTTTGAGTATCTAGGACAAAATAAATGTCCCGGTAAAGTTTGGGGATGGAGAACTTTTGGGATGTGTTAAGCAGTGGGATGCGGTGTAGGATGAGCAGCGACTATAGGGATGCTTAGGACAGACCCAATAACCTCCCTAGGGGCTTCTTATTCCCCAAATCTTCCTTTCCATCACCTTTTTTTCAATTGCTCTTGCACAGGGAAGATGTGAAGGGGGGGATCCTGACATTTTATTTTTATTTTCCTCATTTTGGAAATAGCTCCACCTGCCATCTATTTTTTTTTTTCCCCATTCCCCATTTGCTGCTCCACTTGCCAATGCCCAGAGATAACGTGGTGATGCCCAGTAGCCAATGTCAACTAAAATAACCCTTTTATTTTGCTCTTTCCAAGCACTTATGGGAGCTCTGGATCCCTCTTATGGACCTCTTGGGGTTTCCCCTTTGGGAGCAAGCTGCTTGCATGCTGGAATAAAAACTTATTTAGTGCTGAATAGGGTTTTTTTCTTTATTTTTCTGCCAAAAGTATGCAAAAGAGTCACATTTGGGGGTTTGCCCGGAGCACCGCTTAAAGACCAAATTCTTTAGCATCCTTGTGGGCAAGGGGGTTTGCAGCGCAATAAATCCCATCCTGCATAGGTTCAAACCAAACAGGTCCAAGGCTTGGTGTCCTGGTTTCAGCTGGGACACTTGGCCTTGAGCCTTAAAGCCCCGTTTGGCTGAAGGATGTAAACTCTCCCCCCTTTTTAATTGTAATTTTTAACTCTTGCTATCATCTAAATTGTCTAATGGTGATGCTGGTTTAGGTACTGGGGAGATTTGGATTTCTGGCCACATTAAGTGGGGCTTGCAGCTTCGTGTGAAGTTGGTTGGGCTTAATGCCACTGAAACAGAAAATGTAAAAACTCTTTTATTAGACAGAAAATAGCTGGAGTAAATACAAGGTATAAACGGGTGTTGACTTCCTACGAGGAGAAGAAATCCCCGGCCCCAGCCAGTGCGGTGGCTTTATTAGAAAATATTTGTTGGATGGTAGTGATACCGTTAATGGGAGCAAGGGAGGAGAAAAGGTTAACTGAAAGTGTGGGGGTTTAGGCCAAATTTAGTGCTGAAAGGGAACAAAGGCGCCCACAGGCTGGGGAGGCAGGGACAGACAGGGTGAAAAATGCCGTTTCTGTTTGCAGGGCTGCGGGGACGGGGGGGAGCTGTTTGCACGAAGGAGGCTGACGTGCATCTTGGCTTTATCCGTTTTAATTTGTACCAGACGTTGAACACTTAGAAAAGTATCGTAACGGCAAATTTCGTGCATGCACCGTTACAGATTTACAAAACATTCGCGTATCACAAAGTACGGGTTACCTCAAAGCCCTGCTTTTCCGGTGAATAACCTGAAAGATTTCTTTTTTCTCTATTTTTTTTTTTTAATATATATATATATATATCTCTTCACTTAGCTTACACCGATGCGAAAAATCATTTAGGACGGTGTCATTCAGTGCCTTGCAAAATAAAAAAAAATACACGAGAAATAGTAAATATAACTCGGGGCGACTGGTTCAACAAGCGCAACTTTACAGATGCTACAGGTTATGTACAACCCAGCATCGACCCAAACACGAGAAGCAAGAGTTTCACCCACCGCTTCCACTAATTACTTACAAAAGGTGGGGGGTTTTAAGCATCTCCCATCCCTCAGGCCTGGTTTTCCTGATGCTGTTTGCCTTAACCATCCAATTTTGCTGATTTAAGTCTCTTGCTACATGCTTGACCCCCCCCGAGCATCCTTTTTGCTGCATTTTAACATCCTTTAGGTCAAGGTGCTGACGTGTGAGCGTGACTTGTTGCCGATAGCACATCCAAAATAGCTTTTTTCTTGGGCTGTAACACACCAAGCATTACCGCTTTGGGGTTGTTTTTTCAGCATTCAGCAGCACTTTTTGCCTTTAGACAGGCTAAGAAACACAGCGAGGCTCAGCTGAAAGCAAAGTGGTGGTGGGGTCAACCGAAATGTGGCTGGGGCTTCAGCCTTACTGCAGGAGGGGGGGGGGAAATTCACTTTATTTTTGCATGTTGCTGCAGGAGTATTTGCAGCATGCGAGGTGGGGAGCAGGTGGGTCCATATGTACAGGAGGAAGAGTGGTTTTGAGGATTAAAGGGTTAAAATTGCAATCCAGCAGCTTGTTGCTTGAAAAAAAACCCATATGGGACCTTCCTAAAACCCCTCCGGGGTGTACAGGTGCTCAGGCGCAACGCAGCGGCGTGCCCTGGGGAAAGGGGGTTTGGTGGCAGCAGGACTAAGGGGATTAGGTAAAACCCCGCTTGTTAGCAAAGAGGATTTTCAGAAACGCTCCTGCAAGGATGCCAAGGACCAGGTGAGCTCCTCTCTGCCTGGTCCCTCTCGGGGTAGCCCTGTGGAGGAGGAGGAGGAGGAGGTGGTGGTGAAGGCCATTTTTTGGGTATCCAGCTCCATCACTGTCCTGCCATGACAGGGGACATGTTTGGGGTGGAGAAGGAAATTTTCATCCAGTTGCCTAAACCAGACCCTCCGGGGAGGTGACGGGGAGTGTTGGTGCCTGTGCGCCCCGAGGGCTCTTCACCGAAGACGACCACAAGCATGAGTGGGGGCAATCAGGGGGTCCCCGGGGAGACACGGGTGACATCTTGAAGCAACGGGATCCGGGGTGTATCAGTGCATGGCGAAGAGGGTGAAGAAGAGGAGGAGGGTGGCAAGGGAGGTGTCGGCGAGGTGCAGCCGGATGCCGGAAGCCAGGCGGTACTCGCGGTACTGCTGGATGCACATCTCCCGGATCACCTTCGTCACCACCTTGGTCTCCAGCTCCGTCTCTGTTTGGTTCACCGCCGGACCAGCCTCTGACACGTTCTTCTTGGCGGCAGGTCCGATGTTATACTCGGTCACCGTGATGTTAAAGCAGTCGGCGACGAAGACGTCCTGTGAGACGGGGCTGCTGTAATCCCGGTAGTAAACCTGGTTGGGGTAACGCGCTGCGTTTTCGTTCCACCATCGGTACTCATCAGGGCTGTCGAAGCGATAGTGCATCCCCGACATGACGCGTCCCATGGCGTAGCCCCCCAAACCTCCCACCACGGCACCTGCCGCCGCTGCCCCAGCCACGTGCTTGAAGTTGGTCTTGGATTTGGGGGGTTTCCATGGCTTTTGGTTGTGGTAGCTTCCTCCACTGGATGGGTTGTAACCCTGTCCCCACCCCGGGTTGTGGGGGTAGCCGGGGTTGTGGGGATACCCTGGGTTGTGGGGGTAGCCGGGATTGTGGGGGTACCCTGGATTATGGGGATAGCTGGGATTTTGAGGGTAGCCAGGCTGGCGGGGGTAGCTGGGCTGGCGGTGGCTCCCCGTGCCCCAGCCACCTCCGCTGGGTTTGCCTTTGCCCTTCTTGGAGAAGGCAACATCGGTCCAGGTGCTGAGGAGCAGGGTCACCAGGCAGCAGGTGACGAGGAGCCTGGCCATGGCTGCGGGACACAAGGACAGAAGAGTTACGGGAGGGAGGCAGAGACCCCGCAGCCCCTGCACCCGTACCACCGTGAGCATCACGGGCGTCAGGCTCCCTTACTTGGGCATCATATAAAACACACATCATCCCCTTTAATCTGGCTGCAGAATAAACAGCTTTGGACTTAAATGCACATTTATCCTCCCCAAACCCCCTCATATCTATATATATTTTAAAATATATATATAAAAATATATATATAATATCCCCTGCAGGTCCTCTGTTAGTAATGGCAATTTTAAGTAGCAGAAGAAAAGCTTTCGGGAAAAATGCTTTGCTGGGTTGGGAGGTTGGAATCCACTTATCAAACCTGCTCTAACCAATCAGATGATATAAATGAGATTTTTTGATGTGCAGGGATTGATGGCTATGAACAGATTCATCCCAATCTCGCAAACACAGAAGCTTTAAAGAGGGTAGCGCCCAGCCTTGCTCTGGAGTTTTTTGGGGTTTTTTTCCCCCAAAGGACAAAATTCAGCGTTTTTTGCCCAAGTCCCTGTTTATGTGCAACAGGCCTTAACTGAAGAACAGCATTTTTCTAGTTTAATGTGTTTACAAACACTGGCTTGCTCAGCATTTTGCTGTTGGCATCCCAGGCGTCTCCTAGCTGGTGGGCTGGCAAGATTGAAATCCCATTTTAACGAGCTGTTCCTCTCCCTATGCATCACCCAGCCCCTATCATACGCACCAGGTCTGAGAATTCTTTGGAAAGACCTTTGGAAAACCCCTCCCAAACTGCAAAATCCCTTTGGATGCCTCCCTGCAACGCCAAGGAGCGTTGAATTGCTGTTACCCTCATGTTTAATATGCGAGTCCAGCCATGGCAAAGGTTTTTTTTCCATCCTGCCCAAGGCTGAGCTACCCCCCAAAATACTCCCGTGCATGCCAGGATGCTGGGGAGGGAGAGCGAAGCATTCCCAGAAAAGCGTGGGTTGGCGTTTCACAGCATCTTTGGATGCACTCGCTGGCTCATGTTACAGCAAGAAACAATTAAGGGTTGGGTCTGGAGTGGGGTTTTTTTTTTTTGGCAGCAGCAGCTAATGGACTGGCTTCCTTAAGAGTCACCACTCCACCCAGAGATAAGTTAAATGCAGGTAAGAGATGAGTCTCTCATGAGATATTGCGCTTAACAGCACAAATCACCAGAACAAATCCTTGTTTAAGCCAGAAATTCTTCCATTGCATGGTAGCTATGGGTTTACAGTCCCTTAAAAGCAAATTAATCTCTCTTAGGGTTCAGATAATGATGCTTTTCCTCTCCTCCCCCCACCCCCCTCCCCAAATCAAGAAATATTTGAATTAAGGTCCTTTAACGTCAGCGTTTTGGTTAGGATAGTTAGCAAGAGGCTTAATTAAAAGAGCAGGGCAGATGCACAAGTCTGTCCCTTGTGATGGGGAGGAAAGCCAGGTGCAGGCTGCCTGCTCGTTTAAAAAAAAAAAAAAATTAAAAAAATGGGGTGCGAGTCACCTGCTTTCGAGTGGGTTTGCTGCCTCCCCCGCCCTGCAGCACCCACCCGCTGGGAGCAAGAATGAAATGGGGGGGTAAAAATAGGCAAAAGACATGGCAAAAACTCTGAGGGGTGAATGCTCCTTGGGCACTCAGGAAAAAAAAAATTAAAAAAGGAAATAGAGGAAAAAAGCAGCAAATTGGCAATTTTTAATGTATTTTTTTAAGATGTGACTCCCTGCAGCGAGTTTCTCAGGGGGAAAAAAATCAACCCCTGGATGAAAACAGCTTACGGCAAAGCCCTGGAGGATATTCCAGCCTGGCAACACCGACCTGTTCCTCTAATTGCCTTCTCAGAGATGAGCCCTGATAAACAGGGCAAAGGCTTGTTTTGGTTTTGCTGTTATTTATGGAACATATATAAAATGATACACGTTCCTCTTCTGAGTTAAGTAAAGGTGGCTCAGCCACCTAGGGATCGACCGGTGATGAATGTATTTTATTACCAAGCTCCTTGGGCAGCTGAGCTTCACCCCGAATAAGCGCGGTCGCTGGCCCAAACCCCCTGCACGCGATGGGGACCAGGGAGCCGCTTCCTCGGGCTCAGAGCTGGGTTCCCTCTGCTTGGAAATAATATTTATGGCGTGACCATAATATTATTATGAAATTATATTATTGAATGGCTTCGTAGGTATTTCTTCCCCAATTTTTTTTTTTTTTTAAACCTTCCTCCCCCAGATTCCCTTCTCTGCGAGTGAACGTAGGCAATGAGAAATTAATTCAGGCGACTTCTACCGGAGCGATTTCTATCTGCGCTTGCGTTGGGGAAGCGGCGGAAAGCCGGCGCTCCTTAAGCACAGCGGGGGAGTGGAAAATGGAGGGTGCGAGGAGCGATCGCAAGCAGCAATTACACGCACGGGGCTGGCAAGAAGGCGGCTTCGGGTTGGGAGAGGAAAACCAACACCCTGGTGCCAAAATAACGCTGGAAATAACCTTGTTAAGGTGCCTGGGGGGAGAGAAGAAACAAAGGGAGGTGGGGAAGGGGAAGGTGGAGGAGCGATGCGGAGGTGAAGGTCAAGATGCTCGAGAACGGGGGTGTCCAGACCCTCCCAGTGATGCTGGGAAGGTCCTGTCTTGTGGGGAGTGAAAAATCAGGGCTGGGGCTACAGGGAAGGGGGATGGAGGCTGGCAGTTTCCTTTCTGAAAACACCACTCCTAGTTTTTAGAAATCCCCCCCCTTTTTTTTTTTAAACCCCCCCAAATAATGGGGGAGCACAGTCCTGCGCAGCTGGGAGCCATGGGAAAGAACAAAACCCTCCAAGTAGCTCTGGGGAGGGGGGGGAAGAAATTTCCCACCAACAGCTTTGAATCAGCCCTGAATAAACAAGCAGCGGCGAGAAGCAGAGCTCTCTCCTTTAAGGAGGAGGCTCGCCTTCGGAGCCCGAAACGTCTATTTTTAGGCGGTGATGGCGGGCAGAGGAGGCAGCCCCCCATCCCCTGTGATGCTGCTCGGTGTTAAAAGCCCCCTTGCCTCTGGATTTATCCCACCCAAAGCCCCTGCGCCCCATTTTCCCCGGAGCTTACCGTCTGGCAACCCGTTGCTTGCTCGGTTCGAGGTGATTCAGCCTTGGCCGCAGAGCCACGGGGAGGAATAAATAGCGAGAGGGAGGAGCCGGCTTCTGCGCAGCCCAGACCTGCACAGCCTGGCCAGCATCCATCCTCCTTCCCCAGGGAAAACCATGGCCCGCGCGCCACAAAAAGTTGGGTTCCACACCAGCGACCAAATGGGTGGCTGGAAAATTGCTGGGCTGGATTATTCAAGAAATATCGATGGGATCGGCAGGGTTTGAGGCTGGTTTTGGAAATGTCAGGGTCGGGGCTCTGGGAGAGGAAAGGATGCTTTTAGTGGTTGCCAGCTGCAGCTCCAAATCCATTATCCTGTGAAATAGAGAGATGCTCTGTGGTTTGATGGATAGAAAATATAATAGGCTCAGACCTGCGGGGGAAAGGATTAATTTGTCTCCTGAGTTTGTCTCGCTACAGAGCAGTAAAACTCACCGCTGCGCAGAGCAATTGTGCTTTTTGTCGAGGTACCCTGATATTTAATGGGAGGAAATGCCACAGAAGGCAATTAAAAATGGGAGGGGATGCTCGTGATACGCTGGGGCTCTTAGGGAACCCTTTTTCGGAGGGTAAGGGTATGTGTGGCTATAGAGACTGAAGGACCAGGATGGGGATTTATTCCCATCCTTTAGGTTTAGAATGGGCTTTAATAAATGGGTTGGACCCAGAGCAACCCAGGATGGTTGGGAGATGCAAATGAAGCTTGAAACTAATTGCACTGAGACCGATTTCGGCATGGCTACATGATAGAGCCAAAACCCTACCGAGGTTTTGCTGCCTGAAATAGCCAGGTCAGGTACAGCCGTCCCAGCGATGCTCCTACTCCTGGACCGCAGAGCACATCTGGCCATAAAGAGGATTTCCACCGTGATGCTCCATACCCTTGTTTATCCATCTGGCTGGATTATGTTAAAAAAAAATAGAATAATTTCTGTCTGGCAGGGAAATGGGTTGTGCTGGGTGCTGTGGCTCTGCTGGGGAGACATCCATATTAATTTCTGAAGGAGAAAATTAAATAACAGGGGGCAGGATTAAGGTCAGCGAGCCTGTTGAAGGTCTCTCCTGTGACATGCAGGCGTATTTATTCCTTGTGCGAATGAGCAGATGGCTCCGGGTTCCCTGGGTTTGGTTTAAATACTCTTCAGTGGGCTGTCTAAAACCAAAGCCAGGAAAAGAAATAAAATACAGCTCCAGGAATGGAATGGTTGGGATTAATTCATCCGTGGCTTCTAAGACCCAAAATTTTTCCATAATAATATATTGCAGAGGAAGTTCTGGTCTTGTTTGGGGAGATAGAGAAATTCTGTCAGATCCTGGCTGCAAATCAAAGCAGGAGCAGCCTCTTGACTTCTAATTAATCTTTAATTTATTGTGGAAGTTAGCAGCGCTAAAAACACCCATTCTATCATAGAATCATAGAATGTTTGGGGTTCGAAGGGATCCAGTCCAACCCCCCTGCAGGAGCAGGGACACCTTGAACCACATCAGGTTGCTCACAGCCCCGGCCAACCTGGCCTGGAATGTTCCCAGGGATGGGGCCTCCACCCCCTCTCGGGGCAACCCCTGCCAGGGTTTCACCACCCTCACTGTAGAGAATTTCTTCCTTAGATCCAGTCTAAACCTCCCCTGCTTCAGCTTAGTGCCATCCCCCCTTGTCCTGTCCCAGCTGGCCCTGCTAAAAAGCTTGTCCCCCCCTTTCCTCTGGGCCCCCTTGAAGCCCTGAGCGGCCGCACTCAGCTCTGCCCGCAGCCTCCTCTGGGCCCCCTAACCTGCGGGGCCCCCTTTTCTCCTTGTGCTGAGGGCTCCCGAGCTGGACGCAGGGCTCCAGGGGAGGTCTCCCCCGTAGCAGAGCAGAGGGGCACAATCCCCTCCCTCGACGCTGGCCACGCTTCTCCTGATGCAGCCCAGGATGGGGTTGGCTTCTGGGCTGCCAGCGCCCATGGCCGGCTTGTGGCCAGCTTTTCATCCATTGTCCAATGGAGCTGTGTGCCGCACGGTTTCTTTAGCATCTCGGGGTAAAATTTTCCCAGCAGCAAGCCAAGAGCTGCATTGATCTCCTCCGGAGGTTTGGCCCTTCAGCCGCAGCTCAGGCAGCGGCGGAGGCCGAAGGAAATAATGGGACGTTAAGTGCGGTGGGAGTTCATGCCAGGTTAGAAAACATTAATGGGATGGGTTTTTCTCATAACAAATGGAAAATGCTGACTTCGGGTTAATGATGAGCTGGGAAAGGACCAGGGTTCATCTGACCCTGCTTCATTGCTTCTCATTGATTTTTTTTTTTTTTTTTTTTTTGCTTTAATTCATGCAAAACAATTTTATTCACATAACTGTGGACTTGCTCAGAGAATCAGCCGTGTCTTGGAAAGGCAGGGGAAGGCATTAAAATGGTTTGGGGGAGATTTACTGGGGTTTTGGGGTAATTTGGTGGGGTTTGGAAGTCACAGCCTTTCCCCATCCCATCATCACTCCCTGGAGATGGGGGAAAAAAAAATCTGGGCTCAAGCTCACCCCATCTCAAATCACACTTAGCTCATCGAGAAACCTCTTTAAACCCTCCAAAGGCAAAAATAAGTGGAAATAAGCGCTATGTTCAGCGGGTTAATGAAATGCATCGTGCAGAACCTGGTTTATGTTCTGGTCTCGCCCTAGAATAGTTTCTTTTAAGTTAAAATGCTCTACTTTGGTTTTTTTTCTTGGGAACCAGATGTCTCAGTAATACTCAGCTCCTGCCTGGATGAGAGGAGAGAAAATGCAATTTGGCGAATAAATGGGAGCACGGGGAAGGGAAGCGCCAGGAGCACTCGCTTCCCAGCAAAAAAGAAAGATGCTGCTCAGGCTGTTATTTTCCCATGTCCATGTGTAATTAAAAAATTGAAGCCTTATTAGGCTGTTTTGCATTTTCTCTGGTGGTGAGGGCTTCATTGCACAAATGGGGTAAAGCTACGCCAAGGCTCACAGCCCTGCAGGCCCCAGGAAGGGCAGCTCCCCACTGAGAGAAACAAAATGTCATTTTTGGCCCATTTTTAGTAGAAAAAGGGGGTTTCTCTGTGCTGCATAGAAATCTTTACCTGCGCTGCTATTCGGTATTAAAGGGTACAAGAGGGAAATGCAGCTTACAGGCGGCGTTTCTCCTTTGCTCTTGACAACCATAAGTTTTCCAGTGAAAAAGAAAAGATAAAAGGAATATAAATTCTTAGCCTTTTGCCATGGATGAAAACAGGCCAGGAGGCAAAACTGGCTGGAGCAGGACATTAAATACAGGCACTTCCAGAGTATCGTCAGCATGCGGTTACACAACCTGTGATGGGGAGAAGTCCCAGCAAGTCCCTAATCCCGGCAGCACGTAAGGGCACAAACAACGTGCCAGGAGAGGAACCATTGAGGGGGAAAAGCAAGCAACCCAAATTTTCCATGCAACATCCCGTGTTGCTTCCAGGAGGGGTTTTTGGGTTTTTGTTTGGTTTTTTTTTTTCTTTGGACAGCTGCAGCTCTGTTGCAAAACCAAGGAGTGCAAAGTTAGCATGGAAAAAATCAATCAGTTTATGACTGCGCTGGTAAATGAGACTCATTGCAGCCATGATGCTGGGGAGGCGTTTGCCCTCTCCGTTTCGATCTGCTTTCCTCGCCGGTGATGTCTTTTTGCAACGCGATCCATGGGCAGATGTGACTTAGAGGCAATAGGATCCTGCGGGCATCTGCCTGCTGGTGGGAGGCTCCGGCCAGGGACTGTAAAGGTGGGGGTTTTTTTGGGGGGGGAGAAAGTAGCAAATAAGGCAAGTCTTTTTCTTATTGTGTTTCAAAGACAGAGCTGGATCCTCGAGGAAGCAGATTAGCCAAATTAATTTAATATGAATTTCTCTTCTGCAGGGAGCAGCGACTGAAATATAAAATATCGGAGGCTGCACGTGCCCTCCTTCTCTTTACTCTTAGACAACTGTCTTAAAACGGCTATAAATGTTCATCCAGCTGCTACAAGCTGATTAGGAGTGTAATAACTTCTTCCCGTGTGCTTGCTGCTATTCCAGGACCTACGTAAGCACCTTACGGATGGGACGCTCCCTGGCCGCAGGCTGATGCCTTCCCAGTGATGCACTGCATCTTTAGAAGATAACCTACATGGGACATGGCTCCCAAAAATGTGCCTTCGCCACCTCCCAGGGTTGGCGACGTGACCCAGGTGAACTAGAAGGTAAAAGGAACAGCTTTTATTTAAAAAAAGAAATTGAAAAAAAGCCTTTTTTGGAAATACTTTTTCATTTTGGGATAAGCACTGATAATAAAAGTGCTTTGAAGCAGGGGAAAAAAAAATCGAGTTTGGCTATTTGGGCCCCCCTGCTGGATTACTTTATGGGAAAAGTGAGTCACGCTTGTTCGAGGAAGATGTTTGCTGTCTGATTCGGTTTCAGCCCAGCATTTGTTTTAGAAACATCCCTGTGCCTTGGGAGCGGGCACTGCAGGACATGCTGGGTTCGTGCCTCCGGGCTGAACAATTCGCTGCTGTGTCCGGGCGAACGAGCGCAGGGAAGAGCCGTAACCCTTCGCAGAAAGGGCTCGTTATGTCCTTTCGTATCAATAAATCTCCTGTTTTTCAAACAGATGAGGACAGCCCGGTGTTTAGGCTCCTTTAAAACACGATGCCGGAACAAATACTTTCCCATCGATGCTATATGCCAGCTTCCCATAAACTTCCCCGAGCGGTGCAATACCCACCAGCTGGCTCCTTCACAGGAAAAGCTGAATATCTATAGTATTTTTTTCCTCGCCGCAGGGCTTGTAACATATGAATCACCGGGAGGCTTTCCTTTGCCTCCCTCCCATTTATTTTTAACTTGTAATCCCCTCAGAAGACTTTCCAAGATCAGAGGCAGCGGCGTAAGCACGTTGCATGAAATAACGTGGCAGCGCTGAGGTCACCTTCTTAAAAATAAACCAGGGCACACCCGGGATGGGCGAAGGCGCTGCCATTTCCATCGTTTTTACATCAGTCATCTGTGCCAGCCTCAGATCTCGCCTCGGAGAATTGCTCCTGTCCCGGAATGCGTCAGCTGTGTGCTGAGGGCTTGTAGGAGCGTGCTGAAATTCCAGCTGACGTATTTAAATGTTGTATTCCCCAAGCGGAGCTGCGGGCAGCAGCATCGTCCTTCGGAGGTGCGATGGGTGGAGGGTTAATGCCACGGTCCTCAGGGCTGCCTGTGGATTCCTGGCTGGGTTGCGTTGGGAAAGGGGCGGGAGAAGTCAGTTTTCCTGGTGGGAATAGGGGCTGTGGGGTGAGATGGGGAAAACTGAACCCCAGGAAACACAGAAAATTGTTTGATTTTTAATTATTAAAAAAAAAGGTCAAGTAATAGAACAAACAGACTGAAAAAAAGGACCAGGTTGGAGATGGAGAAATATTTAAAAGAACTGTTACATTTTTCTCTTAGCGATGTGGTTTTTCTTTTCTATACATAATTTTGGTTCAGGTCTTCGCCTCATTTAGTCACATGAGAATAAATCGAGCTTTCGCATCCCATGACCTGATTTCTAACTCATATGCTCGGCGAGGATGAGATGATTAAACCCAACTTGCTCACAAAACAGTCGTGCAAATCCTCTTAGCTGAGCCGGTCAGTACGTTTTCACCCTGATTTTCCCCCTCTCCCTCCATATAAAGGGTTCCCAGGGCTGGAGCTGGCTTTATGGGTTTCATCCCCTTTTTCTCCATCTGTAAATGAGAATAAGCAAAAACAAACTGGGCTTGGGAAGTGTGTGCCCATGGGGGAAACCGGGCCAGATTTTTAGCCATTAGGGTTTTTAATCTATTGAAAGAGTTTCCTACATGATGTGCACCTTTCCATTCATTTTGGCCAGCTGGGATGTTGACCCAAGATCACACGTGACTTAGTGCAAAATTTTTCTTTCCCCTACATCAACGAATTAAAGGCTCTTTATGAAGTTTATGCTGACATTATATACCAAAGAGAAGTTATATAACAATTATTCTGGCATTATATGCCAAATCTGCTCCATATGTTTAATTCTCTACCCTTTTATCTTGGAAGGGGAGCTGCTGATGGGGGAAAGCTTTACCATCACCTGTGTGGGAGCAAGAACAAGATAATAATTGCTGTCTGGAGCAAGGAAAATCCCGGGGAGAGACAAGGCTGCTCCGAAGATGCTCGAGATGCTCGTGCAGAGTTGTCATGGGTACGATGCTCTCTGTAGTCATCTCCATGGCTACCTTGGTGCCGAGCAGAGGGGATGCAAGCGATGTAGGAACGGCATTGTTAGCTTAAATGCTGCACGCTCTCTCTCAGCTGGTGTAAATAATGCTTGGGATCATCCAAGAGGTTTATCTCCAGACATGACGGCTGTTTTTTAGCTGGCGCTTGAAGGCAGCTGAGATTGCGAATGTTTTTATTTATGAGAAACTGAGATTCGTAGCATCTCCCCTAAGGTATTTTTACAATGAATGCACTGGGGTACAAGTGCCTGATGTACTCAGATGAGGCTTGGGTTTTTTTACTCGCCCTTAGCCAATGCGATTGAAAAAAACCAGGTAATATTCCTACTTCTGACCCAAGATTATGCCATGGGAATGGCCAGACTAGGAAACAAAGCTGTGTAGGAAGTTGAGTTTTGACCAGGGTGTGGAGAAGGAAGTGTTTTGAAATGAGGTTTGTTCCCCCAGCTAGCAATTTTTTTTAATAAATAGCAGCAAAGATTATGCACAGTAGGACCATCTAATTACTACAGTCTGGAGGTGAGATGTGCTAGCTTCAGGGGCTGAGCGGAGATGCCAGAGCCGACAACTTCCCTAAAGGATTTCTCCTTAACTTGATCTCCTTGACTGTTCCAAAGCAACTCCCAACACGGTGCGAACACCAGGGCCTGCAGCCTGCATGGAGAAAGCCGGGACAACAAAAGTCATGTTAAATCTCTGCAGAGGCCTTGAGTCACAAGAGAAGCAGCCCCACAGCTTTTCAGGGCTTGCTGCAATCTCCGTGCCATCAAGAGCAAAAAACCAGCTGTGTCATGGGCTGCAAAGCACTTTGTCATAGCGATGCTTAGAGAGGGTGGAGGAAAATACTTTGTAAGATGATGAACATAAACCTTGCTCCAAGTCCACATGCGGGATTAGCACCGGAGGACAAACCCCAGCTTGGGCAATGGTGTTTTGCTCCAATGATGGGCAGAGATTTTTTTTTTTTTCTCTATATATAACTATTCCTAAAGCCGCATCTGGTTGAACTACACAACTCTAACGCGTCCTTTTCCCAGCAGCTCCAGCGACCTTGGCCCCCAGCTTGTTTTTCAGTGCATTTCTCAGCAAGCCCAGTGAGGCTCTAGGGAAGGAACAATGATCAAACTACAGAAACAGGAGGAAATTAGTTTTGCATTTACAGCAGCGGGTCGGGACCGGCTGTTTATCCTGAGCCAGGGGGACACTGGGCAAATTGTTCACACTGGGCTCGGCACAAGGAAGCTTCCTGCAAGCAAAGCCTCATCCGCAGCTGTTAAATAGCAAATAATAATTAGCACTAATAATAAAACACCGTTTATTTTTCCCAGGGTGTTTTCTTGTCCATATTCTGGCCTGAAGTATTTGTGCCGTCCAAAATATTTCTGTGGTGTCAATGATCCAAGGAGCTTGTCATGTTAAAAACAAAGGAAGCTGGAGCAAAGCCTCTGGGACTTGATTTCTCACAAAGCTTAGTCTGTTTGGGAGCTTGCGTTATTCTGCTGAGGATTCATTAGGTCATCTGTCGCTCAACAAAAAAAAAAAAAAAGAAAGTTTGATATAATTATGTCAACTCCTTGGGTGAGATTAAATGAAATAAAGCTGAGAATTGGGGTCTTACTGCTCCTTCACTAAAGGCTGGAGCTCTCCTGGACAATTAGCTTTAAAATCAACATTTTTGGGGACTGGGATGGGAATGCAGTTTTGCACAACTCTTCATGGCAGCTGTTTTGTATATGAGCTTTCTGAACTGTTTTCAGGGGATGATGAGAAAACCAGATGGAAGAGGTCACAGATCCTTTTTCTGGAGAAGAAAAAAAAAAAGAGGTTGGTGTTCCTTGAAAAATGGGAAGAAAAAGAAAAAGGGGAAATGAAATAACAATAGTAAACCTGAATACTATTTTAACTCCAGAAATAGGCTGATTCTGGCAGAATTGGCTGCAAGTGCTTTTCCTGTATTTCTCCTCAGTTCCGGGAATAGAGAAGAGAAAATAGGTGTTGGTGGGGAACCACACATGGGCTGAGCAGAGCACCTGGCTCTCTGCCACAGACACAACCCAGCGAGGGAGAGGCAACAATGCTGTTGCCCTTCAGACCTTTGAATTATTGATCTTCTGTATACTAATTATAGACACTTCTCAGGGTCAGTGGGTAGCACCCGAGGAAGGCGTGCCAGGTGAGGCGTTGCAGGAGTTGAATTTCAAGAGAGGAGGGTTTGAGAAGGGAAGTGGTTTAATCAACACCAATTTAGTTAAGTCCTTAGAAGTGCCCAGAACACAGGTTCCAGACAAACTGAGATAGAAAAAAAAAATCACCTCTGACAGAGGAGATACACACTTTTTATAATAAAATTACCACACCCAGCAGCTGGAAATGAGCTAATTTCAGTCTTTAATTTATCAATACAAGTAATCAAGCAGAGGGAAGGTGAGCCAGCCCATGTAGGGGGGTCGCTTTGGGGAGGGATTGGAGATTAATCAAAAACCATGACCTTGCTTTGAGTGATGAATCATTACCCAGCTATGTCTTCTCTTTTTTTTTTTTTTTTCCCTAAAAAATAAAGTGCCCTCCAGTTGGTTTAGGACAATTTTCTGCATTATTCGTTGGTGATTTACTATTAACTCAGAGATGCAACTGCTCACATTTTTAATCCACCTACCTCCCAGGCAGGGAACAGAGAGATGGCAGTGGTGCCCACACATATTTATAATACGCATCTGTTTTGGGGTGAATTCCTCTGTTATTTATTGCCTAACTCTGTGCTTATCTATTATTTATTGTGACCCAACTACAAGAAATAACTTTAGGAAGAAGAGCCAGCTGAATTCAGCTCGTTTGTCTGCAAACCTGTAGTATTTTTAAATCAATGGATCAGCTAAATAAATATAATTGCATTTATGTTACTTACCATTTAAAGTAGATAATCCCTTTGCTCTTCTGCACCACATAGTAGGTATTATTTTACCTAAAATGTAGTACTACTGTTGAGAGGGGCTTATAAAAATGAGGCAGACCTTTTCCTTTTAATTATCTCAGAATTTCATGATTGTAAGCCTTCAAAATAAACCCAGCTGGGAGCAGAAGAATCATGGACATCTTTTCTGACTGAATCCTAGGTACCAACATCGCTTCCCCGCACCCCTGTCTCTCCTCACCACCACCCTTCCTCTGACCACAAAATACTCCACTTTAAAGTTGATTTTTGCAGATGATGCCACCGGACAGTTTACAGATGGGCTGAGGATACCCCTGGGCATGGGGGTGCGTGCAGAAATCCTCCTTTGGGCTTCAGCTCCCCAAATCCCTTTTGCAAAAAGCCTTTGCAATGATGACCTCTGCAGGCAAGTACTGCATAAAACCAGCTGGCTCTAGGCAGCGATGACCTAAATAATGCATAAAACAGGTATTTTACGCATTATTTCTGGCTGTGGGTAGCAATAGCCTTTTAATAATGCATAAAAATGGGGAATTTCTCTGCTGGTTAGCAAACAGAGTATTTCGGTGAGGGAAACACTGGGAAATCCTCCCTCACTTGGAAGGTGCTGATCAGCTAACTCTTGTATAGATTTTGTAAATAATTTGCTAGTTGGACAAAGTGCTTTGAAATCAGTGGATGAAGGATAGTTGTGAAAAGCTGGAATTTCACACCATAAAGCCATCGATGCTATAAACTGGGAGTCAAAAGCCCTGCCTGGGCTTCCTTGGGAGAGGGGGAAGAGCCAGAACCTACCTACAACATACCCCACCTTAACCTGTAGTTTTGCCTCTGAGATGCCACCTCTAATTTAGCTCTGATTAACAGCACCTGGAGGGCCAGGAAGACCATTCCCCCCTCCCCCCCCCAGCCCTCTGGTGGGAGTGCAGTTATGTGTGCTGGGCCTCTGGTGGGCTGGAGATGGGGGTTCTGTGGGCCCAGCCCTGGTAGCCAGGCCCGGGCCTCCCGGGCTCCCCCGGGCGCCGCCCTGGCTTCCCCTCAGCCCTGGAGCCCAGCGGCTTCTCAGCTGCCATCCCGGGGCCTCCCCCAGCCCTGCAGTCCCTCCAGCCATGGTCTCCCCTCAGCCCCAGCAGGCCTGGAGCCCTCCCAGCCCCAGGAGTCCCCTCGGCCGCAGCCTTGCCCCCTGCCCTGGGAAGGCCCAGCCTGGCCTGGCATGGCCCACAGGGCAGGCCTGGGCCCCAGTGCCTTTGAGGCCTCCTGCGGGAGCAGGTGGGCTGGGCCAGGCGTTCTTCCCCTCGGGGCTGCCACCCACCTCCCAGGTCTGAACGGGTGCCCTGTGGAAAAGGTGGGGGGAGACGGTGGCCATGAAATAAAGCAGGCAGTGGCAGGTTTGGCTGGGGGAGGACTTTAATGTGCCTACTGCCCCGGGGGTCCCGGGTGTGGGGAAGCATCATGGGGCAGTGGGCGGGTGTCCTTCCCTGCGGGGTCTGCTGGTTGTTTGTTAGCCGGAGCTGCGGGGAACCTTCCCCTATGCCCTGGATCAGCTGGGCTCCGGGAGCGTCCCTGATGGGTGCTCAGACCCTGAAGGTGGCTGAGGAAGAGACACAGAGAGACCTGGAGCTCTGTGGCGCATGGAGATGTGTGGCCCGTGCCTGGGTTAAGAGACGTCAGAAGGAGCTGGAGCCCTGCAACATGTTGGAGGCACCCAGAGGCCAGCAATGCTTGGGCACAGTTTGATGGGAGCTCCTTGGGTGCAGGGCACGCTGCCACACCCAGCAGAGCCCCTGTCCTAGAGCTTGAGCGCTGTGACACGGGGGATGTGGAAGGGACAGGTCTCCTCTGAACCTGTAGAGCTGGAGAAGAAGGAGGAAAACATCAGGGGGTCGAGGAGGAGCCCACATCTCCCCTCCCTGCATCCTCCCACCCCACGCAGCCCACCTGCCCACCCCATGCCCGCCTCTTACATGAGCCGGTTGCGGATGGGGCGGAAGTGTTTGGTGAGCCTGATGGCAAAGATGATGTTGGGGATGAGGAAGAAGGTGCAGCACCCCAGGCTGAACCAGAAAGCATTCTGCAAGGAAATAGCATGGGGGTCCCCACTGAGCTGCATGGGGGGAGGCAGCCCCCAGGCTCTTAGAGGGGTTTGGAGAGCTTTGCAGCAGCCAGTCCTAGTGGTGTGGGCGCATGGGGGGGTCAAGCTGTCAGCAGCCTGAATTTGTGCTGCTTGGTGGTGGATGCTGCACCACACAGGTCCCTGCCGGACCCCCATGGAGGGATGGGGATGGGATCCTTACCCAGGGGTCAGCGATGCGGTCACACAGAATTACCCGCCCATTGTCCAGGGCTGTGGCGAGCGGCTGGCACGAAGCCACATCCTCCCTCAGCTGGAACAAGAAGTGGAGTCAAGGCATAAACCCACTTCTGACATGGCAGGGATGCATTTTGCTGCCTCAGCTCAGAAAGGGGGTTGTATGCAGCATCCCCAGGGGCTCCTGGCCCCAAAGAATCCATCTGTGGCCAAGGTGAGCACCTACCGTCTGCCCGACCCAGTTCAGGTACTGTGTGAAGTACCGCAGCTCCTTCCTCGTGAAGCAGCCAATCTCCTGGACAGAGGGAAGGCAGCATGGAGGGCAGGCACTGTGCTTCCCAGCCTGGCTCCAGCCCTGGCTCCAGCCCTGCTCCAACCAGCTATGAGCTAATGTCGGGCTCGGAAATGAAGGCTGGAGGCTTCAGGTGCCCCTTCCCCTCTTGCAGCACCCTGTTCTCACTCTTTCATTCTCGCTATGGGGAATTTTGTACCCCAAGGGCTAATCCAGCCTCGGCTCACCTGCCGGAGGATCTGCTGGGCCTGCACAGGTAACCGGGCTTCCACTGAGGCTGTGGTGGCCAGTGTCGTCTTCACCCGCTCCTGGGGAAGCATGGAAAGGGCAGAGCGTCCTTAAAGCACTGAGCAGCAGGATGGGTGCCCCAGGGGTGTCGGGAGTAGGGTGTGCAGCACTGTGCACGTGCCCAGCTTCAAATTGGGTCTGGTTGCTGGAGGGCAGGGAAAGAGGGACCTGCCCCAAGTAGAGAAACCCCTTGGCAGGGAGCGGGCGAGATTAAACGCCGTGGGATGTTTCTCCCGGGGACATTGAAATGTCCTGAGTGCTGCAGGGGGATTTCTGATTTGCAGCGGCAAATCTAATCACTAATGGAGACCAATCCTCCCTGGATGGCATTTTTCCGGCTCTCCCATCGCACCACATATTTTTCAGAGCTGAAAGAAACCACACAGGTACCTGGAGGTGTGGCGCCAAGCGGGAGAGGTACTGGACGCTTTCCCCCAGCTTTGCCTGCAGGACAGGGAGATGAGAAGGGTGCAAAAGCCCTGCTGCCCCTTTCACAGGGACACCACTGGGCAAATGCCAGCAGCACCATGAGCCACCAGCCCAGCACGGACTCACCACCAAAGCCTCCTGCGATTGCACTGTGGAGTTTTGCATCTGCCACAGGGCCTGGGCCTCGGCGGCCAGCCGCCCCGCCACCGTGCCGTTCCTCTGTGGGAGGACAGTGGGGTGAAGACATCCCCATGGACACACAGGCAGCCCCCACCACTCACCCCTCTGCTCACCTGCATTTTCTGCAGCCCCTCGAGGCTCCTCGCCAAGCCAGGGAGGCTGGTCTGCACCACGGATTTTTCATCTGGGGAAGATGGGAGTTGGTGGCTGCCCAAATCCAACTCTGGAAGCCAGCTGTGGTGTGGCTGGACCACATCCTGCCCACCACAGCAGGGACCAACTCCCCACAAGCATCCCCTCACCTCTTCCTGGAAGCGCCCATAGTCCACCTCGTCCATGCCACTGCGGGAGAAGCTCTCCAGGTCCTGCCTGCCCTCGCTGCGGAGGAGCCGCACATCGCCCAGGCGCGCCGTGAAGTCAGCCAGGAGTTTTTGGAAATCGGCCGTGTACTGCAGGGGTGAGACGCGGGGGATGCTGCAGTGTTGGGGCCAGGCAGCTCGATCCCAGTAACCCCAGTAAAGCTCATGCATTACCAGAAGCTCTGGCTGCAGCCAGCCCTCACCTTGGGGGTTCTTAGATGCTCATCCAGGTCGTAGGACCTCTCAAGCTGCAGCACCTCCCACAGCCCCGCACCACTCTTGCACTCCCTGGAAAGCAAAGGGGCATGGGTGGCATGACCCCAGATTAGCCCTCCGATGTATGGGGCAGAGGTGGGCTCCTGCAGCACCCACCGGTACACGGCGCTGAGGTTGGAGTCCCTCCTGAGGTTGAGCTGGCGGGTGAGGTTCATGGATGGAGGCAGGTTCCCAGGGGTGTCAATGAACTGGGCCAAATGAAATGAAAAAGAGGGTCAGGCACAGGCATTCCCAGCAATGATTTCGGGGGTGCTTTGCCCTCACAGGTGTGTTTTGGGGTACCCCATCCCAGCCAGGGCTAATCTGGCTTTTATTTGTATGATCCCCATTGCAGAGCCTTGCCGGGTGGTGTTCGGAGGGAAAGCTGTGGGCAGCCCCATGCAGGCACCTGCCTGCGCATGTACGGCCACGGGACAAAGCCCTGGTCCCATTCCCAGCCCTGCTCCCAGCCCCGTCGCAGCGTGCCACTGGCCCCGAGCACCCCAAGGATCCCCAAATGACCAGAGGGCAGGGGTCCTGCAGGTAGGAGCAACTTAACCTTGAGCAAGTTAACAACAGGAGGGAAATTCCCTGCTGCTGATGCAAATCTAAGGACTTAATCCTAAACTTAATCTTCTGGTTTAGGATGGGGCTTTCCTGCATGAGTTTAGGGGGAGGACGCAGAGCGTTTGGAGGCATTTTGGTGCACACAAGCAGAGATTTGTGGGGCGATGGGTGGATGCATGGCCACCCACCTTATAAATCTCCTGGTTGACCCAATTCCTGCAAACCAGCGTCTGGATGTTGCCCCCAACCAGGAAGGTGGCGAAAACCAGGAGGATGAGGAGCCAGGAGAACAGGAAAGCCAGGCCCACGCCGCTGAAAGAGGGAGAGGAGGTGCTGGCAGCAGCTTTGCAGACCCGAGTGGGCAGAAAGGCTTGTGGGGACCTGCCCGGCCGGCTGCAGCCCCGCGGCTCCCTCCCGCGCCCGGGCACGCCGGCCTGCCTGGGAAGAGCCTGCGGGAGTGGGGTGTGCCGGGCAGCGGGGCTGGGGTGCGGGAGCTGCCAGCTCCCAGGGAGGAACGGCTTCTCCCAAACCCGCCGGCACAGGCAGTGGCTTCAAAAGCCTTTCCGCTCAGCCAGCTCCAGGTCCCTCCCTTGGCTTTGTCCCTCTGTTTTGGGATCGGGGGTAGATGGCCACAGCCCCCCCAGCACCCAGAGAGATGCTTACACCAGGAGAAACTTGGCGCCAGCTTCTCCTCGGCACTCGTAGTCACTTGGGTCTTCCCGCTTAGAGAGCCCGTATGACCCCAGTGCCATCCCTATCACATTGCAGGTGAGGATGAGGAGGATGATGGAGCACAGCACCGTCCCTGCGATCCACCTGGAGGAAAGAGCAGCAGGGCACAGCCTTGAGATACAGGGCCGATGCGCCAGCTGGGGCTTGGAGTGGGGCATCTCTGCCACATTCCCTGCACCCCTTCATGCTCCCTGGTGTCACCTGTACTGCTCAAAGCGCTCCACCTCCCGGAGGTACGGCCGGCTCCTGTCCTCCGCCTTCACCAGCGCTTCACTGACGGGCCGGGTGTAGTCAGGGAGGGGGAAGCCATTGGCGATGGACTGCACCTTCTCCGTCATGTGGGCCATCTCATCCCGCAGATCTGTGAAGCCAAGGCCATGCTGGAGGGCTGGATGGTCCCCGCGTCCCACCCTATGTCCCCAAATTGGGATTCGTCCCACGGAGGGTGTCCCCGCTCAGTGCAGCCATCCTACTCACCCTGGATGACCTGTGCCATCCTCTCCACAGCCAGCTCCGGGATGGAGTTGAAGGTGCCATTGCCCTGCAAGGAAAGAGGGGGTGCTGAGCACCTCAGCTGGGGCTGCCCACAGGCACCAGACCCCCCCCCTGCTGCACCCCAACACCCCCAACCTGGCGAATCATCTCCGCAAAGTCACTTCGGGGCAGACCAGCCAGCGCCTTCAAAACCTTCTCCACCGATGGCACCTTGGGGTGGAAAAAGCAACCCGTGAGCCTCGGAGCTGCCAGAGGGGTGGTGGTGGTGATGATGGTGGGGAACCAGCACCCCATCCCACCTTGCCATAGTCAGCACCCAGCTCCAGGCTCTGTGCCCTGCCCAGGACACTGGCGCAGGAGGTGCAGCGCGGGTCATCCAGCAGCGTGACCACGCGCCGACGCTGTTCCCACAGCACCGGCTCCAGCTCGGCCCGTGCCGATGCCAGCACCCGCGCCGTCTTGTCGAGAATCTGTAAATGGTGCAGCGAGGTCTGTAGGTCTTAAAGAGAAAGCCCAGGGCTAGTTCACGCTGCTCCGCTCGGCCGCCCCGGCTCTCCGGCGAGGCTTCAGCACCGGCCCCGGGGAGAGCCACGCTCAGCCATACCTCCAGCCCTGTCCTGCAGGTCCGCCAGCGCCGCATAGGTCATCGCCTTCAGCTGTGCATGGATGGAGACCCCCACGCTCCGGCTGAGCCCTGTAAGGCATCAGGCACCCCGTCACCATCTCATTCCAGCAGGAAGCACGGGATGGGGCCCACCCCTGCCTGGCGCAGTGCTTACCATCCAGATCAGAGTTTATCTGCTGTCGAGGCACCTCGAACTGGTCTACCACCATCTGCACCCCCTGTCAGGAGAGAGGAGCCGGTCAGCCAGGGATAGCAGCCGCCGGGAGGGGAGGAAGCCACACATTGCCATTCAAGATACATTTTTAGTGCAGCCACGCTGCCTCCTCTCGCCTCCCAAATTACTCCGTGAGGGAAACGCAGCCATCCCTGAGCTGCACCCCGGGCCGGGGGAGGCTCCTCGGGGACCCACCTGGGGGACATTGGCAATATGCTGTTGCAGGGTGCGCAGGGTGGCCGGCACGGCCCCCAGCCCCGGCTCCATCTGCCCCTTCACCCGCTGGCTGGTGACGAAGGCGCAGATGACGCTGATCCTGCCGGGGACAAGCAGGCGGTGACAGGGCTGCCCGACAGACCTTCCCAGCCCCGTCCCCATGGGACATGTATCCCCCCACCCTGGGGCGAGGGGGACTCACAGGATGACGAGGGAGGTGAGGGACAGGCAGGCCAGCAGGCAGTGGCGGCGGCAGCCCAGCGAGCGCCGGTGGGCACGCAGGCGGCCCCCACAGCGCCGGCGGCTCCGGCAGTAGCAGAAGCACATCCCGGCCACCGGCACAGCCACGGTGAAGAGCAGAGCCACCGCGGCACAGACAACATAGCCCAGCTCATACTGCACCACCTACATGATGGGAGAGCCCAGTCAGCACCCATGCACCCAGCTTTTGGGGTGCTCCCTGTGCCCAGGTGCCCCATCCCAGGTGGGTGCCATCCCCGTGGGATCCCCCACCCTGCGTCCCGGCTCACCTGCGATGTCCGCACCGAGCTGGGGTTGTTCAGGGCCGCCCTGAGCAGCTCTGCAAAAGAAACCATGGCGCCGGTAAAAAAGGTCCCACCCAATGCACCCCCAAACCTCCCTGGGCAGCCGGGCTGGGATGGAGGCAGCTTCCTCTTCTGGGAAGCAGCTCAGACCCCCCCAGGGCAGCTCCGGACATGGGGATTGGAGCTGGCAAAGCCCCGGTGGTCCCAGCACCCGTGGCGGTGTGGTCCCAATTCCCCGTCTCAAGGCTCACCTGTGGGCAGGGGGTTTTGCTGGATGAGGTCCAGGCAGCGCCGGACGAGGCCGTAGAGGGGATCGAGCGAGCTGGGTACCCGGTGCAGCGCCGGCACCCGAATCTCGGCATGCGTGTCGGTGAAGCGGAGGACGCCGCCGGGGCCGGCGAGATGGCATTGCTGGGTGCCGGCGGGATGCAGCAGCGCCCAAGCCAGGAGCAACCCGGCCGCCCGCATGGCTTCAGCGGTGAGGAGGGAGCCGGCGGGGGCTCCGTCAGCCTGTGAGCAGGCGGAGGGGCATGCCCGGCCCTGGATGGTTCTCTCTGGCTCGGCTCGCTGCTCCGGGAAACCTGCCTGACGGGTCGGCCGCCGCGCAAAGCCCAGACGCTGTCGTGGCTTGTTCCCCCGACGGGCTCCCCGGGGCAGCTGGGCTTGGCGGGGCTGTGTGGAGGCGTCTCCCAAACCATCCCAGGCCTGTTTCACAACCCCTGGCACCCCTGAGTCACCGCCACGGGGTCCCCACGGTCAAGGCCATTCCCAGAAAGGGTGGCAAAGCCCCCCCAGGGTTTTGGGGAGAGGGTCAGGTGGTGGTGAATCCCCTGTCCTCGGGCTGGAGGGTGCTCATCCCCAGCGCAGCCACCTTGGAAGGAGGGATCTGGGATTTGGGTATCACTCGGGGGGGTGGCAAAGCCCTTGTGGGTGGATCCATGCCTGCAGACGGGGTCCCCGTGGGGCTGAATCACCCTTTGCAAGAGCATTCCGAGCCCTGGGGCAGCACTGCTAGGGCTGGGAATGAGAAGGGAAAACAGGGGGAGCACATGGAGACGGATGGCAAGCCCCAGCTGGCGATGCCTACTTGCCGGCCAGGTGTGCGATGAGTTTTCTGGGCTCAGCTGATCTCTGCTTCACACCCCGAGGCGGCCACGGCTCCTTCCCAGGGCCGGATCCTGCTTGCCATCATGGGCCGAGCGCTAATTACAGGGTTGGCTGGAAACAAGGGAGGTTCAACCTGATTTCCCCAGTGCGGGGGGAGCAGCCCCCATGCGCCCAGATGGCCGCGGGGCACCCCCGAGAGCTGGGCCCCCTGCTCGGCAGGGCGAGTTGAGCCGGCCCTTCCCTGCCACCGGCTGCTGACGCCTCCATCCTCTCGGCGTTGATGCTAATCCATGTGGTTTCCCTCCCTCTGGAAAAGGGACTTTTCTCCCAGCTGGGGATGCTGGCAGCATCTTTCCAGGCTGGGCACAGGGTGCTGCTCCCCACCACCCTTTTGGGAATGGACTGGAAAATCCTGCTTTGGCTTGGCTGAGTCCTCATCCCGGGACAAAACTCCTAGGGCCAGGAAAGCGTGGAGTCTGAAGAGCAATTACGTGCATGGTACATATACATATGTATACGTGTCTTCGTATGGCCCCGGCTGCTCGCACTGGTTCTGGGGCGGTGCTGGTGATGCTGGTGATGGTTTCCCTTCCCCATGAGGATTTTCTATCCCCACAATGGTTTTCCTGTGCCAATAGTTTGCCATCCCAATGATGATATTTTGGGGGGGTGAAATGATTTCCATGGCAGAGGGGAAGGGATGGGGCCGGCACCGGTGACCCTGCAATGCCAATGTGCGTGTGCTGCCCTGTCCTGCCCCGGTGGTGGGGATGGAGGGGGTTTGGGGTAATTTTGGGTTGGTTTTGTCCTCACTTTCTCTGCCCCTTGGGACAACTGCTGCTCCGAACTGCGGTTGAAGCGTCCTGGCACTGTGTGGCCATGACAGCAGCCCATGGGGTGGCCCTTTGGGGGGGCCCCGGGGGTTGCTCCCACTGGGATGGAGGATGCTGGTACTGGGGGTGATGGTACCAGGATGGGGTAGAGATGCCGGTGCTCGGGATATTGGTATCTGGATGGGGTAAGGATGGTACTACTGGGAGTGCCATGGGGTGGGGATGCCAGTACTGGGGCGGTGATGCTGGTGCTGGGGTGAACCAGGGTGCTGGTGCTGGGACTGGGACAGTAGTGCTGGTACTGGGAAGGCAATGCCGGTTCTGGGACAGTGATGCTGGTACTGGGAAGGCGATGCCGGTTCTGGGACAGTGATGCTGGTACTGGGAAGGCGATGCCGGTTCTGGGACAGTGATGCTGGTACTGGGAAGGCGATGCCGGTTCTGGGAAGGTGGTGCCGGTGCCGGGGAGGCGATGCCGGTGCCGGGGAGGCGATGCTGGTGCCGGTGCCGGGGAGGTGGTCCGGCCGGGGCTGTTGTACCCATATGTAACCGCTAGGCGGCGCTACAGCTCCAGACGTCGCCGCGCGGGGCGTGGCCTATAGTGGGCGTGGCCTCATGTAGGGGGCGTGGCCTCATTGTGGCTTCCCCGCCGTGGACGGCGGCCGCGTGGGGTCACGGTGGCGGAAGCGGAAGTGACGGGTGACGGAGCGGGTGCTGTCGCCATCGCCATCATGGTGGGCAGGGGCGCCTCGCGCGTACCGCAGCGGTGAGTGCCTCTTCCCCGCCTTCTCCCTACGCAGCTCCGCGGCTTCTTCCCGGCCTGGGGCCCTCCGGGCGCTGCCCCGGGGCGTTGCGACGGCGGGCGGCCCGGTGCTTCCGGGAGCCGCGGGGCCCGGCTGGGCCTGACACCGGCGGCCCTGGCCTGTGGCGTTCAACGTACCGCAGGGCGCGGACAGCGGGGGCCGTTGGGGCCCGGGGGGGGGGGGGGGGGGAAGTCGGGGCCAGATCCCCGGGCAGGGCTTAACGTCTCTTGCCTCCGGGTTTAGGTGGACCGACTACGTCCCGCTGGGCAGGAGGATGCCGGGCACCCGCTTCATCGCCTTCAAGGTCCCCCTGAAGAAGGTAAGCTGCCCCAGGCCCGTTTGGGGTGGAAAGCGGCTGTGGGAAAGCAGGCAATCATTAAGTAAATGCCTTCCAGAAAATGAGAATGAGCGTCAGTAGGTCATTTTGTTGTTTATTTTTGAGGGGGGAGAGAGGAGCGTAGCACGGTCACTGCTGTTTGACCAGTCAGAGCGTGTGATGGGATTGTGGTGGCATTCACACTGTGGGGGTGGCTGGGAATGGCTTCTCAGTGTTGTTGGCAACTTTCTGGGTGCTGGCAGCACAGGGCCGACGGCTCGGGGGAGGAGTTGCTGTGGCAGCACCACTGCCTGCCCGGCTGTGCCTGGGGGCCCTCCGAGCTCTGCTCTGGAGTGGTTTGAGTGCAGCAAACCCTGGGTGATGTCCATGGGGGTTGCGGAGCTTGTGGCGGGGAGCAGTGCTGTTTGTTCACCTCAGTTTGAGCTGAGGGCCTATTCTATAGCTTTTGCCAAACAAAAGCTTCTGTTTCTGGGTGTGTTTGTTGTGCTGCAGTGCTCTGCCACAGTATAAAGTCTTCAGTCACTGCTGGAAACCCTCAGCTGAACAGTCCCAAATCAGTGAGGGCCTGAGCACGGTGTGATTTGGCTTGGTATAACTTGTGTGTCTATCTGTGTCTGCCTTTGTTCGTTGTCTGCGTCTTTCTCTGTGAAGGGATGATCTTTGGGAGGTTCTGGATTACCAACCTCCTCCCGTCACAGTGCACCTGAATTTAATGTCTGCTCCTCAACCTGATTTCTCCTCAGAGCTTTGATCAGAACCTTCATCCAGAGGAGAGATTTTCGCCTCGTGACCTTATTAAGAAAATCAAAGAGCAGAAGGAAGAACTGGGCCTGATCATTGACCTGACGTACACAACGCGCTACTATGGGCCAGAGGTCAGTCTTGCTCTTACTGTTGGGGAAGCGAAGCTCTCTGTAAGCCCTGATCTTGCTGATAAAGTACACGATGTTTCTTGCAAGAAGATAACTTTAAAGAGCTTGAATCCTCTGGTATGGGGATGAGGTGAAGCGTTGCAGGCCCATCGGCATGGGGTCTTCATCCTTGACCAAGTATAGCCTTGGGATCTTCAACCCTCATTGTGCAGATCCTCTTTGTACCAACGAGCTCAAGTTTGGGGATAGCCTAAACCTGGTTTTTATAGGCTCTCCTGAGTGAAGAGCTGATTACAGCCAGCTTTGGCTTGTGGTATCAAATGTGTGGATACTTGCTTGGAGTTGTGTTCTGTGCTCTGCGTATGGTTCATCTTCCCCAGGGAGAAAAGAGCAAAAGCATAAGAAATAAAAATGCAAATGGGCTGCTCTGGAATAGTGGTCATATGTCATAGGGGAAAAAAAAGGGGGGGGGAGTCAAGGGGGTGAAGCAGAGGTTTTCTTACCTAAAAGAGTGTTGCAGCTCTTCTGGGCGTAGTTGAAAAGCTCAGCTTCGACTGGCTTGGGGTCTACGGTTCTCTAATTGATATGGGTCTTTGTGCTTTTTCTGGTAATTATTAACTGACTTTCTTGCAGGAGCTCCCAGCCACGCTCTGCTACTCAAAGATCTTGACGATGGGACATGAAATACCAAACAAGCATACCATTTTTCAATTCAAATGCATTGTAAAAAAGTTTTTGAGAGACAACAAAGACAACGGTAAGTGCAGATTTCCCTTACGTTGCTGGTGTTGGGAAGGGCGCTGCTGACATGGAGGGAAGTCAGCGTGAATTTCTTTCCCTTCTCTTGGCACGTGAACATCAAGGCAAGAAGATCGGTTTGTTATGGAATTCATGCTGGTTCGCTGGTAATTTGGCAACGAGTTGAGCTTTGAGTTTGAGACTGCGTCTCTGGAGCAGCTGCAAATACCCATTGCTTTTTGGTAGCGGTATAAGCAGCGAGCTGTTAGTGCGCAGGAAATGTGGGATAGCTTTGTGTGGAGCTTTTAAATAAATCTTCCCAGCGGTGAGCTGCGTGACCATGCAGATGAGCTCGCAGAATTACATGAGCTGATAGGCTGAATCGGTGGCACTAGTTAGACATAAATACGGTGATGCTGTTGCGTGGTTGTTTCTGTTTGTTAACGCTGGTGTCACTGTTGGAGGACAAATGCAAATGGGCTTGTTCTGGTTGGGTTTTGGAGAAAGAGCAGTTAAATATCAGCTGATATTCTCTGTTACAGATAAACTCATCGGAGTTCATTGCACGCATGGCTTAAACAGAACTGGCTACCTGGTTTGTAGGTGAGTTGTCCTTAGTCAGACTGAATTCAGTGGTGGCATTGCCAGCTGCTGGTTGCTGCAGGAGGAAATAGTACTGCACCAGTAAAACCAGAGTCAAGTGATCCCAGACTTAAAGCTTTTCAGCTTCAACGAGATGGTTGTTAGGGGGCGCTTTTTATCCCTGATTTCCGCAGACCAAATGCTGGTATTCCATTCTGTAAATAGAAGCTCTGAAAACTAACCAGTTAGTTTTTCTTTTTGAATCATCGATGTCAATGTTTCCATAGTTAACTGTGTAATTAGAGCTTTCTTGCTGATCTGTTCAGGTACCTGATTGATGTTGAAGGCATGGAGCCAGATACTGCAATAGAGTGTACGTATGTGTACGTTCTTTGTGTTCAGATGTGAAATGTTTATTGTGGGCTTGTGCTTTTAGATGGTCAAAAGATTTGGACTATTCCAGGGAGATAACTGTGGTTTAGCTACGGGTGTGTGTTCCTGTTGTGTAGAATGGGAGCCAGAGGAGGAGGGGTGTCGGGGTTTCTGCAAAGTAATTGGAAAGAAGGAAATTAAGTTTACAGCCTGACTGTGGAGCTAACGAGGGTTGAGGGAACCTGGGGGGCACCAAGTGCTGGTTGGACAGTGCCGTGCTGCAGTTCTGCCTGCGTGTCCGCCTTGTGCAAAAGGCAGTGCACTCAGCAGGTCGCCCTCTGTGACCTGAGTTTGGAAGTATTGGTTGAAGGGGTTAAAATCCTTCTAAAGCCCCAAAGATGCCTTGTCTGGAGCATTGTTTTGACTCAGACCTGTCTCTCTGCAGTGTTCAACAGGGCTCGAGGGCATCCTATAGAGAGAACCAACTATATCCAGGATCTTCAGAAGAGATCGGTAAAAAAGTAAGGCTTTTTGTGTGCATAAGCAAGTCCACATGCCCAGGGAGAGCTGCTGTCAAGCAACAGCTGTTAAACGTGACCAGCTCCCAGGAAGGGAGGGAGAATGGGCCAGTGGGTAAGACGGAAGGTGCCCAGTTGGGAGTCCTGGGTTTAGAGATCTCCACAGGCCTCCTGCCTGCCCTTTTTTGTTCAGGGAGCAAAAGGGTGGAGGGTTTTAAGTGTAAAAGAGCTGTTATGATCACTCAGTGAATCACTTACGGACACAGTCAAGACATACAGAATTCTTTTTAAGGAGCTGCGGACTAAAGAATTCAGGCTCAGGCCCCTTCAGAGAAAAAGCCGGCGCTACACCAAACGCTAAAAATCAGATGGCCAAACATCATCCGCATCGTTCGAACCAATCCCCCTTAGCGGTGCCCAGGTAGGTTTTTGCTTCTTGCCTTTGTGCGTGCCGTACAGCTGAGCAGAAAGAACCGCTTTCTCATTTTCAAGAAACTTAAATTTGGATTTTTACGAGCTGCAACTCACACAAGAGAGTACCTGTTGCCTTCCCCCCCCTCCTTGCAGCAGGGGGAAAAACCTCCCTGAGACTTGTCTGGAGCCTACGTATCAACGTTGAAGTGTTCCTTGTGTCTCCAGCGGCAAAGCTCTTTGCCTCTGAATAATGGGCTTGTGCCTGTAGATGCGGAATAACGGAACTGACAGTGTTGGTGCTAGCTCCCAGTGGGGCCAAAACATTCTCAAGCTGTCTTTAAGATTGGATTTCAAGGGACAAGACGATTTTCAGGGATTTCAAGGTGGGTGCCAAGCAAGGCAGCTCTTCCCTGAGAGGGAAGCGGTCGCTCTCTGTTCCTAGGCTGCTCCTGTCACAGCAGGGATGGCAGGAGAATGGTGAACGCAGGTAAAGAGCTTCCTCTTGACCTGAGGCGCATGTCCTAGATGGGAGATCCTAGCTCCCAAAACCTGGGATCCTGGCAGCTCCTAGCTCCCAAAACCACCTTGGGATCAGATGCGTGGTAGCCAGTGGCTGCTTCTGGTGGAGCGGTGGCTTATTTGGCCCCGGTCTTCACCTTTCCTGCTGAAAAACTTCCCTTGCTTTAAGAAATCAGCATGTAGGAAATAAGCTACGAGCTGGGCGTTCTTCCTGGCTGTCACATCGTTCAGGCTGAAGCAAAAGGGATCGGATAAACCCGGAGGGGCTAAGGAGCCTTTCGGGCTCTGTGTACAGAGAGACTGAACGGGGCCGTGACTTCTCCTGGTGTTGACTCCTGAATTTTCTTCTAGAAATTCCGGCAGCAGCAAGAAGAATCGCAGGCGAGGCAGCAAGGCGCAGGCACGACAGCAGGAGCTGGCGCAGGAGCACGGGGCGACGGAGCAAAGGCGGCCGTGCGGTTCGGCAGCGAGGAACTGTTGGGTTTCGTCGCCTGCTAACGAGCGGTGCGATGGACTGTGCTTTCCCCCCCAGAACCCCCACCTCTGCCTGCCCCAGCAAACGCAAGCAGCCAGGAAACGCAGGCGCCGGCGTAAGAAACCTGTTGTGACGGCGTAGGGAACGCTGGACGCGGCGAAAGCCCATCCAGGGCTGCAGCCTCACCCCGAGGAGCTCTGAGATGGGTCTCTCGCCGCTTGAATGGGCGGCTGTGCTGTAACCTCCACCAGCAGTCGGGAATTGCAAATGCAGGTGTTTTTAACCTTAACACAGCTCCGTTTTTTTAATTTTTTTAAAATTTTTTCTTCCCTCGCCTTGTACTTTACAAATCTTGCAGAAAAATTTTTAATACTATGTTGTACCAGAGTCGTAGCTCCGCTCCTTGAGGGATGAGGAGAATAAACGTGGACCCAAACAGAGCTGGAATTACCCTAAAGAAACATCCTCAGGAGTATCCCTTTAATCTTCAGCAAAAAAGGGCTTTTCCTTGATTTCCTCAATACAAGAAATAGGATTTGGCCTGAAACGAGCTGATTTTTTTTTTTTTTTTTTTTTCCCCTTTTCACCCACTTTGTTAAAGTAAATTTCCATGGTGCGTAACCCTCAAGCCCCGGTTCTGGAGCAGTTCTTTTCCCCACGATGGGCCTGACGAGCCCCGCGGGATCCGCGCTTCGGCTCTCACCCGAACGGAGGGTTGTTGGGCGGTGGACTCTGGCCTCGCGACCGGACCGTTTGGGGGTGAGAACGGGTGTTTTCGGGGTGACCCGGTGCTGTGCAGCCGGGAAGGGAGCTGCCCCTTTAAGGCGCAGGGCCGCTCTCTAACGTCGTGACGCCCGGTTTTCCGCTGAGGGAAAGGAAGCGGCAGCTTGGCCAGGCGGAAGTGGGGGGGTGGCTGCGGCGTGCCCGGATGTTGCGGAGGCGCCTGATTGGCTGCTGAAAGTGAGGAGAGGGCGGTGCTGTCGGCGTTTCGGCAACAACCCGGAAGCGCTGGGGGTGGCGGCGCCCTGCCAGTGGCAGGTCAGGGCCGGGCCCGGGCGCTGGGGCTGCGGGCGGGACCTTCCTCGCTTGAGGGGCCAGGGCCTGGGGGAAGGCGGCTTGGTGAGTCGGGGGTGCGGGTCGGGGAGCCCCTTCCTATCCTGAGGGGCCGGGCCGGGGCGGGCTCCGGTTGGGGGGGCGAGGGGGGCTTTTGTATCGGGGTTCCCTTGGTGGGGCTGCGGTCAGGGGGGCTCTGGCTGCGGGTATTTTTCCCCTTAGGAAGGGGGACCCGGTTGGGACTACCCTTACTCTTGTTGCCTGGGGCTGCGAGCCTGTGGGGGCTTTGGTTGGGGGGATCCTCTGGTTTTTTTAGAGGGGAAGGGCGGGGGGAGGTGGTTCTGGGAAGGACGGGCCGTCCCTGGGGGCTCCTCTGCTCTCCCTTGCAGGGGGAGGGCTGTGGGAGTTCTGGAGCACTCGATTTGTGTGTGGGGGGGAGGGGTGCAGTGGGAGTTAGAGGGGGAGCTCTGGGTTGGGGGCACTGTGAATTATGGTGTGTGAATGGCATCTGTTCTCTCTTGGGGGAGAAGGACTGTGGAATTTGGCAGGGAGGCTTTGGTTTGGGGAGGTGACTGAGAGCTCTGGCTTGGGGGAGCAACAGAACCCAGCCCCCAGGAGAAGCACCAGTGAGGTGAAGCTGAAGCCCACGCAGAGCTGGGGCTCTGTCGCACCCCGTAAGTGAGCGCTTTGGCCCGGCAGCCTCTAGCAGGACTGAATCCCACAGCCCTTATTCAGGGCAAGAGGCTTTTGTAGGCCCCTCCAGGACGCGGGCTGAGAAATGTGGGCCCGTGCCTTAAAAGGAGGCTTCTGCTCTGAGGTAACCCCAAAAAAGCAACTCCTCCACTGCTCGGCATCCTCGGGTGGTGTTCAGCTCAGCTCAGGACCTTTCCCCCATTTAGGAAGGAGCCACAGTAAATCGTGCTGTCATGCGTGTGGCAATCACGTTTTTGGAAGGTTTGCGAGGTGCTTCAGATTGTGCTGTGATTTTGTAGGGAGTTTAACCCTTATGGTGGTCCAGCGTGGCTTTTCCAGGGGAAAATTGCTTTTGGTGTAGGGGGAGAGCATTGCGGAGGGTTTTGGGGCTTGCTGCCCCTCAGTCTCGGTGCTTCCTCAGCTTCAAATTTATTGGCTTGTGCTGTGGGGCTATGGATGAGGAGGGATTTGTCAGAGCCAAGCGGGAGGCAGACGCATGGATCGGGTCGAGGTGCATTCCTGGGGTGATGGGTGTGTCTCCTGCAGCACAGGGGAGAAGAGGGATTGCGACTGTGCCCAGGTAAGAGCAATTTGGGATCGAGCTTGTTGGGTAGGGAAGGATCTGCTGAGCAGCAGTGGCTGGAAGGATGGCCTTCGGCTCCCTCCTCTTCGCACTGCTGTGTAAGCAAAACAGTTTCAATGCTGCAGCATTGAAACCCTGCGTAAAGCCACTTCTGCTCAAGTCTGAGTGAAATTCTGTGGCCTTCTCACCCCAAACTGGCAACCAGCACTAGTTTTGTTGTGTGGAGAGACAACTGGGAAGGAAGCGCTACTTTGAGTGGGGTTTGGATGGGTCAAACCCTAGCCTGAAATCAATTTCTGAGGAGTGATCATGAATTTGTGGCTGCCTTTCAGGTCGTAAAGGTAAATATCCAAGCGCTGTGCCCAAAAAGAGCTGGGCTTCTCCTAAATTCTTCCCTCAGGACCTAATTCAGCCCATGTATTAAATGCTTCTCTGTTGAGGGGGGATGATTTCTTTTGAGGAAAGACAGTCCCAAGGAAACTGGATGAGTTACCTGGGTTATGCTGCTTTTGACACGCTTGACTTTCTTCCCACCACAGAGTTCGTCAGCCTTGTGGCAGCTTTGATGTGTGTTGTTATGCCTGACCACGCCGACACCAGCCTCCCGCCGGAGGAGCGAGTCCGAAGGCTGATTCAGGTGGGAAGCAACGTGGAAGTGAACGAGGATGTCCCGCCACGACGCTACTACCGCTCCGGAGTGGAAATCCTCCGCATGGCGACCGTTTACTCAGAGGAAGGCAATATCGAGAATGCCTTTATTTTGTACAACAAATATATCACGTAAGGGCAACGTTGCTTCATTTGCAAGTAACCTGTGTCGATATAAGGGGTTGTGGGTTTGGTGTTGTGTATTTTGAGCATGTCTAAACACCATGAGGCCTTGCTGAGCTGGAAGAACTGGGTTCTGTCCAGAGCTCCACTCGTTTTGAATTTCAGTTACCACAGAGGTGAGGATACAGCTGGTTAGACTGACCAGGAGATGTTGTAAAGGTGTGAGGCGAAAGTTCATAAATGCTGCTTACCTCTTTGCAGGAGGTTTGTAAAAGTTTTGAAACCAGGCTGATCACATATTCCTCTGTCCCTCTGCTAGCGGAGCCTCCTGTCAGCAGGAGGGAGGTTTTGGCTACCTGTATGTCAAAGCTTCCTGGTGTTTTATCAGTGCAGAGTGGTTAGATTGGCCTTGATTGTTGCTAGGTTGGCCGTGACATCATACAGATTGGCAAGGATCCGTGGTTAAGGAGCTCGGTATCAAGTATCTACCTAGAAAATATCTAGGCTGGTTGATGGTTTCTCTAATAAACCGGCTTTGGAGGAGAAGCTTGCTTTACACTTAGGTTACTACAGCCCTTTACAGCAGGCAGCGAGTTCCTCCTTCAGGTGCGGGGACTGGTTATAGGTTTAGTTTTACATCTCAGAAGAAACATACACACCACACACCCCCACAAACGTGCATGTGTACACCCAAGCACTTCTCAGGAGGGACGTGGGGAAGAGTTCTGGGTCCAAAGAACCTGATTCCAATCAACTGGTGAGTTTCTCGAGTGCTGAGCACCCTTCTAGAAAGCCCCAGATAGTATCTAAACCCAGCGAACACCCTGTTTGGTGTTTCAGCAGCTGAAGGGTCTACATTCTGTGTAGCCAAGTGCAGAGCCACATATTCTTGCTATCATCTCTGCAGCTAGCCAGAAACGAGCCATCTTGGGTCTGAAACCCCACTGCCGAGCCGGAGCATATGCCATGCTGACACGGTGACGTGGTGTCAGGTCTGGATCGTGTCTGAGCAGCCCAGAGTACAAGCAGAGCAAACACGTGCCTCTCTGGAGCTGTGTCTGTCGGTGTTTAAAGGGCTGAAATCTGTGATCCTCAGAAAATAGCCCAGTGGCACGGAGTGTCCTGTTTCTGTAGGTTTTTTGGCCAAAGCCTGTCCCTCCCGCTTTTGCCCAGTACCGCTCTGATATGGTCTCTTCTGAGCCCACACTACCCCCTTATCCAGAATGTGGTTGGCAGCTTCATGGGCATTTCATCTCTCTGCCCCCATGTGCAGGTCTCCTGCCCCTTAAATCCAACACATTTTTCTCTGATTAGCTTTTCTTCCCGCCTTGCACTTCCTGAGCTTTTATGGGCATTGCAGCGAGTGCCCTGGGAGGCTGCACGGAGAGCTGGGAAGTGTAAAACTCTTGGGAAGGTTTCCAGGCTGGTTACGTAGCCATGGCTGAAGGAGAAACTCTTAAACTAAACAAATGAACTAAAAGCACCTTCGCTGTTCATTATAGCAATGATGGGTGCTGGTGTGTCGTCTTCTGCAGATGCTTTCAAATGGTTGTGGCATTTACATTAGCCTGGCTGCTGGGCTGCTGGGAAGGTGAAAAAACCTTCCCTTGGTGATGTGATTTCTCTAGTGCTGACGAATATGAGCTTCTGCCCTGGGTTGTCTGAAGATATGAACTTAATGTCACTGTCTCATTTCTTTAAATGAAGCTGTAGCTCAAGCTCGATGAAGTGTTTTCTAGATGGCTTTCCCCAAGGGTGTGATCCAGAAGGCAAGAGCAGGGAGCTGGTAATTGGAGCCTCTCATGGGACTTGCTCTGCTCTCCACTTTCTAGAAACGGGACCCATACAAATATCTTAAGGGTGGATGTCACAAGGACGGAGCCAGACTCTTCTCAGTGGTGCCCAGCGCCAGGACGAGGAGCAATGGGCACAAACTGAAACGTAAGAGGTTTCAGTTGAATATGAGGAAAAACTTCTTGACTTTGAGGGTGACTGAGCACTGGCACAGGCTGCCCAGGGGGTCTGTGGAGTCTCCTTGTCTGGAGATATTCAACCCCCACCTGGACGCTGCTGTAACATGCTCTAGGTGAACCTGCTTTAGCAGGAGGGTTGGACTAGATCATCTTCCGAGGTCCCTTCCAACCTTTGCCATTCTGTGACCTGGATTTTTCCCCCAGTGCTTCAGCCCACGTCTGCAGTCAGTGCTGTGGCTGTCCTTTCTCAGAGCCCAGCTCCCTGACAGAGTGTATGGCCTAGTGCAGGCGCTTTCCGCGTCAGGCTATGCCTTTGGGAAGGGGAGGACTGAGAAGTACATGAGAAGGTCTTAGCTCAGTGTGTTTGGTGAGAGCAACTGCATCGTCCTTGGGAGCTGACGTGTGCTTTAGGAAGCTGGACTTCTCTTTATTTCCCTGTACAGCACTCCCCAAGGCTGATCTTAAGGCCTGAATTACACAATGAGATCTGTGTTGTGGCGCCTGATTTGGAGAGCCATTGGTTTTGAGATAACCTTGTCTAGGCATGGGGGAATCTCAAGACAGATCCGCAGTGAGATTCCCATTGAGACACCCGGTTCCCTGCTTGGCCTCTGGTCACCTGCTCTGTCTTGTGTAGGTCCTTTGGCTGCACAGCACCTCTGTTTCCCATGTGGAAATGAAGCTCATTGCCCAGCCCTCCCCATGGTGGGCAGGAGGGCAGCTTGGGTATCTCTAATAACTAGGCTGGAGTTGTAACACACGTGTCTCGTCACCTTGTAAGACATCTGCTTGCTTGTCTTCTTGAACAGCTGCTTCTGCGTTGATCTGAGTGGATGTTTTCCTTGAATCACCATAGGCACACTAGGTTTGATTTTGCTAGTGCCAAATAAGAAAGAAAAAAAAAAGATGAATTTTCTGTGGTGTTTGGGCTCCTGGTTTGCCTGCGTGGCTGTGAGCTGCTAGGATTGGCTCTGGGGGTGTTGCAAAGGACTCGAGAGACGCCGGCTTGGCGTGTGTGCTGTAGCAGTGCTTAAAAATAGCCTGTGATGTGGCTGCTCAGTGCCAAACAGCTGCTGCTCATAGTGAACTCGGGAGCAGGCAAGAGGTTTGAACAAGCCCAAAACTCCTGGTGATGGGAGCCGCAGGTTTCAGTCTTGCCAAGCCTCAACTGGGCTGTCGATAGCAAATGTCAGCTGTTCCTGCCCTTCCTCTGCCTCCATCCCCAGCCTGGTCTTGCCGCAGAGTTTTCCTCTGGCTGCCTGAGCCCTCCTCTCATCCTGCTGCCCACTCTTTCCCCCTTTCCTGACTTGTGGAAACCCAGCTGTGTCTGCCGTTTTTTCCGTCCTCCCCAGGCCAGCATCTGCTCTTAATCCTTTTTAGTTAATCCCTTCCATTTTAATCTGCTAGCTGTTGGCAATAATCACAGCCTTGTTTTGTCTCCTCGACACAGTGACCTACTTCACAACCACCAGCCAGGAACAGGGACCTTGCCGGGCATTTCGGATGGAGCGACAGCTTCTCCGTGGCTCCGGGCTGTGACGTGGTTATGCTGATCCTGCAGTCTCTGGCAAGAGCGTCCTCACACTCTCCGTGGCAACCAGGAGCATTCAGGGTTGCAAAAAGTCCTTCCTTTTCCCAGAGGACTGAGGTTTTGAAGCAGCTGAGTTTATTTACTGCACACACAGAGACTTCTCAGCATGAGGAGCGTTCTCGCTCTGTCCCCCCTGAGTTTTTCCTGCTTGGCTGTGCTTGATTTGTTTGTGCTGCTCTCTGGGGCACAGTCTTGTCCTCGCTACCCTTATTACTTGTGCCTGGGCACGAGGCTGCTCTCTAAAGGAGCTGGAGAGCATCCTCCTTCAGATGCTGAAGCAGTGTAGCAAAGAGCCAGAAGGAGGGCAGGATCTTTTCACGTTATGCCCACAGGCTTTGTGAACACTTAGAGCAAGCGCAGCTCCGCTTGCAGGAGTCAAGGACCCAGCTAAGCTCGCCGTCAGCTCACCCTGAGCACGCAGTCAGGTAGTGTGCCGCTGGGGACTCATTTGCAGAGATAACTTAGGGATGCCTCAAGCCTGGGAAGCCTCATAGGGCAAAGCCAGAGTGAATTGCCCCGTGTTTGTGGGCATTTTGCCTTGTTTTAGTGCTTGCAGTACTCTTTCTCTGCATCTTCACCACTGTGTCCTGCAGAGTTTCCTGGAAGGGGTGAACAGTTACCCGGTTTGTAGAGAAGCCAAAGATTAACCTGTTCATAGTCATGCTGGGAGCGGGGTGATGTTCAGCTCAGTTTTGATTTCCCTCCCAGAAGCCTGCACAGAAATAGCCCTGCTGCCTGCAATATTGCCCTGACCTTCTGGGGTGGTTGGGCCACAGATGCAGCAGCTGGGGATGTTGTGAACTTGCTTTTAGCTTACCTGCAAGCTTTCTGTTTTCAAAGTCTGAGTTAATTTCCCCATCTCTTGCACAAACTGTTTGTTCCTCGGTACAGAAGGACGGTGTGATCACTGAGTCAGCTGAGTCCTTGAGCTTGTGTGTAATCCCCTCGGATGCTCAGAGGTGTAGGCAGGTGCCCAAGGACCTTCCCGAATCACTGCCAGCGTCCTTGGTGTTTTAGACTGGCTTATTAATGTTTCTGTTCAAAACAAATGTATTCATCCCTGAGGATCATCCCAGAAGCCAATGTGGAAGAAAAATCTCCTGTGTGAGGTGCTCCCCTGGGAGTGAATGAGACCTCTGGTGTGCCATGAAGAGCTCAGAAGGCCGTTATATGATGGAGAATTTCCTGCAGAAAGGCAGGAAAATCAGGACTGTCCTGATTGTGGGGAGCACAGGGCCCAGGGAGGTGGCAGAGCAAGGGGACAGTGCTGGAGGGAAATGATCTGTACCCCCAAAATTCCACTTACTGTCTTGTGTTTGTCCCTTTCTGCTGTGATTCAGAAATGCACTTTTTCTCTGGTCTTTACAGGCTCTTCATCGAGAAGCTGCCACAGCATCGAGATTACAAAACTGCTGTCATACCCGAAAAGAGGGAGACAATGAAAGTAAGTAGTAACATTGCCAAGTCCTTAATGGCTGCTGTCAGAAATGTTTTGGGGTCATCAGCCTTGGGTTTTCATGGCTCTTGAGATGAATGATCCACTCAAACACTGAGAAGCCTTGGCTTGACCAGGCAGTTCTGACCCCTTGGGAGTTTGGGCTGGGCTGGCTGTGGTTGTCCAATTTACTTTGTTGAGCACGGGGGTGTCCTTTCTTTCCTGTTAAACTCCCTGCTTTTTAAAGACCACGTGGCTTTTCCATGGTGGCTGGATGCTCAATGTGATGATCCTCAAGGGATTTGCCAGGGGATCTTTGGAGACTGCTCACAGCCACAAGAAACTATCGCTCCTCTGCTCAGCATTGACTAGAAGAGCAAAGGATAACACTGCCTAAGCTCTTGCTTGGTGTCGTTGGCGGTGCTGTCTTTGCCACCCAGTTGCAATGTGCCTGTCTGCAGCCCGTCCACACGTGGTGGTGGAGCTGCTTGGCCCTTCCTGCCTCTTAAGCAAGTTTATAATCACTGGGTGCTACATGTCCCTTGATTCTTGCCTTTGTTCAGATCTTGTTTTTCTTGCCTTGGGGCTATCAAATTCTTATGACTCTGTTTCCTCCCTTCAGAAACTGAAAGAAGTAGCCTTCCCCAGAGCTGAAGAGCTCAAGGAGGAGCTATTAAAGAGGTACGCCAAGGACTATGCTAAGTACAAGGAGCAGAAGGTGAGTGAGAGGAGACTGGAGGCCTGTGCTCCCCAGAAGACCCTCGGCCACAAAGGGTTTGGAAGAGGGCAGGTCTCCAGGGCTCTGAAATGTGAAGTCTAGGCAGGTCCAGCCTCATCACCTGCAGCACTGATCATGTCTCTGCTGCCATGACGTAGGTGAATCTGTCATAGGCATCCCTGCATCTCTTTTCACTGTGCATCCTGGAGGCAGTCTGAGCTGGGACTGTTTGGTTGTTTTTTCTCTTTGTCCCAACGTGAGGCCTAGAAGCTCAGCAGGCGGCTGGTAACAGCATGGGCATGGATCTGGGGTTCTGTAGGCAAAGCAGAAAACCTTGCAGTCAGTTTTGCTGTGGACAAGTGCAATTTTAGAGATAGGATAGAGGGAAATCAACCTGGTATTATATTTCTGAGGAAGAGGGGAGGACAAGGCAGCAGTTCTACTGCCCTGGGCTAGCTGGCTCTCCTGATGGAAGTGTGGATCTCTGTTTTGCAAGCTGAAGCTTCCTTGCAGGGAGTGCTGTTTGCTGGTTACCTACCTAGAAGTAGTCTGGGTTCCTGAGCATCTTGCGGGGGTTCATATTCTGCCACAGGCTAGTGTTCCCCTGTCTGCTGATGTCCCTTGGCGTATTTCTCCTTGCAGAAGGAGAAGGAAGAGGAGTTTGCACACAATTTGGCTTTGCAGCAGCAGCTGGAAGAGGAGAGAAATCGGGTAGCCCTGATGAAGCAGCAGCAGGCAGAGCAAGAACAGTTTCATGCCTTTGAGGAGATGATTCGACGACAGGAGCTGGAGAAGGAACGTCTGAGGATAGTGCAGGAATTTGGAAAGCCAGAGCCAAGTCCTGAGTCTCTGGACGGACCCCTCATCCCTGGCGTGGAAAAGCCCCCGACTGATTTAATCCCAAAGGTTCCTGTCTCTCCAGTTCACCCTGCAAGTCCATCAGCGGGGACTGTCTCATCCAAACCTCCTGTTGTGGACAGATCTTTGAAACCTAGTGCTTTGGGAAGCACAGAAAACAGTTAGTACCTCTCGGTGCACCCTCTTCCCTTGCTGGGGCTGAGCCAAACACGGCCGAGAAGCTGATTTGTCTGGGAGGCTCTTGGAAGTATCTGATCATGGCTCCATCCCTTCTGGGTGTTTGGCCTTCCAAGTCACTGGATGTTCTCCCAGTTGTCCAGTAAAGGTTTGCAGGGCTGGGGAAAACTGTCTCCTCTTGGGAATCGCCCCACATGCACTTTTCCAGCCCAGTCTCTTTGCTTATCTAGAGTCTACGGCCTATTTGGCTTTTCTAGATCCAAATACTTGTGGGAGATTGGGGTCCTGGCTAGGCTGACCAAATTCTCCTGTTCTGCCAAATATGGCTCCAAAATACTGATTCGGACACTTCCAAATTCCTGGTCCTTGCCCAGTGACACATCTTACTTTAAATGACATTTTGTAAGTGTGTGTGATTTCGTTTTCTTTAACAAAATACTTGGGTTTTGACACACCACTCCAGGTCTCTCTGTATCCCTGTTTTGAAAGAGGTAGCAAGTGTCCTTTTTGAAGTGTCACAGTGACTTCATTTATCTGTGATTGCTGTTGTAAGAGTAGACATTAGAGCAGTTAATGTTTCCAGGCTGAATTTTCTCAGCCTAGTCCCTTCAGATACTGACCTGAGGGAACATTTCTCCAGCATCCCCAACTGTCATTGCTCATTGTGCTCCCCTTCTCCCCACAGATGCAAGTATGGATGTCCTTCGCCAGGTCATCGTCCCTAGGGAGCTTTGCCAGAAATTCCTCCAGCTGGCTGATGCCAACACAGTCCGGGGTGTGGAGACGTGTGGGATCCTCTGCGGTAAGCTGGTAAGGTGGTAATTCTAATTAAGACCCTGGAATTGGCACCGGGGGCCTCTTGTCAAGGTGTGCAATAGCTTTGAAAATGGCTAGAGGACCCTGATTTTTGCCACAGAAGGCTGTAGTGCTGACTACACTGATGACTAGGGATTCATGTGAGCTTTAGGGATGATCTGCCTCTCCTTTTCCTTCCATTCCTCACGCTGAATGAAGTGCCGGCCACTGAGTCCCTAGGGGTATTCAGCTTCCTCTCTCCTCTTGAAGACTTTCTGGGTACCTGCTTCAAGCATTCCCACGTTGCCGGTGACAGGCAGCGCCGGTGACTTGTCCTTTTGGCACCAGCAGGAGTGAGGTGTCCCAGCTATGGACTAGGACACTTACTAAGACAAGGCTGTGCCAACACAGACTGGACACAGTTCTGCCCCAAAGAGTTTGCCTACACGGGTGTCTGTTGGCAGCTCCAGCCTGTCTCCCCTGAGTCACTTGGGGCTGCTTTGCTTGCAGAAGTTGGCTTTGAAATGAAGTTGTTTGATGTAGCAACTTTCTGCAATCCAGCTGCTTCCAGGCACTTGGTGATTAATTATGAAGCACCATCTCCTAGTGAGTGGTGAGATTGGCTTCAGTGGGTGTCCAGGACTTCTCCGAGCTCTTGTGGGTGTTCTGCACGGCAGGAAAAACTTAGTAGAAAGCCGTGGGTGATGCTCAGACTCAGAAAATCCTGCAACTTCTTTGTCAGTAACTTGCAGTTACTGTTTCTGTGACTGTAAATGGATGGTAGATGCACCCATGGGCTTGTTTCCAGGCCTGCTGTTCCCCCTGGCTGGACCCCTGAGTGATGAATGCAGAAGTACAGTGTTCCCAAAGCTTAGGAAATTACCTTTGCACCAGTGGGCGGCAGCAGTGTTTCCTGCTTGGGGGGTGTCCGGTGGGTAACAGCCTCCCTGTGCTGCCTTGCAGATGAGGAACGAGTTCACGATAACCCACGTCATTGTTCCCAAGCAATATGGAGGCCCAGATTATTGCAACACGGAGAATGAGGAGGAGCTCTTCATGATCCAGGATCAGCACGGCCTTGTTACACTAGGCTGGATCCATGTGAGTCTTTCATTCCTGTTTCACTTCCCAGCTGGCCCTGTGTTCAGCCAGGTGGAAAAGGGGTGCGTGGAGCAGGGCCAGCAGAGGAAAATTTACTGGAGGAGCTGGCACGGAGCAGGCAGCATCCTCCAGATTTCTCCCTCTGGTGCAGTCTCAGTCGCTACTCACTCTGCTGGAGAAATCCTGGCCTGTTTTAAGTTTGGGTCCCTTTCTAAAGCATCAGGCCCTTTCAGAGCGGGATATTGGGCATGATGCTGGTGTTTCATCCAGCTAAAAGCTGACTCCAGAGGCACTGTCAGGGCATGCGGCGCTCCTGCTGTCAGCACAGGGCCTCTCTTGCGATGCGTCCCCATAGTAGCGCTGCTTTCCGCAGACAGCTGTGTGCTGCTCTGCTGTGGGATGTGCCAGTTCCAGATTCCTCCGCTGGCTTCAGCGCTGCCCTGCTGCCTGTCCCCGTGGAGCCTTTGGCAGTCGGATCGGTGCCAAGCAAAATGTTCGGTGCTGCTGAGTAATCTCTCGAAAGCAGCAGCTGCCTCGCAGGCTTTGACAAATAAATGCCTGCTGCGTGTGCCTGATATGTGCGGGGTGTCTGCTTTTTGGTGTTAACTCTTCAGTGATGGCCCTGCAACATCCAGGGACCCTCAAGAATCCCTTTGACCTTTCTGCTGGTCTTGGCAACAAAAACTTAACAAGCAAAAGGGGAAAAAAACCTTTCAGCAAGAGTTAGGCTGTGAAATCTAGCTGTCAGCTGGACTTGGGTAAGGTGGTGGCTGTCTGTGATCGTACAGCCCTTGGCCATCTTGGGAGAATGTGATGTCTTGAAGTGCCTTAAAGTGTGACTTTCCCTGGCATATGGCCAGAAATGTAGAGCTCCTCCTGTACTTAGTCCAAATGGAAAAGAGGAGCAGATGTTTTGGGGCAATCCCAAACCATTTTCAGTACAAGTACATCCTCTGTGCCATCCGAGGAACTGCGTCTCTTCTCTGTTACAACTTTCTCTTGGCAGATGTGGTACCTTTTGGACTAGTCCTTCGACCCTGCTGTAACTTCCTCCCTTTTATGTTGCCTTATGTTTCAGACTCACCCCACGCAGACAGCCTTCCTCTCCAGCGTCGACCTGCACACGCACTGTTCCTACCAGATGATGTTGCCAGAGTCCATTGCTATTGTGTGTTCTCCAAAATACCAGGAGTAAGTATGGATGTGGGGTAGGTAAGGCCTTTCCCTCTGCCTCTGCTGCCCAACCAAAAGGTTGGGCGGGAGGTCTGGCATCTTCAGAGGGTATCGAAGGGCAATTTACCACGACTTTTCCTGTATTGGATTCCTGGCGTGGAATGGAATGTCAGGTCACACAATGAAAGGGGTTTTTTTTGCCAAAAGAGGCTGGAAGAGCATGTGTGATTTGACAGCTCTTCTGAGCTGGTTTGGGGAGGTCATATTTGGGCTGTGGTTGCCCACCCATGAAAGGAAACCGGTCTGCAGCTGCAGAGCTAGGGAGAGAAGTGTCCCAGCCAGAGCAGTGTCCCACAGCACGCATCTCTGCTCTCACTTGAGATGAGCAGCCTCAAGCATGGTTCTTCAGACACATCTTTAGGCACAGAAGGACGTGCTTCTATTTCCAGGGGCTTGAGCTACACAGAACTTTTCTTTGCTCTAGGACGGGGTTTTTCAAGCTGACGGAGCATGGACTGGAGGAGATCTCTTCCTGCCGGCAGAAAGGATTCCACCCGCACTCCAAAGAACCCCCTCTTTTCACTGTAAGTCACCCCACGAGGCAGCAGGGGGGTCTAGGACCATGAGTTGGCATATTGGACACTTCGCTTGAATTTATGTCTGTGTCGAGGTGCTAGGCTGTGACCCAGGACGGGAGGGTCAGCCTGGCAGGGGCTTGTCTCTCCCTAGAGTTAAGATGCAAAAGCTTTCTAACTTAAGGGCTACAAAAATGATCTGAGGGCTGGAGCCCCTCTGCTCTGAGGCCAGGCTGGGAGAGTTGGGGGTGTTCAGCCTGGAGAAGAGGAGGCTGCGGGCAGAGCTGAGTGCAGCCGGTCAGGGCTTCAAGGGGGCCCAGAGGAAAGGGGGGACAAGCTTTTTAGGAGGGCCAGCTGGGACAGGACAAGGGGGGATGGCTTTAAACTGAAGCAGGGCAGGTTTAGACTGGATCTAAGGAAGAAATTCTTTCCAGTGAGGGTGGTGAAACCCTGGCAGGGGTTGCCCAGAGAGGGGGTGGAGGCCCCATCCCTGGGACCATTCCAGGCCAGGTTGGCCGGGGCTGTGAGCAACCTGATGTGGTTCAAGGTGTCCCTGCTCCCGCAGGGGGGTTGGCCTGGGTGACCTCTAGGGGTCCCTTCCCACCCAAAACATTCTGTGATTCTATGATTTTTAGCATGAGTTGGAGGTGTGATGTGGAGCACTTCTCTGCAGAAACAGGTCAAGGCAGTGGCAAAGGCTTGTACTGGAGAGAGATTTGTATCAGTGTCCTGCTGTGGTCTCTGTGTGGCACCAGGCAGGGCAGTTCCTGGGCAGAGAGGGCTGTTCTGCAAAGGATGCTGGGTGCAGGTTGTGTGAGGAGGTAGAGGAGACTCACCTGAGCTTTGGGAGCTCTGACTAACCCCCTGTCCCCTCTTTCTCTTCCCTTCTCTTCCAGACCTGCAATCACGTGTCAGTCGTCGAGAGAGATGTGGTCCTAATGGATCTCCGATAAGCCTCTTGCCTTAACCGTTTACAGAAAACCATCTACCTTCCTCCTAGGCCTAAGGAATTTTTTTTTTCCTTGTGTAGCAGATGATTTCTACCGTGTAGTGATCCTCCCCCTTCCTCCCCCAATAATCGCGGTGAAATCGGTACCCTGACCTCGGTGGGAGCATGTGAAACCTCAGTGCCTGGTGTCGGGCTAGCAAAGTGGTGCTGAGGTTCAAGGTGTGGGGAAAAGCTAACTGGAAATTCAAAGACAGAAGCTAACACTGAAGCAATTGTTTAATACTCTAATCTATGGCTTGAACAGCTTCTTGAGAGGGGGCTCCCTGTGATTTGCTGCAACCATGAGGTGTGTTAACCTCTTCAAGTGCTTTCCAAAGAGGGACTTGCCCAAATTAACCCATGCTTTGTTTTGCCTCTCTGGGTTGTTGTGGTCTCGGCGCAGCTGGCTGGAGTAGGTGAGCCTTTGCTACAGTTTAAGATTAAACCTTCCTAACCCCTCTCACCACATGGGAGACCTTATAGTCGCAGAGCTGGAGCAAGTCCTGCTTGCTGGTACTCAGGTCGTTGTCTGGTGAGGTAAAAAGGGGCCCAACCTCTTTTTGGGAACCCCTATTTCAGTGTTTCAGGGGAGAAGGTGCCTGGATGCAGCGCTGCTTTGCACAAGCTGCTTCATTCCAGCAGCGGGAAGGGGTGTCTGGTTACTTTATTCCTTTTCCTGGGTGGGGGGGATTTGCTCTGGCCCTTGGGCTGCCCGGCAAGGGCTCGCGTTTGCCTTGCTGCTGGTGTTACCGGGGAGGAGGCTCTCAGTCTCTTGGCTGCAGTGCTGTCGTGTGAAGGCTCTGCAAGGCCATCGCCTCTCTGAGACGGGGCTCCAGCAGCTCGTGCCTCTTCGATCCTCAAAGCTCACCACCCCCGATTGTCTCTGCCTTTCTCAAAGCAGTATGAAGTCTGTCCTTGCCAAAACCAAGCACTCTGACGTCGCTGTTTTGTGGTACACCAGCCGGGGACCTCCTCCGAATTATTCTTGTCGGACGCCAAGCAAGTGGTTTTCCTTCCCTGCGCTATCCATGCCGAGCCTCCGCCTTCGCGCATCTGCCGGCGCCGAAAGGGAAGAAGCAGTATTGAAAGGTGGAAGGCAGCTGGCCTCAAAGGGCTGAGCGTGATCCACGACATCTCCACATCCTCCAGCAGGATGCTGTGACGATCAGCACATGGCCCTGCGGGGAGGGGAAGAAGGCTGGAGTTGCCTTCCCACCTGGCATGCACGCATACGTGTTCTGTATGTCGTGTCCTTGTACTTCTACATCCAAAATTCCTTGGTGTACAGTTTAACACAGATGGATTCTATTATCTTGGCTGGGTTTCTTTTGCCACTTGTTTTCTTTGAGCTAACTCAGTGGGTTGGAGGGGTCCGGCGTGGCTGAGAGTGGGGAGGGAATCGATTTATTTAGAGGTTCTGCTTATTTGCAACAGCTACCCCCTCGAGTCCTGCGTGACAAAGTGCTGCTGCCATCATTTTTGTAGTCGATTTTGGAAACAGGCTACCCCTGCCAGTGGGAGGGAAGCAAGGGGACTTCAGGGCATCTCTGGGAACTTCCAGACCTCATTTATTTAAACCATGCTCAGGGGTGGGTTTTGCAGCCTCGGTGTAGGGGTGTACATCCCACAGCTCTACGCAGAACAGAGCAGTCCGCTCTTCACCCTGATGAGCACTGCGGGGACGTGAGGTGTGAAAGCCCATCTTGCAAAGCGGCAATTCCTTCCTAACTGGTAGTGAATAATGCAACGAATTTATCTCCCTGCGCCCTCCCTCAAGGTCTTGAGTCTGAGCTGACCCCAGGCATTGAGCAGAGAGCACCAGCTGGGGCGAGGAGGTGGTGGCAAATCACTGCTTTGTTTGTAAATCGTCCCAGTGACCAATAAACCCTTGTAGAGAATTTTTCAAATACCTCCCAGCGCAGCCGTATGCAAGGGCTGCGTTTCTCACGTCAGCTCCCAGCTGCTTCCTTACACCAGGCCTTGCTCTCCGAGCTGGCAGCTTTTTAATCACATTTTTTTCACTTAAAAGTCACTGAGTCATCGGTGTGTGCAGTGGGATGAATGCTGACACCCTGACACCTGTGTCCCACCACCCCATCCCGTCTGTCCAGCTGCACCAGATGTGGCCGTTACACCTTAAAATCACCCAAAACAGGGGCTTGAATGTGGTTAGGAGCTAAACCCAAACAGAAACTGCTTTGCCAGAATGGTTTATTTTCTGCAACGACACGGGTTGCATGTTTTGGGGGGGTCTCCTGCAGGCAGGGAGCGATGCTGATCTCTGCCTCGGGGATGGGAACAGACCCAAATCCCAGCCCGAGCCCTTGTCACCGCTTTGTCCAGCGGCAGCCCCAGAGGTTTAAAGCGCAAACGTTACCCTTATACGGAGGTGCTGAGGGCCGGCCTGTGCGCCGGGAGTTTTGAAATCCCACGGCAAACCAGGGATTGCCCCCCTCCTTGTCCTGCGTTCATCCCAGCCTGGGCTGTGGGATGCTTGGCGTTCCTGCGAGCATCCCAGGGCCGCTGGCCACACTCCCCACGGCCGCTGCGCGCCGGCAGCTGGATTGGCTGCGGTGGCCCAACCTTTCCTTTTTAGGCTGCGTGCCTGCTCCGGCTCAGGGCTTTGCCGCCGCGGGCCCAGCTTCAAACTGGCCGTGCCGAGGTTTCCCATCCCGGCTGGCCGCGGTGCCGTGGGTCAGGGTGGTTCGGGGATCCTGCGGGGATGGGGAGCTTGGAGCCGACCCGTCTGTCCCCGCCCGGGATAGGGAAGCGATGTGACTTGGTGCTCTTGGGTTGATACCCTGCACGTCGCACCAGCCCAGGCTTTGGGGGTGTCTTAGTGGTTTGGGCACGGTCCTCCCCACCCCGGGGTGGGACACGGTCCTGCCGCTGGCCCCATAGCAGGAGGAGTCACTGTCGTGACCTGTTTGACAGTGACTGTTGTGACCTGCCACTCCTCCACCATCACAGCCATGCTTCCTCCATGTGGGGCTCTCCCAGCGCCGGCACAGGCCACTGCCTCCTTCCAACCCCCCCTTTTTCTTCCCACCCTTTCCCCCCCCCCTCCCGCTGGATTTGGGGTTAACCTCTTTTTTTTTTTGCTGCATGTCATATATGGCAACCTTTTGCCTCGGTGACCGTGTGTTTGGCAGTGGACCAAGGGAACCCGGCTGGGATGCGAGGCGGCAGCAGGTCCCCAGGGCTCGGGGCATGCGGTGGGGACACCGGCAAGTGCAGGGCCAGGGTACCCAGGGGACAAATCCAGCCCCTGTGTGCTGAGCTTTTCCTGGAGGAAAGGGGCTAACCAGGGCAGAGCCCCTGACTGGGGACACTGGGGACATTGTTGGAGGTGTGAGTGGGCTGGCCGTGCTGGGGAGGCGCCGTGTCCCTGTCCTGCCCCTCAGGGTGACAACCCAGAATCCGTTCCCTCCCTCCGGGGCTGGGGACACACACCAGGACTCTTGGGTCCCTCCTGGTGGTGGTGAGACCCTGCAGCTCGTGGTCCTCATTGCTGCACCAGTGCCTTGATCTCCCCGCCCTGAGCACAGCTCGGGACCCCACAAAGCAGAGCAGGAGGCAGCTCAGGCACCCCGTGCCTCAGTTTCCCCATCTGCAACCTGAGTCCCTGTAGCTCTGGGTGGTGGCTCCAAGGCGTCTCTCCTGCCTCCACCCCTGCCCCGGGTGCTTGGGGAGAGTCCCCGGTGCGGGACCATTGCCCTTAAAAAGGCAGCTGGGAGTTTGGCAGCCGCTGGTTGGCCTCTGCGAGGGCCACGGGCTGCTGCTGCCGCTCCGCTCACCTCCTGCCAAGGCTGCATCTGCAGGGCCAGGGGTGGCTCTGGCCCCCTCCCTGCTGCATTTCGGGCAGGGGGATCAGGGGACAGCACCCACATCACCCTTTGGGGGAGTCTGGGCTCATCCTTCCTCCAAAATCCTCCCGGGGTGAGGGTGAGAGCTGGGTGCACCCACAACACAGGGCTGGGCTTCGGACCCACCAGTCCTGGCCCTGCTCCAGCTGAGGATTTGGGGGACAAGGGACTTTGGGGCACTGAAAGGCCAGAAATGGGGGCAGAGGGAGAAAACCCCAGGGAGAGACATCCCAAAGATGCCGGGGAGACATGGGGGAACCAAGGCCGGGAGGAAGCAACGCACCGACCCGCTGCAATTCCAGTGTCTCGGCAATGCCAAATTCCCATCCCGGCTCCAGGGTGTCCCCCACAGCAGAACCCTGACACCCACCTCCACCCGGGTGGGGCTTTTCCACGCTCTCCCCAGGAACCGGAGATGCTTCCGCCTCCTTTTTGCCGAGACTGTCGCTTATAAGGACTTGTGTCTCACTTGTTTATCGGAGCGGAGCATAAAAGGCACAGACTTACAAATGGGATGTTGCCTCCCAAGCATCCCCGCATACATTTTTCTTACAATAATTAACCGTGCTGGGTCCTACCATCAGTCCAAGGTCAATTTAATGAAATAAAACACCTTATATGGCCATATGGCTAACACACCATCATTTAGCCTATTTAGGGTCTTTGTTTAGAGAGGATCCGCCTCTGAGGTTTCACAGGCTCGCTGGTATTTATACCAAAGGCGCATCGGGACTCGGTCCCAGAGGAAAGGAGCTCTCGCGTCCGCGGTGAGTACTGCCCAGCCCCGGGTTCCCTTTTGCTTGCAGGAGAGCGGGAAAGAAAAACACCCCAGGGGGTTTGGGGGTGCCCCAGAACTTATGGGGTGGCCCCGGCTCGGTTTGCACGGCACGGGGTGGGGGTGCCAAACCCAGCACGATCCTGCAGCCGGGGGCTTCCGTGGAGGCGACGAGAGCTGGGCTGTGGCCAAAGCGGGTCGTGCTCTTCCAGAAATCCCCATGATTTGGGGTTTTTTTTTTCTTTTTGGGCTCCTGCGAGGTTTTCGCCTGCTTCCCGCCAGATTCGGGAGTGTGTCCACTGGCAGAGGGGGGCACCCCCCGGGAAGGGCTATTTTTTTCCCATTTTTGGGAAAGGATGTGAGGGCAGAGCAGCCAAGGGGCTGCAGAGACAGGACCAGAGGAGAGGGCATCGCCTGCCTTCTCCCTGCCCCCACTGGCTGGGGACAGTGACACCGGAGCACCCCGGGGAATGCTGCTGATGGGCAAGCATGGACAGGGGACTTTGGCACCCGCTTCGAGCACCACCGGGGATGGAGAAGCAGCATCGGCATGGAGCAGCACCCATGGAGAATGAGCATCACCCCGCCACCAGCATCACCATGCCAGGGCTGGACGTGGCAGCCACCCCTCAGCACAGCCCATGGAGGATTTTGCGGGGCTGCGCATCACCGAGGACTCCCACCCTTCCAACACCCCAAGCAGGACGCGGTGGTGCGGCGTAACCCTCTCCCCCGCCCAGCCTTTAATGCTGTTTTCCCCCCCCTTGCCCCAGCTTTTCCCCCAGGTCCCCCTGAACGCCAACCACTCCTGGCCCCGCCATGTGCGAGGAGGAGACCACCGCCCTCGTCTGCGACAACGGCTCCGGCCTCTGCAAAGCCGGCTTTGCTGGTGATGATGCCCCCCGCGCCGTCTTCCCCTCCATCGTGGGGCGGCCCCGGCACCAGGTGGGTACCCAGGGGGGCCAGCGGCAGCCCCCACCCACCCCCCACCCTGCTTTAATCACCGAAATGAGGCTAACGAGGCCGTCTCTCTTGCCGGTGCTAGGGTGTCATGGTAGGCATGGGGCAGAAAGACAGCTACGTGGGCGACGAGGCACAGAGCAAGAGGGGTATCCTCACGCTCAAGTACCCCATCGAGCACGGCATCATCACCAACTGGGATGACATGGAGAAGGTGAGACCCCCCCCGAGCCACCCCGGGCCAGGGAATGGGTGCTGGCCCCAGCTTCGGTTTGGGGTAAGGCCCCAATTCTCCTTTCCCCACCTTAGATCTGGCACCACTCCTTCTACAATGAGCTGCGTGTGGCCCCCGAGGAGCACCCAACGCTGCTCACCGAGGCACCCCTCAACCCCAAGGCCAACCGGGAGAAGATGACCCAGGTAAGGCACTGTGGGACCCCCGGGGATGGACCCTCTGAAACCACAGGAAGGGCTGGAGGATTCGGGGTTTTAGCAAGCCAGGAGGGGCTGGTGGGCGGTGGAGGAGCAGGCAGTGGGGTGAAGCTCAGTGCTTGAATAAGGGCGGAGCTCTTGGCGACGCTCGCGTTGACCCACAGGTTTTTTCCTGCAACGCACAGACCCACGTGGTTTTCTGTGCGATGCAATGACTCACGTCTCCACGCCATGCATTGGCCCACGTGTTTTTCAGCGTAACGCAGTTCCTGTTCCATGCAATGCATTGCCCTGTCTATTCTTCCGTGCAATGCACTGACCCACCAATTTTTCCATGCAATGCAATGATTCGCGTGATTTTCCATGCGATGCACTGACACTGTCTCTCCAGGAAGGCATGGCCCCCGTGGGTTGGGGTGGGATGCCACTGGGGACCCCCATGCTCCCCCCTAATCTGCTGCCCCTCTCACCCTCCCTCCCAGATCATGTTCGAAACCTTTAATGTCCCCGCCATGTACGTCGCCATCCAAGCCGTCCTCTCCCTCTATGCCTCTGGCCGCACAACCGGTGAGTGGAACACGCGGCATCTGTGACGGGGAAGGGACCGAGCCGGCTTTGAGCCCCCTCCCTCACCTTCCCCCTCCTTCCCAGGCATCGTCCTCGACTCCGGGGATGGCGTCACCCACAACGTGCCCATCTATGAGGGCTATGCTCTGCCCCACGCCATCATGCGTCTTGACTTGGCTGGCCGTGACCTCACTGACTACCTCATGAAGATCCTCACTGAGAGGGGTTACTCCTTCGTCACCACCGGTACGGGGTTGGGGAGGGAGGTGCAGGGTGACAGGGCACCCTGTGGTGCCACCACAGCACCAGGTTGAGCCTGTTCACCATCGCCTCCTGCAGCCGAGCGGGAAATCGTGCGCGACATCAAGGAGAAGCTCTGCTACGTGGCCCTCGACTTCGAGAATGAGATGGCCACGGCCGCCTCCTCCTCCTCCCTGGAGAAGAGCTACGAGCTCCCTGATGGGCAGGTCATCACCATTGGGAACGAGCGTTTCCGCTGCCCTGAGACCCTCTTCCAACCCTCCTTCATTGGTGAGCCCACCCCACATTGTCCTGGCTGTCCCCTAGGTGGTTGCCCCCCATCTCTACCACCTCATCAGCAGGCAACCAGCTCCCATGGGTGCCCCACAGAGGCATTTCGGGGCTCCCCCAAGTGCTTTTCACCCTAAATGGGGGGACAAACTCATGGGTGACCCCATGGCTCTTTTGGGGAGCCCCAAGGAGGCACAGGTGGGGGTCAGGGTGCTGACAGCCCCCTTCCACCCCAGGCATGGAGTCAGCCGGCATCCACGAGACGACCTACAACTCCATCATGAAGTGCGACATCGACATCCGCAAGGACCTCTATGCCAACAACGTGTTGTCCGGTGGCACCACCATGTACCCCGGCATTGCCGATCGCATGCAGAAGGAAATCACAGCGCTGGCTCCCAGCACCATGAAGATCAAAGTAGGTGGTGGTGGTGGTGAAACCATGGCCACCAACACCCCAAATCCTCTCCCGGTGCAGGTTTGGGCGGGGGGGGGGACACACATTAAAGGGGTGCATCCTAATGGCTCATGTCTCGGCAGATCATCGCCCCGCCGGAGCGGAAGTACTCGGTGTGGATCGGCGGCTCCATCCTGGCGTCCCTCTCCACCTTCCAGCAGATGTGGATCAGCAAACCCGAGTACGACGAAGCCGGGCCCTCCATTGTCCACCGAAAATGCTTCTAAGCCCCCTCCCTGCCTCGCGGTGGCCCCCCACGTCTGGGCTGGGGTGTCCTGCTCCTCCTCAGTCCCCGCTGCTCCTCCCCACCGCCCACTATGCATTAAAGCCTTTTCTCCAGGCTCTGCCCCTTTTCTGGAAGATTTTGGGGTGTTGAGGGGTGGGAGGGGTTGGAGGGGGGAGCTGAGGGTAACAGGGGGAGGGATGGGAAGCCCTGACCTCGTGTTGGTGCCCACAATCCCAATGGTGGTGCCCCTGATGTCATGCTGATGGGCTCGACCCTGCCTTCCCCAACCACCCCATTGTGCCTCACCCCTTGATGCCCCCCACCCTGTGATGCCCCCAACCCTGTGCTGATGCACCTGATCCCATGTTGTTGCCCTTGACCCCATGTTGTTGCCCCTGATCCCATGCTGATGCCTCCAACCCTTTGTTGATGCCCTTGACCCCATGTTGGTGTCCCCAACCCCATGTCGGTGTCCCCAACCCTCTACTGATGCCTCCAACCCCGCGTTGATGCCCTTGCCCCCGTATCACTGCCCTTGACCCCATATTGGTGCCCCGCCCCCGTGTTGGTGCTCTGCCCTGTCCCCGCTCCGGCGCTGCCGGGACATGCTGTGGGCGGGGTTATATTTGCATAAATTACCATACCACCCCCACCCCCCAGCGTTGCGCGCGCCTCCAGCCGCCCCTTCCGCGGCTGCTCCTCCCTCCCCCCTCCCCCCCTCCCCCTCCTTCCCGCGTGTTGACGTCACGGGCCGGCACCGCGCGCGCCGCTGGTTACCATGTCATTAGCATATGACGCGGGAAGGCGGAAGCGGTGGCGGGATGGGGCGGTGTGGGGCCGCCCTGCGCCTGGCGCTGGAGGGGAACATCGGTACCGATGGGGGGGGACAGTGGGGGGCCCCGGGGTGACAAGGGGAGGGTCGGTGGCTTTTGGGGGGGGGAATTTGCCGGGGAGGGTTTGGGGTGCGATGGAGGTGGGTGGATTCAGGGTGCTTGGGGGAGTGGGGGACGCAGCCTGAAGCTTCTCAGGGTCCAATTAATGCCTGTAATTAATTATTCTTGCTGTCTGGCTTTGGGGGGAGGGGGACACCCAGAAAACCTGCGTTGCCCCACGGGAGGAGCCGGGGTGGGGGGGACACCAGCTCACCCTGCGCTGCCCCCCCCCCCCCCCCCGCAGCCGGGGGAAATCAACCTTCCTGAAGCTGCTGGGTGCCACCTTCCCCCAGTGGCACTTGGTGACCGAACCCGTGGCACAGTGGCGAAAGGTGCCAGCCGGCGGCACGGCGGAGGTAACGGCGGGTACCGGCTGTGTCGCGGCACCGTTGGGCACCGCGCTGCGGTGGGACAACCTCCTCCCCCACCTCGTCCTTCATAGGCAGCTGTGGGCTCCACCAACCTTCTCCAGATGATGTACCAGGAGCCGGCCCGCTGGTCCTACACCTTCCAGACCTTCTCCTGCATCAGCCGGCTGAAGGCGATGCTGGAGCCGCTGCCCCAGCTCCCCGGCACCCCCCACCCCGTGCGGGTCTTTGAGCGCTCCGTCTACAGCGACAGGTAACCAGCGCCCCCAAATTAAAGCTGGAAAGAAGATGGATGAATGGATTAAATGGGATAACGAGCATCCCTGCAGCCTGGGTTGTTGTCCCCTGGGATCTCTGGGGTGTGCAGAGCCCACAGCAGTGCCCAATGAAGCCCGGAGCGATACTTAATTATACAAACGTGCTTGTTGGATAATTTGGGACTTTGTTATACCCCAAATAATTTTTCTCGCGGCTGCCCTATCCTCACCCATGTCAGGCAGCGGCTCAAAATCCCTCGGGTGATGGATGGGCTCAGTAGCGGCGAGCTGCTGTCCCCCAACATCGCTCAGCCCCAAATGAAGGATTTCCACCTTAATTAAACTCCCACAGTTCCCGGTTGCTGCAAAAAAAAGGTGAAAAACTGGCCCTGAAGCCACCTGGGCGCAGGGACAGCTTGGAGGTCCCGGTGCCGGCGGTGCCGACTGCCCTGTCCCCTCTCTCCGTCCCTTCCCAGGTACGTCTTTGCCAAGAACCTCTTTGAGGCCGGGCACCTGCAGCCGCTGGAGTGGGCCATTTACCAGGACTGGCACGGCTTCCTCCTGCGGCACCTGGGGCCCCGCGCCACCCTCCACGGCTTCCTCTACCTGCGGGCAACGCCGCAGGTGGGTGCCGACGAGAGCCCCCATCTTCAGCAGGGAAGGGGGATGCAGCAGGCGTTCAGCTCGGCTCCGAGCCCAGCGTACTCCCCAAATTGCCAAAGTGTTGGGTTTTAACCATAAGTCGCTGGCCCGGAGGAGCAGGGCCCACTCCCATTCCCATGGGAATGTCGGTGGGAGTTTTGCTATGGATCCCAGAGCAGATTTTTGTCCACGGATGGCCAGCTCTGGGCCCTCCCCTGGGCTGCTTTGCTGGATGCTGGCATCCCGTTAACCTCCCCGCATCCCGTTAACCTCCCCGCATCCCTTAACCTCCTCGCATCCCCTCCCACCCCTCCCCCCAACCCCCAAACCAAATCCCATTAACCTCCCTGCATCCAGTTAACCTCCCACCTCTCCCGTTAATCTCCCGTCTCCCGTGCGGGCGCAGAGGTGCCTGGAGCGGCTGCGGCGGAGGGCGAGGAGTGAGGAGGGGGGGATCCAGCTGGGGTACCTGCAGCAGCTCCACGCCCAGCACGAGCGCTGGCTGGTGGAAAAGACCACGGAGTGAGTCCGAATCCACCCCCGCCGTGCTCCACCCCCCCCCCCCCCCCCCCCCCGGCACCCAGACCAGCCGTGGCTTTGGGGGCACCCCCTTGGCTTGGGGGTTTGGTTTAACCCCTTCTCTCCTTCAGGGTCCACTTTGAGGACGTGAAGCACGCGCCCGTCCTGGTGCTGGATGTGGACAAGGACTTCGAGCACGACGTGGCCGTGCAGGGCGTCCTCATGGCGCAGGTGGGCACAGCCGAGGCGGCGCGGCACGGCTCGGCAGCATCCCGCTGGCACGGCTCGGCAGCATCCTGCTGCCGGGAGCACCAGGACCGCGGTCAGAGTCTTGCTGACCTCCGAGTCTCTGCCTCATCTGCATTTTTCCATGGAAAAAAATAATTTCCACACTCTTGGTCCAAGTTTGGTTTAAACCTCGGCCACGCTGGTGCCGTCCTGGTGCCATCCTGGCACCGTGCTCTCAATCGGCTTCTCCTTGCAGGTGGAGGCTTTTGCGGTGGCGCTGCGAGCCGAAGCTTTGCCGTCGCACCCCAAGCCTCGCTGAGCGGCGGCAGCAGCGTCCCTGCCCACCGGTACCCGTGCCAAGCGGCGAAGCCGGGACGAGGGGCATCACCACCGTAAGCTCCGGCCGAAGACCCCAACACCAAGGACAAGGGACAAGTCCTGGTCCTCAGCTGTCCCCCTCGGGTCCTTTGATTTTGGGCGAGGGGTGTAGGAGAGCATGGGACGGTTTTAAGGCGAATCATTGGCGGCGCAGCCGTGTGATGAGCTTCGGGGTGGCCTGGGGTGCCCCCCGTGCTCCCCTGCGCACTTGGGGGACCAGGTCACCACCGCGACCCTGTCCCCATCTGTAGGGCGCCTCCGCTGGGGGTGCCGGAGCCGAGGATGCTCTGTAAGGTGGATTTCATGCGCTGGTTAAATTCCAATGGAAAATCACGTTGCTCGTGTTTAAGTTACATCAAGCCCCATATTTTATTACTTTATAAATTTTTTTTTTTTTTCCCTTAAATTAAAAACTAAGTGGTGGCGAGCTCTTCTGCGTCTTGACTGGCAGGCGGGGGAGTGGGGGGGCTCCAGTGGGTGCTGTCCTGCCGGGGGATGTTGTTCCCCTGATTTTGGGGTGTTTGTGGCTGGGGGAGCAGGGGTGACCCCGGGATGGGGGGGGGGGGGATGGCGCCCCACGGCCCCCCAGGGTGGGTCGGGGGCTGGATTTGGGGGAAAACCATGGAGATTTGGCACCCACTGGGGGAGTTGCTGGGGAGGGGGGTGTCAGCTCTTTAGGGGAACCCCTTGGTGTGTGTGTGGGATCCCCCCCAGGGTGGAGGGGGGGGGGAATGACGGCCCGGCCCCCCCTCCGCCTTTAGAGGGGGCTGCGGCGGGGTGTGCGACCCGACATAAACACGGGCGGGGCGGGGCCGGCGGGGGCGGGGCCGAGCACGTGTGAGGGGGGCACCTGCCCCGGAGGTACGGGGCGGGGGGGGGGGGGCTTGGGGGCTCCGGTGTAGGGTTTGGGGGGGGGGCGGGGGGCACAGGACCCAGGCTGCCACCCCCGGGGTTTTCTCCAGCGACCCTACAATAACAACAGAGCAGGACCGGCACGGACCCCACTAACAACCCTACAATAACAACAGAGCGGGGACGCTGACATGGGACCACGTCCGACGACCCTACAATAACAACCTGGCACGGCCCCACGTCCGACGACCCTACAATAACAACCCGGCACGGCCCCGCATCTGACGACGCTACAATAACAACCCGGCACGGACCCACGTCCGACGACCCTACAATAACAACCCGGGTACGGACCCACAGCTGGCAACCCTACAATAACACCCCAGTGCGCCCCCACACCCAACAACCCTACAATAACACCCCCCCTCCCCAACTCAAATCCCCCCCCCCCCCCCCTTCCCCCAAACTTCTCCAACACCACCAGGCTGCACCCCCTCACCTCCCCCCCCCCCATAACCCCTGTGGGTCTGGGTGCCAGCTCCCGACCCCCCCCCCAACTTTGCTTGCTGCAAAGGACTGGGGGGGGGTGGCGCAGGGCGCCGACCTCGAGCCCCCCCCCCCCCCGGCCCGCGGGTCCCCCCGAGCGGGCGCCTGCAGAACAAAGGAAGCAGCAGCAGCAGCAACGTGCAGCTCCGCCGCAACACCCACCCAAGGTGGGGGGGGGGGGGTGTACAACGTGCAGCACCCCCACTTTTCCTTCCCCAACACCCCCCACCCCCACCCCCCCACTCCCCGCCGCCGTGCATGCACTTAGCTCCAGGTCAAACCCACCCAGCCCCCCCCCCCCCCCCCCGCGTTTGCAAGGGGGTGCCGTACCCCTTTTTTTCCGGTAATGCTCTTTAGATCTAAATTTGGGGGGGGGGGAGGGGGGGGTGGAAAGTTGCCGGCGCGCGGAAGTGCGGGCCGAATGGGGAAAGAAAAAAAAAAAGAAAAAAAAAGGGGGGGGTAAGAGGGGGGGGGCAACAGCACCCCCTGTTTGGGTGGGAGTTTGGGGGGGGGGGGGGAAGGGGGGTGGGGAGTCAGCAGGGCCGCCCCCAGGGTGGAAACGGGGTGGAAATGAAAAGTCGGGGCGACTCGCGGCAGCCGGCTGCCTCACTCGGCTCTGTCCCCGCAGAAGTCACCCGTGGCCCCGTGGCGGGGGGGTCGGTGACACCGTTATGTCCCTCTCGCCGAGCACCCCTTCCCCCGCCCGATCCGGCCGCCGGTTCCCCCGCGGTGGGGGGGAGCCCCGAAAAATCTAACGTGTGCCCCGGGAACGAGATGGAGAGGTGCAAGGGGCTTCGCCGGGAGGTGAGTGCTCCCCCAGCGGCCCCAAACCCATCCACCTACCCCTTTTTGGGGTGATTTGTGGCCTCTTTGGGTCGGTTGGAACATCACCGTAACTTGTAGAGGGCTCATCGGGGTGGGCAGGGAAAGCCCCTTCTTGGTTGGTCGATGGTTTTATTTTTTTAAGGGTATTTCCACGGGAAATGGAACCTTCTGCTGCCTTAAAAGCCACTTTGATGCCTTAACCCCCCCCCCCCCCCAAAAAAAAAATCTCAGCTCCTCCCTGGGGCGTCCCCAAACTGCCGGAGGGTGGGTGGCAGCAGGACACGTGGGACAAACCCCACCTTTAAATTGAATTTCTTGGTATAAAAGAGCAAAACGCTGGGTGAAACCCACCCGGGTGCTGTTGGGGGGAGGGTGTCCCCCAAAAAAGAACGGGGTGGTGAGGAAGGGGGTGTGCGGGGAGGGGCAGAGCTGTGCCCGGGGGGGAGCATCGCCAAGCAAACAAGTCGTGGCATTTTCTCCATCAAAAATTACAACGCCTTCCTTCAGCGCTTTCTGGTTTTACCGGCCAGGGTGGTTGTAACCGGGATTTTTAATATCGCACCCGTCGTGCCCAAGCAGGCAGGGGGATGGGGAGGGGGGGGGGAGCTCTGACTGGCGATGGGCAATCTCTGGCTTGGGCTTGTTTGGGTTTTCCCCCAAAAAAACCACGTTTGGTTTTTTGGGGTCGGGGGCGGCGGCCCCTTCCGGGGTTTCCCGGGATGGCTGGGGGGACAATGGGACGGGGCAGTGGGGACGTGGGGACAGGCGGCTCGGCCGGCGCTTGGCACATGGCAGGGCAGGGGGAAGGACTTTGCCCTTGGCAAAGTGCCGCTGAAAACGGCTGACGGTGGGGATTTGAGCACTTTTCCGGCATGGGCGTGCTAAAAAAGATGAGGTATAAAAACACTGCCGGAGCCGGGGCGGGCAGCGGTGGGATTCCCTCGGGAACCCAAGTGCCAGCGGGACCCTGCCCACCCCAGGCTGGTCCCGGTGGTGCCAGCGGTCGAGCGAGGGGTGTGCCGCGGTTCCCACATCCCAGCACCTTTCCCGGGGTGGTTTGGCAGCCGAAGCGAGCCGGGGAGCCAGCCCCTTTCCTCGGCACTGGTTCTGCCCGTTCCTCCGGCTTGGCCGGGCCCGGGAAAGCCGGCGTCTCCCCTCGCGCCTCCGTCTCCCCTGGGGTTTGATTGCCACGCCGGGCCATGCATCCCCATCCACGAGGGGTTTGGGAGAGGAGGAGGAGGAGGGAGGAGGCCGGAGGTCAAGGTTTCACTTGGCTCCCCGTCCCGCAGCGCCACCGGGCCCTCTCCCACCCTTCCCGGGTGGCCCTCCATGCCTTTGCCATTTGCATAACTAATCAACCCGCTCATTACCGCCTCGGCAAAATACACGGCAAAGCCGCGCTCAGCACCGGGGAGCTGCCGGTTTCGAGCAAGAGCCACCCAAACCCCCCGGCAAAGGTTGGGGCTGGTGGTGGGAAGGATGCTCTGACCCATCTCCCCCAGCTTGGGGGGGACAAACCTCAAATAAACCCCACGGGAAGCTCCATTCCCCGCAGGAACGGTTTCGCCGGGACCCCAAAACCCCTTTGCTGGGGAGCAGGAGGGATGTGAGGCAGCTCAAGGTGTCCCTGGCACGTCCCCGGCGTTGGGAAATGGAGCCCCTAACTGAATTTGGCAGGCTGTCTTGGTGCCGAACGCTGGAGATTGGGGATAATCTCATTTAAAGCATTACTAATAAAAAAGTTACTAAATTCGTCCATCTCGAGGGGTTTCCCTGCTGGGTTGTGGCGTTGTGGGGTTGGGTTTTTTTTTTCCGCCGGCATGAAATCACCCCAAAACGGGTCTGGCATCTCCAAAAAAGCATCAGGCTGATGGATGGGATGAAGGACTGGCCGGGGTTCGTCTCATTTTCGGCTGGTGCACCCCGGTGTCACCCGAAGGACCGTCACCCGCCTGCCGGGTGCCCTCGCTTAATCCGGAGTGATGCTCGCCGTTACCATGCCTCCGCTGAAAATATTTCCCGTCTCCGCTGCGATGCGAAGAGCTAAAATGACTCGGGAGCAAATTGCCGGGTGGATGCCGGCCGACGCGCTGCCCTGTCCGGCCAGAGGAGGAGGAGGAGGAGGATGGGAGGAAGGAGGCGTCTGCGTTAATTAAATTCCACACACCCCCCCCGTGTTTTTTGCAGCGACCTGTTGCATGGCGGCGCCGGGCAAAAGGGGTTTGCAGCCCGCAGCGCCCGTTGTGCAATTGGAAATTGGGGGGAAACCCAGTTCCCAGCACCAGTTTATCCTATTTATTCCCATGGGAGTTGCATCGCTCAGAGCAAAGGTCGGATCCTGGCGGGCTCCAGCCTGGAGCTGCAATAGGGCTCTCAGCTCACACGTGGCCTTTTTGGGAAGAGACCAAGCAAATACCACGGGATGGGGACGTCGGGTCCGTGGTTGCGTTTTCCACCGGGACTCAGCATCTGGTTTATCCGTCCCTCCGGGCATTACACAGGCCCGGGGCTCCTTGAGCGGCTCCTTCTGCTGCAAATCCCTTTGGAAAAGGGATTTTCATCGGGATGCTCCTGGGAAACCTTTGGGACCTTTGAGTTTTGCTGGCGTTTCGGCTGGGGATAAGCTCGGAAAGCTCCAAACCTGAAGCATCCCAGGAGCATCATCACCTCCAAGCCCTGGATGGGGAAGGCTTTGGGGGAATTTGCTTTCCTGCTCCCCTTTTTCCTCCCCTTCCCCCCCAAAATACACGGATGCATCCCACGGAGACCTGCCAGCTCTGGACAGGGGTTGGAAAAGCTGGAGCTGATCCCATCGGGGCTGTTTTAAGGATTCTGAGCCTGGCTTAACCCTTTCGCCGGCCCATTCCCACTGTGTTTCCCATGGGAAAATGCTCCCCCTCCTTTTTCTTCACCGGGGCCTGGATTTTGAGGATAAGGGGGCAGCCAGGCGACGCGTGGGATCTTCTGCGGGATTTAAGCCTCGCAACGCTCTGACACCCCCAAATTAATGAACGTCCCCAAATTAACGACATCCCTAAATTAACGAGGGTTTAATGGCAGGAATATATTTGGAGGGGGGGGCAAAGCGTGGTTTTGGGGATCCCCTGGCTGCTCTAAGGGGGTCCAGCCCCTGCGTGTTGCTGTTCCCCCTCTCCCTGCTGCTGCCTCAGTTTCCCGGGGGGGGGGGGGGCACAACCGGGGTTTGGGGGTCCTGTTACCGAATATTTTTTTTTTTTTTTGGGGGGGGGGTGTCGCGGCGTGGGGGGGAGGCGCCTCCCCAGCGTGTCCGTGTCCGTGCCCCCCCCCGCCGCCCCCGCTCCTGCGCAGCGGCCGGGATCGGCCCCGCGGGGGGGGGGGGGGGGAAGGGTGCGCCGGCAAACCCCCCCCGGCTGCACGGGCGGGGGAGGGAGCGCGGAGAGGGAGACAAGATGGCTTCCTCCTGAGGGCCGGATCCGTGCCGGGGCCCGGCGGGGGCTGCGAGGGGGCAGCGGCGGGGGGAGCGGCGAGGTGAGTACCCCCCCCCTCAAAATATACCCCCCCCCCTCAAAATATACCCCCCCCCCCGCATCCCCCCCCCCCCCCCCCATCTCGGACATGCAACGCGGGCTGGGGGGGGGCGGCGGCGGAGGGGGGGGTGGGGGAGGTGGAAGGTGAAGCCCCCGCCCCCCCCCGCGGTGTTTGCGCCCCTTCGGTGGCTCCGCGGGCGCGGAGAAGCCGCGGCGGGCGCGGAGGCGCGGCGGGGCCGGGAGGACAAAGCGGCGGGGCCGGGGGGGGACACACACGCACCGCCCGGCCGGGCCTGCCCCGGCCCCGCTCCCCTTTCGGGCGATTTTTACCTATTTCCCTTCTTTTACCCCATTTCTTTCTCTCCACCAGCTGGGGGGGGGGGGGAGGGGCAGATGGGGGTTGAGGGGGGGGGGGGGATAAGCCCTAACGTGACCCCCTCCCCCCATCTTTACGACCCCATGGGTTTTTTTCAGCTTTTTTTTTTTTTTTTTTTTTTTTTTAATTTTTATTAATCCTCTCCCCTCCCTCCATCCCCTAAATGTGCTGAGCTCAGAGGTACGGCGGGTGATGCTAACAAGGGCGATGAGGCTCCCCTGGCGTGACGTCACCCTGACGTAACCCGGCCGCTGGCAGCTGTCATCCCTCGCCGTGACGAGGACACGGGGTCCGGCGAGGTCGCCCCCCCCCCTCTTTTTCCTCCCCCCCCCTCCCCGCTTTTCGTCACACCAGGAATAACGGGGGTAGGATGGAGGTGGGGAGAAAAGGTGGCTTGTCCTCCTCGGGGGGTCTCATTCACCATCCGAAGCGGTGATTTGGGTTATCCCAGCGCCTGGTCCCGGTGTGGTTTGGCGGCGGGCAGGATCTGACCGTTTGCGGATGCTGGTGGCACTGGGGGACATCGCTGAGGTCAGGGCGAGCGTGCCGAAACGCGTGGCTGCCCCGAAGTTTTGAGTCTGTGGTGAGCGGCTTCGGCACCACGTGTTTTCGAGGGACGGGGATGCTTCAGATCTTGCACCCGGGATGCGCCGGCACGTGTACCCGCCAACGCCGGAGCCGCCTCCGGAACCGCGGATGCTTTGCAAAATAAGACCCCTTCCTAGGTGCCGGGGTGCCGGGTACCGCGGGGTGCCGGGGTGCGGCAAGCGCCGGTGCGGCCCCGAGGTTGCATCATGCTGGGGAGGGGTGGGCAGCGCCGGAGCAGAGTCCTCGCAGGTTGTTACGGTGGCCCCATAAACGAGCCCCGCTCTTGGCCTTTGGCACCTAATTAGCTGTGACGAGGTTTGTTTTTCGGATTACCGATCTGGACCCTTTATCGCAGGTAATTAAGGGGAGAGGAGGCTTGGAGGAGGAGCCGATGGGGACTTGGGAAAGCAAAATGTGTCCCCCCCCCCTTACTTTGGCCTTTCTTGGTGGGGCTTTCCTGGCCCCGCTGGGGATGGGGACGGCGAAGCGGTGGTGGCACGGTGCCTCTGGGACGCGCGGTGCCTCTGGCACGTGCAGTTGTGCTGCAGGTCTGTGTCCCAAAAAGCGTTTCCCAGGGTGTCCCTGGTGCTGGCACGTTGGGAATGAGCTGTCCCTATGGCACTGGGGTCCCCGGTCCCCTGCCTGCATGTGCTGGGGTCCCTGGTCCCTGTCCCCATGGCACGGGGTCCCCGGTCCCCTGCCTGCATGTGCTGGGGTCCCTGGTCCCTGTCCCCACGGTGTCAGGGTCTCTGCCTGTCTGTGCTGGGGTCTCTGGTCCCCTCAGTCCACGGGGTGCCTGTGTGTGTCAGGGTCCCCTGTCCCTGTGGCATTGTGTGTCCCTGTCCCCATAGCATTGGGGTTCCTCCCCCTCCTCACTGCATCAGGGCCTTGGCCCCCCCCCCCCCGTCCCCTGCCTGTGCATGCTGGGGGCCTTTTTCTGCAGCATTGGGGTCCCTGCTCCCCTCCCTGCACGTGTGGGGGTCCCCATCCCGGTGCCATCAGGGTCCCCAGCCCCTCACCTGTATGTGCTGGCCTCCCTTGTCCTTGTCCCTATGACATTGGGGTCCTTGGTCCCCTGCCTGCATGTGCCAGCATCCCTGGTCCCTGTTCCTATGGCAGTGGGGTCCCCATTCCCTGCCCGCGCGTGCCGGGGTCCCCGCTGTGTCCCTCCCTCCACGTGGGCGCAGGGAGCCTTTCTAACGGGACGGCAGCGAAGGGGCCAGCGCCAGAGCCCACCGTCCCCGTCCCCTCGCTGTCCGCACCGCAGCTGGGGATGCAGGCTGGGGCGAGAGCGATGCACCCCAAACCCAGCCCTCCTGGGGACCGGTCCCCCCCTCTCCCCTCCTCTGCCAGCTCTTTAATCTCGCTGCTTTGAGCTCGGTGCAAGAGGGTGCCAGACCATTTTTGAGGATGAAAGAGCTTTTTTTTTTTATCTCCCCCCCCCTCCCCGGGCCAGCATCCAAGGGGAGATGAAATGAAACGGGAAGAGGCTGGAGGTGAAACAGCTGCGATCGGCTCCGTCCCCGCTCCACATCTGCCCGCCACACCGCTGCCAGCCCTGCAAACCCAGCTCAACCCCAATTTTCTCCTCTCTCTCGGGGCCAAAACCCCTTTTCCCCAGGAGCTGGGATGCTCAGCGGTGGCGGGACAGGGCTGGCAGCATGCAGGCAGCGGGGATTTGCAGACAGGGTTCTGCCAGGTTGTTGGAGGGAGTCGTGTCGCGGGGACAATGCGGCGTGTTTGTTTGCTACAGCTAAAATGGCAGTTCTTAAGGGGAAAAAAAAAAAAAAAAAGATGAGAGAAGTGCTTCTGCACATCCAGTCACCGCATCTTTTGATTAAATGAGATTTTGCTGTCGAACGGGGGAGCTGGGGACTGCGAGCTCCTGAGCCTGCAATTTCCATTGCAGCCAAATGAGGGGGAAAAAAAAAAAAAACCCAAACCCTGAACCACCCCAAGCCCTGAAAATGCTGTAAAAAAAAAAAAAAAAAAAAAAAAAAAAAAAAGGATTGGAGCAAGTTGTAATTGCTGCAGTCATCAGCGCGGAGGCCGGGGGATGCTGTGTAATGGCTGGAGGGTTTGTCACCGCGCAGAGCTGGTGGCTGCTGGTGGCACGGCCCCGGTCACCACAGCCCCCCGCTTCCCAGCCTGGCCGAAATGGGTGGAGGAGCATCCCGGGAGCTGTGGCCCATTGCAAACGCTGCGCTGGAAGGCGATGGGGTGCAGGAGGGGATGAGCAGCAACAGGGCGAGGGGCTTTAAGGATCCTTTTTAATGTTGCGCTTAAAGCCGTTGCGTGTAACGCCATTGCATTTAAGCCCTTCCACTTAACGCCGTTGCCTCCATCTAAAGCTGGTGCCTTAAAGCTCTTGCACCAACACCTTGTTTCAAGCCGTCGCGCTTAACGCCATCGCAGTTAAAGCCCTTGCACGTAAAGCTGCATCAATTAAAGCCATCGCAACGCAAGCCCTTGCAGTGGGACCGAACTCTCCCACCCACGCCGGGTGCCTCACCGAGCCTTCCCCGGGCGGGATGCCGCCGCGAAGGCAGCCGCTGCCTGTCCCTTGCCCGTCCCCGTGCTCCTCGTCTGCAGCCGCTGGCAGCCGATGCTGCCGGCCGGAGCACGCTGCCTGCCCGCACATGGCTTTTTTTAGGTTTACAAACATGACGGCCCCGTGCACGCGCCGCTTCCCCCCCCCTCCTTCCCCGTGAGTCATCAACCCCGTCACCGGGCCGGGGAAGCCGGAGGCGGCGTCGGCGCATCCCCCACAGCGCTGATGACCCCAGTGGGGGAAAAAAAGCAAAATTAGATGGTTTTTCCCCTTTTTTTATCATTCCCGTTCCTCTTTTGGCGAGCGAGATGGGGAGGATGCGGATGGTGACTGTGGCAGCCGTCCCGGCTCGTGGGTGGTCCACGATGGGATGTTTTCGGAGAGGACCGTGGCACCGGTCGGAGGGTAGGAGAGCTGGAACACTGCCGGCTTCCTCGCCCAGCTGGCGGCTGCATTTCAGTAGCCTTGGATTCGAGGTGAAGCCGATCGGTGCAGTTTTGGGGATGGGTGAGGTTTTGAGGGGGGGGGGGGGGGGGAAAGCCAGTGAGACCCCAAAATGTAGGCAGAGGTGCTGGCAAAAGCCTCGCCGTTCGGCTCCCTGGGGCCCAGCAGCGCCGGTGCCGCGGCTGCCGGTGAGCGCGGAGGTGCCGAAGCCCCCGCGGCTGAGCTCATCGCCGGAGCCGGTTGGCGTCGGGGCTGAGGTGGCGGTGGTGACTCAGCAGCGCCGGCGCTGACTCAGCGGCACTGGCCCCCGGGGAGGCAGCCAGGATGGGCGGGGGGTGGGGGGGTGGGGGCCGTAAATTTTGGGGGGAGAAAAAAGGTTTGGGGTTTTGGTTTTTTTTGTACAGCTTGCTGCAAAATGGTTTTGCCGGTGCCTAGCTGGCGTCCGTACCACCGGCACGTGTTTTCCACCCCGTGCGTCTTCCTCCGGCCTTCAGAAAAGGGATTTCATCCAGAGGGGTCGCATCTCCCACCCACCGCAAGATGCTTTTCCCCACGGGGGACGGGTTGTGGCAGTGAAACCAGCTCCAGGTTTGGCAGAGCTGGCGTTTTCCCTGCTCCCAGACGGGGCAGGGCCGGGCTCCCACTCATCTCCCGGCTCTTGCCCGCCGGCCATCGCGCCGCCGACTTGTCCCTGCTTGCTGGGCAGGAGGGCGGCGGCGTGCATGGTTCTCCTCCTCCTCCTCCTCCTCTGCCGAAAGGTCGGGCTGTTCGGCACGGCGGCAGCGGCGGCGCGAGGAGCCCCTGCGTCCCGGGGGGGACACAACCGTGGCATCCCCCAGGTACGACAGGATGGGGATGGGCTGGAGGGGAGCCGAGCACCCATGGGTGCTGGGTGGCACATCCCCAACTTGCACCCGGGTGCCAGGAGGGTGTGGGACACCGTCCCCCCTCCCCAGCTTGAACTGGTGGGGTAAAGCTTTGAAAATTGGGGTACACTTAGGTTAGTGCATGGGTGCGGGCTGCCTTTCCTCCTTGCTCCCCAAAAACTGGCTTTCCCCCCGCCCCGATTTGCAATGCAAAGCAAACAGCGGGGTGGAAGTGTCCCCACCGGGAGGGGACCGAGCCCGGCGCCCTGGGGGACGATGGCAGCGGGGCTGCGAAATGGGGCCCAGCCCTGCGGGGGCGGCTGGGCTGGGGCTGGGCGAGAGGCGAGGCCAGGCGAGGCCCCAGGCCTTTCTCCTACGGCCCACGCTCTTCCCTCTTCCTTCTTCCTTCCCAGGTGGGTCCTTCTTCCTCCCAGACCCTGTCCCCTTCCTCCCCTTCCCCTTCTTCCCCTTACTTCCCTTCATCCCCATCCCCATCCTCCTCTTCTTCCCCTCCTTCCCCAACCCCTTTCCCCCTTTTCCCCTTTATTCCCCATTTCTCCCCATCCCTTTCCTCCCCTGTCTCACTTTCCCCTTCCCTATCCCCATCCCCTTCCCTATCTTCCCCATCCCCTTCTTCCCCTTCCTCATCCCCTTCTTCCCCTTCCTCATCCCCTTCTTCCCCTTCCTCTACCTCTTCCTCTTCCTTTTTCCCTTCTTCCCCTTCCTCCTTATCCCCTTCTTCCCCTTCTTCCTCTTCACCTTCTTCCCCTTCCCCCCTATCCCCTTCTTCCCCTTCTTCCCCTTCTTCCCCTTCTCCTTCCCCCCATCCCCTTCTTCCCCTTCTTCCCCTTCTTCCCCTTCTTCCCCTTCTTCCCCTTCTTTCTCCCCTTCTTCCCCTTCTTCCCCTTCTTCCCCTTCTTCCCCTTCTTCCCCTTCTTCCCCCTTCCCTTCTTCCCCTTCTCCCCTTCTTCCCCTTCTTCCCCTTCTTCCCCTTCTTCCCCTTCTTCCCCTTCTTCCCCTTCTTCCCCTTCTTCCCCTTTCTCCCCATCCCCTCCTTCCTTCCCCTTCCCCAGGGACGGAGCAGGCACTGCTCCCCACCGAGCCGCTGCTCCCCACCAGCCGGCGATTTGGCTTTGCCCAGCCGGCCCCGGCGCCAATCTGGTAGCCGAGCGCCGGCATGAGAGGAGCCAGCTGTGTTTGAGGAAAAAACCGCTCCAAGACACAAAAATAGCACCGTGGGTTTTTTCTTTCTTTTTTTTTTTTTTTTTTTTCCTTCCCCTCCTTCATTTCCCTTTGTGGCCCCCCCCCCGGCCGGCCGGCCCCAGGCACGCCGTAGTGGGAATGCACGCTGTGGCTTGGCCCTGGTAGCTTGCTTCCCAAAAGCTGCTCTGGTGGGAGCATCCGCTGGGATATTGCTCGTCGGTGCTGAGCATCCCTGCTCCGAACATCCCTGCTCCAAACATCCCTGCTCCGAACATCCTTTCCCTGAGCATTCCCGCTCCAAGCATTCCCGCTCCAAGCATTCCCACCCTGAACATCCCTTCCCCGAGAATCCCAACCCGGAGCATCCCTTCCCAGAGCATCCCTGCCCAGAGCATTCCTACCCTGAGCTGCTGCAGTCCCTCCAAAAGGGAAAACTGTTTTCCTGAAGGAAACGAAGAGGATGGAGATGGGAACAAATTTTTTTTCCACCTGGAAAAAAATCCCCCATCTCCTTCGGAAGCTCCTGGCGCTGGTGGGATGCCAGTGTAGGAGCTGGGAGCGGGACTGTAGCGCGTTCAACTGGCGTGTTGTACCCCGGTGAGAAGGAAAAGGGGGTGAAATGTTTGCCCCAGCGCTGTCTGGAGGGGGGCTATGGCTATGGGGGTCCCTGAAAGCGCTCCCGGCGCTCGTGTAAAGCAGAGCCGGGCTTCCCACGGCGTAAATCAGCTCAGCTCCCTCGGCATCGGTGCTATTCCGGCTTTTCTCCGGGCTAAATGAGGACAGGAGTGAGCAGCTCAGACCCAGCGCCGGGGTCAGCCGGGGCCATGGAAACAGCTTGGAAAACAAGGCAGGAGAGGCAGCCGCGGCCGCCCGCGGCGCTGGGAGGCAGCGGGGCCGTGAGCCGGTGTGGTGGGTACCCCAGCCGGGGGGCAGGCGGGGGCTGTCGTGGATCCGTCTTGGTGCTTGGGCTTCCCAGATTTCCTTTATTTTCCATTTTTGGGGGCATTGAGCATGGATTTAGGGCATCCGCGCCATTCGGCTCCTCTCCGCCTTTCCCCCCGCTCATACCCTGGGACTGTGGCGATGGTTTGGGACCGGGGGTGGGGGTTTTCCATCTCTCGGGGTCTGGCGAGGTGAGGCGGTGCCCCCCAGGAAACCTGGGGCAGGGGGGGGGTGGTGCTTTCGGCAGCATCTCCTTCCCCGGCAAAGCCCTTCGGTGGCACCGGCTGGGTGGTTTGTTATTGTAGGGTCTCCCACACTTGGGGATGCTCGGGGCTTCCCCCCGGCGGTGCCCCCCAACCCGCTTGTCCCGGCGGAGGATCCCCCGGGGCTGTTGCCAGAGGAGGAAAACCACAAGCCGAGTGCCGGGGCTGGCCGGGCTCCACCGGCGCGGCGCGGGGCCGGCAGCCAAGCTGCCTCCTGCCTCTTGGCCGGCCCGTGCCGCTGGCTGGCAGCGGCGCCTGCTGACCTCCCAAACACCCCGCCGTGCCCTCGCCGCAGCCCCGGCACACAGCGTCGTGTCCGCCCCCCCCCCCCCCCGCCACCCAGATGCCACCAACAAGGGCTCGGCATCCCCGCCGGTGTGGCCCAGCCTTCCCCCGTCTTTCCTCTGGCACCCAAATTCTGCGCTTTTAATAAAAATGAGCATTTTTTTTTTTTTTGCGGCGGGATGACACCAAGCGGCGTCTTCCAAGCTGCTTTGCATGCACCGAGTTGCTCCGTTCTCTGCAGCTGAACCATTTGGCTCCTGCCAAGGGATTTAATAACACCCCCAAAATATTTATAAGGGGGAATTTTTGGGGCCGCATCGGGGGCTGGCGGGTGTTTTTGGAGGACAAGGGATGTAAAACCTCTTCCCCTGTTGGCTTTGGGTGGGTTTGGTTCATTTTTCTTACAGCCCAACGGGGAGGTTGAAAGTAATAGTTTGAAATATAGATATATAGCCTATCCTTGTTGGGTTGGTATACAGGGTTGCTAGATATATAGGATGTGGGTATTTGGGGTTGCTGGATATCAGGTCTGCTGGATATATGGGATTGGAATTGCTGGACGTATTGGGTTATTGGATATATAATGCTGCTGGATGTATAAAATTGCTGGTTGTATAGGGCGGCTGGATATATATAGGGCTGCTGGATGTATAGAGCTGCTGGATGTATAGACTGCTAGATGTGTAGGGTTGCTGGATATATAGGGCTGCTGGGTATATAGGACTTGGGAATTTAGGGTTGCTGAGTGTTTAGGGTTGATGGATATATGGGACTGTGGAATATATAAGTTCCTGGATATAATAAGTTGCTGGGTGTATGGGTTACTGGATATATAAGGCTGCTGGATGTGTAAGATTGCTGATTATATAGGGCTGCTGGATATATAGGGCTGCTGGATGTGTAAGATTGCTGATTATATAGGACTGCTGGATACATAAAATTGCTGAATATGCAGGCTGCTGGATATGGGGGTCACTCCCTATAGGGCAGGGGGATCTATAGGGCTGCGGTTCCCCCCGGAGCCAGCAGCGCTGCGGCTGTCCCTCCCCGCCAGCTCGTGGGGCTGGGGTCCCCCCCCGTGTCCCCCTGTGGGGTGTCGAGGCGCCTTTCGGGGCCCGGCCAGCATCGGCGGGCTGTGGGGGCCGGCGTGGGCCCCTCCGCTGTCCGTCCGTCCGTCCCTACGTGCGCGCAGCGCCGGGGCTAATGGCTCCTGCAGCTGGTTTTGCAGGGGGCGGGGAGGGCCGGGGCGGCTGAGGCTTGAACAACTCGTTTCGTCTTTCCTCCCTGACGGTCCCACCGTTGCCTCTGGCTTCGCCTCCCGCCCCGCACACGTAAGTGCCGCCCGGCCAGAGCCGTACCCGAATCCGGCATCTTGCCCCCGCCGGGGCTCCCCCCCCGGCACTCGCTGGGTTATAAACGGCTCCGGACTATTCCCAGGGAGCGCAGCCCAGGCTGGAAACCCTCCAAGCCAGGCTCAGTGTGTGTGTGGTTTTTTTTTTTTTTTTTTCCCTTCCCTTCCCTGCCCTCTGTTTAAGGCATTTAAAACGGGGGGAAAAAAATTAAAAAAAAAAAGAAAAAAAGAGGAAAAACAGATTACAAAAATAAATATTTTCATCCTCATGGGGGCGATTTTTCCCCTTTGATAGACCCCGGAGGATGCAGAAGGGACCATCAGGAGCCGAGCAGCTGAGCTCACCCGAACCGAAGCGCTTGGTTTTCTCCTTATTTTAATTTATTTCCCTCCCCCCTCCCTGGTTTTATTCTTTCCTGGGGTGAATGGAAGGAGGTTTGAGCAGGCGGTGTTTTTTCCGGGGAAAACGGGCCGAGGTGCGGAGGAATAGGTGCCCGCGGTGGTGATGGAGGGATTTCTGCGGATGCTGCCGGAGTGAGTCAAGATGGGGGGGAAGGGGGAACGATTTTGGGGGGAGAAGCCGCGAGGTCTTTCCATCTCCCAGCCTGCGGGGGCTGGGAACAAAAGGAGCTGGATGAGAGAGCCAGGAAAAAAATAATTACATTTTATATATATCTATTTCCCCCCGCCCCGATTTGGGGAAGGTTGTAGCTTTTGGATTAACCCTTTAGGAGCAGCGGGGGACGCTCGCTCCTGCCTTGCGTTCGCAGGGTGAACCGTCCCTGCGTCCCCAGCCTGGGTCGATAACCCGCTTTATGGGACGGAGCAGCCTGAGGTGCCGCCCCAGCCCGGGGGCTGGTTTTGGGGGCTTTCTTGGCCCTTCCCTAGCAGGTTCCCCTCCCGGCCCTGGGTAAACCCCTGGGACCGGCGTCCTCTCCCCACCCAGGGCAAAACAGGTTTGTCATCATTTCTGCGGGCTGGCGTCACCACCGTGACGCCGGGGACGCTTCGGGGGACGAGCGTGTCCCCCCGAGGACTTGGAGGGGGCTCGGGGCGATTTTCTCCCTGCCATTCTGCTCCGGTTAGGAAAAACCCTTTTGGCTGGGGAGGAGGAGGAGGAGGAGGAGGAAGCTGACGGCGTAGGAAGGACGGGCGAGGCTGTTTCTTCCTTGGTTTGCAAAGGAGAGCGGGGGCGGCATGTTGTCCCCACCCTGCCCGGGCTGTCGTTTCATCGGTGCACGGCACAAACCAGCAGCGAAAGCATTTGCTCCCCAGACCTGATGGACCGGTCCCATCGCTTGCGGCTGCCTTGCTTGGCTCCTGGGTTGCTGCGAAGGGGCCGAAGCTGGAGCCCCTGTAAAGCCGCAGCAGCAGCAGGGTGAGCCCTGTGCCGGAGCAGGGCTGCGGTGATTTGCACCGGTGTTGTGCTCCCCTGGGAGTTTTCACCCCCAGGGAGGGGGAATTTTTGGGATATAATCGTGCCGGGGAGTGGTTCCTCCCCCGTTTTGCCAGGGTTTCGCCACAGTCAGCAGCGTGCTTATCTCCGGCGTAGAAACCAGCCACGCTCAAGCGTGCGGCTTCGCTCGCCCTCCCACCCCGAAGGGTGCCTGTGCCGAAGCCATGGGGCTGGTGGCGGAAGGGTTAAACGTGGCTCCACCACCACCCACCACACATGGACAGCTTGCTCCTTCACCAAGCCATAACTCGGGGTCTCCCAGCGAGTCTGGGTTGCGGAACCTTCCCGCGAGCCGGTGCCGGCACCGTCCGGAGGCAGGAAGCTCTGCCCACAGCCTGTGCTTGCTTTGTCATATTTTTTTCCAGCGAACTTGGCTGTATTTTTAGCTTGCAGGAAGCTCCCCTGGTTATCAGCAAACTGCTAAATACGCTGCCAGCACCCAGCACCCCACCAGAGCACTAAAATCCCCGCTGCCAAGGGGAGAGAGATGCACAGGGCACAAGAAGACCCCTCCCATCCCTGGTAAAACCCCTTGGAGGGTCTTAACCGGGGCGCACGAGCCCAGATGCTGGGGTGATGGGCTCCCCGGGTGCCGCCACCTCGCATCGGTGTGGAAGGCTCTAATGGGTTTGGTCTCTTCTTGGCACGCAGCCGGTTTTCTGGACGCCGGTGCCGTAGCTCGGCGTTGCTGGGGGCCCCGGCCAGCCGTGTTGATATAGACGCTGGGTTATTCGAGGTGAAAGCATCCCCACATCGCCCCTGGCACTGGACGTAGCCAACTCGGCGGCTTCCTGCCGTGTCGCGGCCCCCGGCGAAGGACGCCTGCTCCCGGCCAGGATGTTTGCTTCGGGCATGGGTCCAAAAAAAACCCCCCTTTTCTCCCTGTGCTGCTTCTTTCGCCGGTGCAAATTGTGTCGCCGGAGTTGGGGACGCCCTCCCCAACCCACCCCACCACATCTCGCCCTCGGTGGGCGATGGAAATCCCGAACTGTTCCGTGAGCAATTTCGAAAGTGGGTGGTGGGGTGGGGACGTGGGCGGCGCAGGGCCGGCGCGGTGGAAACCATCCGCCTCTCGAGCCGAGCTGCTTCTTGCGCAGATGGGCAAAACTCGCGTGGTTTTGCCGGAGGTGATTATTTTTTCGCGTGGCTTGTTTTTGTCTTCATCATCCGGGTCAGAAAAAGAGATGGGGAAAGGGGGGGGGGAAATAATTAAAAAAAAAAAAAAAAAAAAAAAGAAAGAGGGAGAAAATAGGGTGGGGGGTGATGGCAGGTGGGTTGTGGTGGGGGATGCTCATTTCTCTCCCCTCTCCCTCCTTGCAGAAAGGTTCGGCGGGCGACCCGGTTGATGGACCCAGCAGAAGCCAAATGGAAGAAGGGCCAGTTAATTATGTCGAAGAAAGGCGGCTGAACGAGGGCAGTGGGCTCAGCCTGGTGAATGGGGGCCGGCCGGAGGCGGGGGGCACCGCACTGATGGAGCCGAGCGGCTGGTCGCCGGGCCAGCCGCCCGCTGCTGGTAAAGCCCACTTGGAAGACGTCAGGAACCTGGTGGCCTTTTCGGCGGTGGCCGAAGCCGTTTCCTCCTACCGGCTACTGCCCCCGGGTTCGCCGTCGCTGCTGTACGAGAAGTTCGACTCGGAGATGAGCCGGGGTGGCCTGAGCACGGCGGATGGCGTGCCGCGGGGAGAGGACCTGCACGCCCTCAAGGCTGCCCTGGCTTTGGCCAAGCACGGTGTGAAGCCCCCCAACTGCAACTGCGATGGTCCCGAGTGCCCCGACTACCTGGAATGGCTGGAGCAAAAGATCAAGACAGCTCTTGGCGAAGAGCCGGCATCACCGCGGCCTCGTGCGGCTGCCGCCAACCCCCCGCCGCCCCCCCAGGAAGGTGCTATCGACCCCCAGCCGGTGCCTGAGACCGTCGAGCCGTGCCCGCCCGACGGCCTCCCCTTTTCCCAAAGCGCGTTGACCATCGCCAAGGAGAAGAAACATCAGCCTGCAGACCGCCATAGCCATCGAAGCCCTGACGCAGCTCTCGGCCGCTCTCCCCCAGCCCGCCGGTGATGGCCGCCCCCCCCCCGCCGCCCCCACCGCCCCCCGCCTCTCCCTTCGGCCCTGGCCCCCCGCCCCGCCGGGGGCCGCATGGCAGCGAGTGGACGAGCCCCGTTACCCGCCGGAGCCGGGAGCAGCACCGGAGCCATTTTTTGGTGCTGCGCCTCCCCGGGGGGGCTTTGCAGCAGCATGGGGGCTGGAGGCTGAGGGGGCAGCGGGGGCTGGAGACCCCATGGCAGAGCTGGAGCAGCTGCTGGGTAACGCTGACGACTACATCAAGGCTGCTTTCAAGAGACCCGAAGCGACGGCCGGCAAAGCAACTGCACCTAAACCAGAGCCCCCCGAACGAGCGCCCGGCAAGGATGTGCCGGGCGGCCCCTGTTTGCCGCCGGCCCCGCCGGAGCCCAACCTGCACAAGAAGACGCAGCTGGTCCTGCAGCAGCATCTCCACCACAAGCGCAGCCTCTTCCTCGAGCAAAGCCTGGCAGCGGCGGCGGCGGCACCCCCGGATCGGCCGAGCGGCTGGTGGGCTCCCGGCGCCCCAGCCGTGCCCCCCAAGCCCTTCGAAAAGCAGGCCAAAGAGAAGAAGAAGAAAACACCGCCTGAAAAGCCCCCCCCGGCCAAACCGCTCCGTAAGCAAGTGCAGATCAAGAAAGCGAAGCAGAAGGACTCACAGCCGCTCTTCCTCCCCCTCTGGCAGATCAGCCTGGAGGGGTTTCGGGCGCCCGCCGAACCCCCTGCTGAAGAGATGCAAACCGAACCGCCGCCGCCGCCTGCCTTCCCGCTCCAGCCTCTTGCACTACCCCTGCTCGCCGCTTGCCCCACGCCACCGAACCCCCTCGACGGCGGCCCCCCGGCTCCCGACTCTCAGGAAAGGGGTGCCCCCGGGGGGGGCCCCCAAATTCATCCGGTGCCGACGGGCTTGACCGGCTCAGAGGAAACTCCCGCCGCCCCCCCGCCGGCCACCCCGACCCCCATCGTGGTGGATGACAAGCTGGAAGAGCTCATCCGGCAATTTGAAGCTGAATTCGGGGAGAATTTCAACCTGCAGCCCCCCGAGATGCCCGCCCCGCTCGCCCCGGGGGCTGCCGAGCTACCGGGGGGGCCGGTGCCAGCCCCGCAAGTGCCCCCCGCCACCGCCCCGGCTTCAAGCAGCGCTCCCCAAGCTGGACCCAAAAGTTTTTCATTCTCGCCGGGGAAGGGTCCGCTTTCAGAGCCCCCTTTCACCGCCCGGTCCCCCAAACAGATCAAAATCGAGTCTTCTGGTGCTATCACCGTGGTGTCGACCACGTGCTTTTACTCTGAGGAAAGCCAAAACCCGGATGCGGATGACGCCGACGGGACGCCCACCAAGGACGAGGTGCCGCTGACGCCGACCCTGAGCGGCTTTTTGGAATCGCCGCTGAAATACCTGGACACGCCAACCAAAAGCCTCCTGGACACCCCGGCCAAGCGGGCGCAAGCGGAGTTCCCCACCTGCGACTGCGTTGGTGAGCGAGCGGCCGTGCCGGGGGATTTACCGGGGGTGGCGGCGAACCCCGCATTTTGAGAGGTGGCTTTGCAGGGTGGGGTTGCCCTGGATAAATAACGGAGCGATGCCGCGACGCTGGCAAAGGCCCCGCTTTTTTTTGGGGGGGGGGGGTGGGGTGGGGGTGCGGCGCTTACACCCTCATGCTGCAGAGCTCTCTTTTGCTTTCTCTTCTCCCCTGGTATTTTTAAGGTCGGAAGGTGAACGCCGCGCAACCGCTGCGTCACCGCGCGGGCGGCGTCGCCGCTGACCTGGCTGGGCCGGCGTGGGTTGGAAGGGCTGCGAAACCAAAGGGCTGTTGGGCTTTGCCTCTGCTTAACCGCTCAGCTCAATCCCATGGAGGGGCTGCGGTTACCCCAGCCCAAAACCTGCCTAAGACCCAGCTCACCTGCTTACTCCTGCGATTTTAAGCCAAATTCGCTGGGTTGGGTTACTCCAAGTAACCCAGACTTTGGCTCGGCGTGTGCGCTTACGCCCAGAGTCGTATTTGCTGCCGGGATGCTGGGTTGTTCGGTGGCCAATCCCACCAGGATGCATTGAAAAGGCTCCAAACTCTTGGATTTGGGGTTTTTTTTTTGTGTGTGTGTGTGGTTGTTTTTGGTGCATACTGGTATTTGTTAAGACTTTGCAGCAAGTGCTGGAGATTTCCCACCTGGTCCATGTGGTCCCAACTCCCATCCAAGTGCTGGGAGCTGGATCTTCCCTCCCCAAAATTTAGACTGGAATTGCATCCTCCCCTGGGAGGAGCAGGGTGAGGATTTGGGGCATCCAGCCGGAAAAACAAACCCCCACGCTGCTGGGAGAGGTGGCCTCGGCCCAAGCGCAAGCTGCGCTTTATTAGCGGGGCTTATGATTATTTATTTATTTGCTTGTAAATGGCAGCAGTAATTAGCCCGAGCGGCACCGAGCAAAGGAAAGGCTTTTCTGGAGCCGCTCGATCTGATCTCAGAGTTCTGCCCTGCAGTGCCGGGAAAAGATTCAGGTGTTTTTTGTTGGTTTTTTTTTTTTGTTTTTTTTTTTTTTTCTTTTGCAGCATGGTTTAGGGGCTGGGAGAGGGGGGATTCCCCCCCTGCCACCTCTCTCCATTTTCTCAAGGAAAAGCTGTGGGAGAAAGCAATTAAGTAGGAGACGGGGCTCGGTGCTTTATTAGGTGCCTGTGCTGTTAGACGCTGTAATAAAATCAGCCTTCGCTGCGTGTCCCGTATTGATCTCTGTCTGGACAGCTGCAGCCCAGCTGAGCCCGGCTTTCTCCTCGCCCTGGCGCCCAGCCAGTTAGACATGACGGGAATGAAAATCAGGGCGACGAGAGCAGGGAGATGGAAAAGACAGATCAGACCCGGCCGTCGCGCCGGATGCATCCCACCCGGTAGCATTCGAGCATCCCCCCCCCCTCCGCGTCCCCGCTGCGCGCCGGGGATCGACCCCCAGGGATCGACCCCTGTGCCGCCGTGGCTGCCCGGAGCATCCTTTGCTTCCTGCGCCGGCACCTGCGTGCCCTGAAATCCCCGAGGGGTTTGCTGCTGGGGGGGTGGGGGTATTGCTTGCAGGGCTGTAGCCCCAGCGTCCTTGTCCCGTGGCCCCAGCGTCCTTTGCCCATAGCCCCAGCATCCTTTGCCCATAGCCCCAGCATCCTTTGCCCATAGCCCCAGCATCCTTGTCCCGTGGCCCCAGCGTCCTTTGCCCATAGCCCCAGCATCCTTCGCCCATAGCCCCAGCATCCTTGTCCCGTGGCCCCAGCGTCCTTCGTCCTTAGCCCCAGCGTCCTTCAGCCTCTCTCCTGTGCAGCAGCTCCTTCCTTCCACGGGCTCAGCCAGCTCGGGGCATCCTTTGAGCATCCCCAAATCTTCCAGACAAGCCCAAAAGCAGGCAGCAGTAGTTTTCAGCCCCAAAATCATCCCGGGATGGTTTTGGCAGCGTCCAGCTGGGCCAGTCCCGGCAAGTGGGGCCAGACGGGTGCCCAGGATGGGAGCTGGCGGGGAGCAGGGGGGGCCGGAGGGGGGATGGTTGTGTGCCGAATCGCCCGCCACCGCTAATCGCTTCTTCTCGGCAGAGCTCATCAAAATGCACCGCGCTCAAGCGGCCAGCACAAATCCCTCGTGCTGGGATGGAGCTGCAGTCGCTGCCGGGATGCTCGGAGGGGCTGTAGCCCCTTGGGGAGGTTTTTGGGTCCCCGAAGGGTGTGGGTCTGAGCACCTGTCCCCTTGTTCCCGTCGCCTTGTTCCCCAGTGGCGTTTTAGGGAGCGGAAAATTAAGAGGAGCCGCCGGGATGTTTAACGAGCCCCTAACTGCGGCTCTTCTTCCCCAATGCTCTTAGGGGGAAACGCCATGGAGGAACCTTTGATTTTTGGTGCCAAAGTGCTCGATTTGAGGGAATTGGGGGGTTTGGCATCCTTTGGGGCAGCCGGCAGAGGTGCAAATGCTGAAATCTCTGTGTCCCCCTCTTGCCTCTGCAGAGCAAATTGTGGAGAAGGACGAGGGGCCGTATTACACCCACCTGGGCTCGGGACCCACCGTGGCATCCATCAGGGAGCTCATGGAAGAACGGTAAGGGTCCTCGCCCGGGGGGCTGTGAGGGTGAGGGGGGGCTCATGAAGGCGAGTGGGAGCCTGTGAGGGCGAGCGGGGGCCTCTGAGGGGTCCCGGGTGAAGGGCTGGGGCTGTGAGGGTGAGTGGGGGCCCATGAGGTGACCCACGAGGGTGAGTGGGAGCTTGTGAGGGCAAGTGAGGGTGAGTGAGGGCTCACAAGGGGGAGTGGGTGCTCATGACAGTGATTGGGGGCTCACAGGGGGTCCATGAGGTCAGAGGGGAGTGGGGCTCTGACAGAGTGGGGGCTCCAAGAGGTCAGGTGGGGGACTCGTGAGCATGGTGGGGGCGAGCGGCACTGATGCCCGTCCCCTGGCAGGTACGGCGAGAAGGGCAAGGCCATCCGCATCGAGAAGGTCATCTACACGGGGAAGGAGGGGAAGAGCTCCCGGGGCTGCCCCATCGCCAAGTGGGTGAGTGCCTGCGCGCCGGCTCTTGTGCCCCCTCGGTGCCCTCCCTGGGGTAACGTTCCTGCCTGTCCCCTCCCTGCCTGGGGACAAGGAGGTCCCTGCCGGTGCTGGCCGCAGCGGGCAGGGGCGGGATGCTTGGTCTGCAGCTGGCAAAGAGGAAGCGAAAGTAGCAGCCACCCCTGGGGAAACTCTGCGGGGCTTCCCACCCTTGGCACCCACTGAACGGCACGTCCGTGCCTGCAGCCCCTGGCCCGGGCACGTACACCCTCCCAGTGCCCATGGGGTGAACGTAGTCATGGGAACCCCCAGAGTTCTGTCCCCCCAAATCCCTCCAGCCCTGCGGAGGGCAGCCAGGACCCGCTTTTGGGGTCCTCCCCATCCCGGGAGGTGTTAGGAGCGGTCTGACTCGGCCCCTCTGTTTCCCAGGTGATCCGGAGACACAACCAAGAGGAGAAACTGCTGTGCCTGGTGCGGCACCGGGCTGGCCACCACTGCCAGAACGCCGTCATCATCATCCTCATCCTGGCCTGGGAGGGCATCCCCCGCACGCTGGGCGACACGCTGTACCAGGAGCTCACCGACACCCTCACCAAATACGGCAACCCCACCAGCCGCCGCTGCGGCTTGAACGATGAGTAAGTCCCACCATGCCGCCAGTCCGGTTGGGGGAAATGAGGTGGGAAGGGGATGCGGGGGTCCCCCCTGTTTTGGGAGCTACCGTCACCGCGCCAGCGGCTGACGCTCCTCTGCGGTGTCCCTCCCGCAGCCGGACCTGCGCATGCCAAGGCAAGGACCCCAACACCTGCGGCGCTTCCTTCTCCTTCGGCTGCTCTTGGAGCATGTATTTTAATGGCTGCAAATACGCCCGGAGCAAAACTCCCCGCAAGTTCAGGCTGGTGGGGGACAATCCCAAAGAGGTGGGTGACGCGGGCGGAGCAGGGCAGCACCGGCAGGGCTGTGGGTTTGGACCTCCTTTTACCCCCCAGCTCTTAAGTTTTGCAAGGGGGAAGCTTGAAAATAAGATTCCTTGTGGGATTTTTGATGAATTAGGGAGATGGGGGAAAGAAAGCCAACCTGCTGAAACCGGAGGGCCGGCTCAGCATCGCAGAGCCAGGACTTTTGGTGTGACGGCAAGGGCCGGTGCGGGGTGGCACGAATGGGGTCTCTCTAGAAACCCCTGGGAAGGTGCCAGAGGGCTCATGGGTCAAAACCTCACCAGGAATTTAAGCCATGCACTTTGTGCGGTGAGGGACATCGTGGGAAGGGTCGGATGCTGCGTGGTGGTGTGGGGGCTCTGGCCCCAGTCCTTGTCCCTCCTGCTGAAACCCCTGGGTGACATCCTCCTATTTTCCCTACCGCAGGAAGAGCTGCTCCGGAAAAGCTTTCAGGACTTGGCCACCGAGGTTGCTCCGCTTTACAAGAGGCTGGCGCCGCAAGCCTACCAAAACCAGGTACTGGCCACCCCTTCAGAGCCCGCTGGCCCAGTGGCAGGGAGAAACGGGTACGGGGTGGCGGCACGTAGGAGATGTCGGATAACCGAAGCCCTCTCCTCCTTCCACCAGGTTACCAACGAGGACGTAGCGATAGACTGCCGGCTGGGCTTGAAGGAGGGGAGGCCGTTCTCAGGAGTGACGGCGTGCATGGACTTCTGTGCTCATGCTCACAAAGATCAGCATAACCTCTACAATGGCTGCACGGTGGTAAGCAGGCGGCCGGTGGGGCTTTTTGGGGATGCTCCCCCCCTGCTTCGGGATGCTCCTTTTTGAGCCACTCAGTCCCCACTGTCCCCAAATGTCCTGCCCACCTGACTCCAGTGGCCTGTCCTTGGTGTTTGCAGACCTCAAATGGAACCATTCAGGTCTGTGGGGTGCTGAAGCCGCACCAGCTAGACGAAAGCACGGTGCTAATGGGGACCGTGTGTTTGCTTTTTTCCAACCTAAACCCCGTGGGAAGTTTCTAAATGCCAGTTGGGAATCTGTGCGGGCCAGGGGGGATGCCAGGCTGGTGTGGTTTAACATCACCATGGAGAATTGGGAGGAGGTTTTGCCCTTGTCCTGCATGGGCCGCATCCGGCAGCGTCCCACTGATGGCACCCTGCACCCCCCCAGGTCTGCACGCTGACAAAGGAAGACAATCGCGTGGTGGGGAAAATCCCTGAAGATGAGCAGCTGCATGTCCTCCCCCTCTACAAGATGTCCAGCACGGATGAATTTGGCAGCGAGGAGAACCAAAACGCCAAGGTGGGCAGCGGGGCCATCCAGGTGCTCACGTCCTTCCCCCGTGAGGTCCGCAAGCTGCCCGAGCCCGCCAAGTCCTGCCGGCAGAGGCAGCTGGAAGCGAAGAAAGCCGCCGCGGAGAAAAAGAAGCTGCAGAAAGAGAAGCTGATGACGCCGGAGAAGATCAAGCAGGAAGCGCTCGAGCTCCCCACCCTCCAGCAAAATGCAGGTAACGGGGGCAGAGCCGAGGTCCTGCCGCCCTGAGCCGTCCGGAAAACGCGCGAGGGGACGGGGATGCGGTTGGGGGCTCTCTCGGGCTGGTGGCCTTGAGCACGCGGCGTGTCAGGCTGCAGGATGGCATTTCTGTGGCGCCTGAGTTTTTCCCCGTACTGCGGTGCGGTGGGGAGCTCTCGCCGCAGCCCAGAGCGTGGGTGCGAATTGGTGCCAGCGTGCCGGGCAATGCTAACCTCCGCGCTTGGCCGGTGAGCCCATCACCATGGGATTTTGGTGTCCGGCTGAGTTTTCGGGGTCCTCGCTCCCCACTGGCAGTTCCCTCGGCTGGCGGGTCACGGGGGCTGTGTGTGTGCTGTGCCCGCAGGTATGGCGTTGAAAAGCGGGCTGCCCCCGCAGCCGCTGAAACCTTCCATCAAGGTGGAGCCGCAGAGCCATTACAACGCCTTCAAGTACAACGGCAACGCGGTGGTGGAGAGCTACTCGGTGCTGGGGAGCTGCCGGCCCTCCGACCCGTACAGCATGAACAGTGTTTACTCTTACCATTCCTACTATGCACAGCCCAATCTGCCTTCCGTGAACGGGTTTCACTCCAAGTTCGCGCTTCCCTCCTTCGGGTATTACGGCTTTTCCAGCAACCACATGTTCCCCTCGCAGTTTCTGAATTACGGGGCGCCCGAGAGGAGCGGAAGCAGCTGGGTGAGCAACGGCTACGAGAAGAAGCCCGACGTCCCGGCGTTGCAGGAGAACCTCAACCACACCTATGGGAACACCGATTTCCCCGAGCCCATCCCACACAGCGTCCGGAGCAAAAACCATCACCAGCGCACCTACGAGCGGGCTAACCGCTATGCCAGCCAGCAGAAAGCGGCGGTGGCCGGGGCGCACAGGACTAACTCGAGCTCAGAGGAGACCCTGCCGTTTGCACAGAACTGTTTTGGCAGCCGGCCCATCAAGCAGGAGCCCCCGGACCCTCCGCCTGCCATCGAGCCCCTTCCCGGCACGGCGGCTGTGCCCGGTGCCAGCTTAGCCCTGCCAGCCATCCCGGCGCGTGGCGCGGGGCCGGAGCAGCGGTGGAGCCCCTTCAAAGCGTCCCGGGGCACGTCTTCCCCCGAGAGGACTAGCACGGCGGAGGGCTCGTGGAGCGCCCTGGTGCCGGGCTCGGGCGGGCGGGAGAAGCCGAGCGCCTTTGACGCTGCCGCGCGCTTGCCGCCGCCGGAGAAGCAGTGGCCCAACGTTCTGGCGGGAGAGGCGGCGGCGGCACGCAGCTCGGGCTTGCTGCCGAAACCGTGGAGCCCCTGCAAGCTGGGGGAGGCGGCACTGGCCGGCACAGGCACCTCGAGCCTGCTGGGGCCGCTGGGTTTTGGCTCGGCCCTGCCAGGGTTACCCAGCTTCCCTGAGGAGCCGTGGGGCTCGGTGAAGGCGGAGGAGCGGCGGACGCCGGCGCCCAGCCCAGGGCTGCCGGAGAAGCTGTGGGAGGCAGCGGTGGGTGAGAAGGGGGTGGTGGGACCCCGCCGCGAGAAGCCGTGGGACCCCTTCGGCCTGGAGGAGGATCTGCCGGAGAAGGCGGTGAAGGAGGAGGAGGAGGAGGAAGAGGAGGAGGACGAGGAAGAGGAGGAGGAGTGGTCGGACAGCGAGCACAACTTCCTGGACGAGAACATCGGCGGGGTGGCCGTGGCGCCCGCCCACGGCTCCATCCTCATCGAGTGTGCCCGCCGCGAGCTCCACGCCACCACCCCACTGAAGAAACCCAACCGCTGCCACCCCACCCGCATCTCCCTGGTCTTCTACCAACACAAGAACTTGAACCAGCCCAACCACGGCCTGGCGCTGTGGGAGGCCAAGATGAAGCAGCTGGCGGAGCGGGCTCGGGCCCGGCAAGAGGAGGCGGCGCGCCTGGGTCTCCCGCCCGACGCCAAAGCCTTCGCCAAGAAACGCAAGTGGGGCGGCGCGTTGGCGACCGAGGCGCCCAGCAAGGAGAGGAGGGACTCGGTCCCCACGCGGCAGGCGGTGGCCATCCCCACCAACTCCGCCATCACTGTGTCCTCCTACGCCTACACCAAGGTGACGGGCCCCTACAGCCGCTGGATCTGAGACGGACGCAACCGCCGCGGCCCCATCTTACCTCAACCCTCGGCAGCGCCGGAGCCCGGCGTTGCTTCGTGGTGCTTTCTCCTCGGGCGTGGGGGAGAAGAAAAAAAAAAAAACAAAACAAAAAAAACACAAACCAGACAAAAACCGAAGCAAAACTCAACAACAACAAAAACCAACCCACACAAAGTGAACCCAGCACGCACGCTCGGAAACAGCGGAGCCGGCGCGGGCGCACGCCGTCGGAGAGCGGCGCTTGGTGAGGAGTTGGCAAAGAAAGCAAAACTTGATTTAAAAAAAAAAAAAAGGAAAAAAAAAAAAAAAAAGAGGAACGATGCTGTTTGATGCTTTTCGGTAATCTCATATTTATATCTCCGCGTTTTTTTAACCTAGCCTCGTGCGCCGCGCGAACAGAGGGAGAAGTTTATAGCGTCCTTTCGCAAAGGAGAGGTTTTTAATTCCACTTACAAATACCTATTTATTGGATTTTATTTTATTTTATTTTTTACTCGGACGACAACGACGAAGCCGATCTTCGAAAAAGAAGCCAACATTGAAAAAAAACCAAAACCAAACCCACCCTAAACACAAATAAAAAAAAGAACCTGAACACCAAACCAGCGTAAAGGCAAGAGGTGACTCCCTCCAGCTCCAGCGCGTGGGGGCTGGCGGGATTGTGGGCTTCCCCGTCAGCTGGACACGCTGAAAATCCGATGATTTGAACATCTGATGATTTGAATATCCGATGATTTTTTTTTTTTTCCCTCCCAAGGACCTAAAAATACCGATTTTGCAACTCGAGGAGTCCTTTACAGCAACGGGAGACCCGCTCGCGAGCGGGATGTCCTGGGACGGCGCATCTTTGCTCAGCTCCTCGCCGCTGGAGGGATCGGCTCCGCCGGGGCGGAGCGAGCCGGTGTTTTTCGCGGCACTGGAGACCTCAGGACACGTCCGGGCTGGGGGCTGCCGCTGCTGGGGTGCTGCGCTCGGGCTCGGACTTGGGGGCTCCTTTTCTGGCAACCCCAGGGAGAGTGACGGCGGCGGCGGCAGCATCTCTAAAAGGAGCCGACAGGACAAACACAGGAAGAAGAAGAAAATAAAAATACAAAACCAGGAAAAAAAAAAACCCAAACCAACCCCAAACTGTGAATAGCTGGTGTTGCTCTCTGTACATCACTGTTGCTAAAGTCTGGTGCTTTCCGTCTCCGGGGGACTTTCTCCGTGCGATCGGCTCTGGGAAGAGCGAATCCCAAGACTTGGCTGGCCAAAACCCCCGCCGGTCTGCCTTCCCCGCTGGCGCCGGCGAGCCGGCGTGGTGGCGAGCGCCGCCGGGGCTCGGTGCTTATTCTCTCCCCGGGTGCCACCTCTCCTTCCTACGGATCGCCATTCTTCCCGCAAAAAAAAACAAACCACAAAACAAAAAACAAACCCAATAACAAACCAACCCAACAAATAACCCAACGATGACAACAACCGCGTGGTGCTTTTCGAACAATCTCAGTCGAGACTTTCCGCCCGTCCCCAATGCCGAAGCCGTGCCGGGATGGACGGGCGGGGGGGCGAGCTTCCCCACGGCTCGCCGGGAGGGCGGCATGGCCGAATCCGGGTGCCGGCGTCCCCGGGGTCGTTGCTTTTGCACTTTCAGGTGCCTTTTGGAGAGCCAGCGAGCCAGAGCCGACGCCGTCACCGTGCAGAAATCACCTTGTGTTTACTGTCACCCTCCTTCCTCGCGCACTGGCACAGATCAGCAGGATCTCGGTAAAACAGCCTGAACATTTACGTGGTCTGATTTTAAACCTGTAAATAGGGAAAGAATTTTTTTAAAAGCACTTTCACCTAGATTTAAAAATGAAAGCGAAACTTAAAAACCAACTTCCCTCTTTCCTCCCCCTGCCCCCCAACAACTTGAAAGCAGTATGTTTTAAACAAGATTATTGTGGGAGAACTGTAAATACTGGCAGAATATTTAACATGCTTTGTCCGTCCTTCATAATTAATTTCTTTAATTTTTTTTTATTTTTAAACCGTAATCTGTAAAGTCGCGTATATTTGACAAGGAAACTCAACGAGCTATTACCGCTTTTCTTATAAATACCCAATAGCATATCAGGATTGTAAGAGTCGATGGCAAGTCGGATTTTAGGGATGCCCGTGGGCGATGCCGGTTCCAGCGTGGGGACCCGACGTGTCGATGTGGTTCGGAGGGCGAAAAGGGGACCTGGCTGATCCCCACCAGCGGCGTTCGGCAGGGCCGGATTCGGGTGCCGGCCCTGGTTCGCATCGCCCCGGGGTCCGGTCTTGACTGTTGTGGCGGGGGGTGCCTTGTGAGCTTCGCCTGGATGGATTTAGAGTCAGGAGGAAAAGGGGGTGTGTTCGGAGAAGGCGAGGGTCCGTGTAACCTGTCTAAGTCCTGCTTCCTCGGAGGGTTTTTTTGGTGCAGGGAGGGGGTTCGGTCCGGCGCGGCGTTGGCTCCGGTGGGTTCAACCCAGGTAAGCGGGGAGATGCCGGCGCCGCGGGTCGGGGCGCAAGAACTGCTGCAGTCTCACGTTTTTACACTACATAACGTCTAACCTACCTCAGATCTCAGTCATTAAAAAATTAGCACGCTTCAGACTTCTTCTACGAAAACTAGAAATCTATGCACAGCTCTTTACCCCTTGCTGCTGAGAGGCTGTTTTTCAAGCAAAATCTTTTCCTTTACCCGTCCCGGCGGCCGCGTTCGTCCCACCCACGCCGAAGCCAAGGGGGGTCGCGGCGTTAAGGGGGACTCGCTGGGGGTATGTGTGGGGGGGTGTTTTTAATTGCTTCGGGGTGGGATGGGGACCTAATTTTGCAGCAGGTCGCGGCCACGATGGCGCTTAGACCAACGCCCGCGGTAGAAACCCTGGGGAGAACTCAGCGCGGGGAGCCCCGATGGGCTCCTGCTGTCCCGCTTCGGTTTTTCCGGCTGCGATGCTTCGCCTCGGGCGGGGAACGGGGGGGCCGTGTTTTGGGGTTCCCCCCCGCCCCATCTCGACGCTCTCGGAATGAGGCATGGGAAGGAGAAGGAAACCAGAATCCCTGAGGTGCCTCAATTGCTGATTTTTCCTTTTAATACTGGAGTATGCTTTGTGGGCTCTATAAGGCATATTTTTATTAAATGAAATCTTCTAATAAAAACGGTGCTATGGTGTTTTAACAAACTGTATCACGCTTCTGCCTGATTCCATCTCGCTGAGGTGCTACTAATGTATATACGAAACTAGGGAACCAAGAAAAAAACAAAAATACAACAAAAAAAAGCAATGTCGTTGAGAAGGAAGTTTACTTTTCCGGAGCGACAGCTCGAAGCGTGCTGGGAGCCGGTTGGGTTTATGCAAACTGAAATCGGTGCCGCATCGGAGGCGTCCCGCCGACTGGGCTATGGTGGAGCCATTCCCCTCTGGTGCAGGGCCGGGGGCCGGCAGGAGAGCCGTGTGCGGATGTGGTGCTTGGAGGCCGGCCATGGTGCTGGACTGCGGGGCTCAGACGTGCGTGGACATGGTGCTCGGGCATGGCGCTCGGACGTGGCGCGTGGAAACGGTGCTCGGGCACGGTGTCGGACTGTGCGTGGGGGGCGCGGTGCTCGGCCAGGTGCTACCACAGTGCTTGGACATGGTTCATGGACATGGTGCTCGGCCACGGTGCTCAACCACGGTGCTTGGACATGGTGCGTGGACATGGTGCCTGGGCACGTGCTCAACCACGGTGCTTGTACATGGTGCGTGGACATGGTGCCTGGGCACGGTGCTTGGCCACGCATCATGGACACGGGCCGGCAGGTGCTAACCTGGACATGGTGCTCGGGCACGGTGCTCAACCACGGTGCTTGGACATGGTGCTCGGGCACGGTGCTCAACCACGGTGCTTGGACGTGGTGCGTGGACATGGTGCTTGGGCACGGTGCTCGGCCACGCATCATGGACATGGTGCTTGGGCACGGTGCTTGGCCAGTGCTGGGGGTCGCGCGGGTGGTCGGGACCACGCGGGGTTCCCGGGCTCAGGCACCATGCACTGATGTGGTGCTCAGGCATGGTGTCCCCGTGCACCCACAGTGCTGGGCGGTGTTGCCCACCATGCAGGGGTGTTGCCCACCATGCAGGACCGTGCTCAGGCTGGTGTCCAGCCGTGCACCACCGGTGCTGGGCCCGGTGCTTGCCCACCATGCACGGATGCGGTGCTCGGGCATGGTGCTCAGGCACGGTGCTCGCCCACCACGCACGGACGCGGTGCTCGGGCATGGTGCTCAGGCACGGTGCTCGCCCACCACGCACGGACGCGGTGCACCCACCACGCCGGGCCAGCCCGGGCCCCCCCGGGCGGCTCCTGGGGCCCGGGCCCCCCCCGCACCGTACCCCACGTGGCGCCCGTGCCCACCGGCACTCAGCACCGCGCTCGGCACCACGCTCCCCCCCAGCTCCCTCGGATTCATTCCCCTCCCCAAATCACCGCTGTCTCCCCCGCGGCGAGGGCTCAGCCGGGCATCCCGCTTCTGCCCGTCTCTTTCTTTTTCCCTTTTTTCCATTTTTTTTGGGTTTTATTGGTGCTACTTTCTTCCCCTTCGGCTTCCCGTCAGCGCCGGGGCAGCAGCTCCCCCGCGCCCCCCAAACCAAGGCAAATACCTCAACCCCCCCTAACCCCCCCGCGGCGCAGCGAAGCGAGCGAAACCGGGGTGAATCTTTCCGAAATCAGGGATCCTTTTGCAGCGGGGTTTCTTCCTTAATTTTTTTTCCTCCTCTCCCCCTCCTTTATCCCTTTCCGCCCGGGTTTTTTTTCCTCATTTTTTCCGCATCCTTCAGGGATAACAAACCGCCGTAATTTCAGCCTCAGTTTTATTCCAGAAGCAATTTTTTTTTTTTTTTTTTTTTTTTTTGCCAGTGGGGTTTTCACACCACAGCGCAAAAAAAAAAAAAAAAAAAAAAAATTTAAAAATTCAAAATTTCAAAATAAAGCGCCGTTTCTTCTCAGATTCGGGAATTTGGTCAGAGGCGGGGAGGTATTTTTGGTATTTTTGTTGGTGGTTTTTTTTTTTTTTTTTTGGGATAATTGAGGAGGGAAGGTGGGACGGCGGCAGGCGGAGGGGGGGGCACCGCAGGGGTGTCCCGGCGGCTCCGAAAAATTCACACTTGAAGATTTCTTGGTCGGCTCGGGACTGTGGTTACTTGAAATGAAGTTTTTTTCCGGGGCGGATCGAGGACCGGTAGATTTTTTTCCCATGTCTCAAGGCAATAGGATTAATGTGTATTAAACTGTAGATACTTCTAGGACAGTAAATTTATGCTGATAATTTTATTTTGTATAATTTTCCCTTTTTTCTTTTTTCCCCTCTTTGTGGGTTTCCCCCCTCCCCCCTTAACACCCTTTTCTTTTTCCCTTTCCCCCCAGTGTTTTGGTAAATTTATTTTTTAGAATGCCTAAAAATTGCAAGTTTGGATCCTCCCTCTTCCTTCCCTGGTTTTGGTTTTGTTTTTTGTTTTGTTGTTGTTTTTTTTTTTTTTGTTTGGTTTTGTTTTGTTGTTGGTTTGTTTTTTTTTTTTTTTTAATTTGTATTTTATTCTAAGTTACGCGCGGCCGGCCAGGCCGCGAAATGTATTATTCCTGATATCTTTAAAATATTGTGGGTGTTTTAATAAATTTTATATTTATTTTTTGCACTCAACACGTGGCCCCTGGCTTTCCATTTCCTGCTGGGGGGGATGGGGCTGGGAGGGGAGGGGGGGGAAGGGGGGGGCCCTGGGCATGGGAATGGGGGGGGGTCAGGATGGGAATAGTGGGGGGGTCAGGATGGGGCCCTGGGGATGGGAATGGGGGGGCAAATGGGAATGGGGGGTCAGGATGGGGCCCTGGAGATGGGAATTGGGGGGGGCAGGATGGGATGGGGGGGGGGTGGGGTGCAGGATGCCCCCCTCCATGCCGCCCCCGCAGGGGATACCGGGCCCAGTTCCCACCAGGGTCCTCCCAGCCGCCAGGGGGCGCGGGCGGGGGAGGCGGTGCCGCGCCAGTCCCCCCCCCCCCCCCCCCTTTCTGCGACGGGCGCTGCGATTGGCTGGGCGGCGGGAGGCGCAGGATGGCCGCCGCGGCGGGGCTGCTGAGCCGCGGGCCGGTGCGTGTGTCCGTGTGTCTGTCCGTGTGTCCGTCCGTGTGTCCGTCCCTCCCTCCCTCCCTCTGTCTGTGCCCCCCTCCCAGTCCAGGGGTAGGGGGCGGGGGCGCTTTGTCCGCTGCCCGAGGCCCCCGCCGCCCCATTTTGGGGGGGGGGGGGGGTGGGGGCCCCCCCCCCCCCCCCCCCCCCCCCCCCCCGGTACCGGTAGCCCCCGCCGTGTCCCCCCCACCCCGGGGAAGGCCGCACCCCCCACCCCCTCGCACCCCCCCCCCCCCCCCCCGATGCTCCCCCAGCCCGTGGGGTCCCCCCGCCCCCGGAGGGGCCCCCGGCGGTCTGGGCGTGTCCCCCCCAGCTGCTCCTGCGCCGCGGCCCCTGGCGCAGCTTCGCCCGGCAGCCGGACGGGGCGGCCCGGGTGAGCCGGGTGCTGCGGGAGAAGTTCCCCCGCGCCTCCGCCATCAAAGTCGTGGATATATCAGGTGTGGAAAAAGTTTTGGTTTTTTTGTTTTGGGTTTTTTTTTTTTTTCTTTTTTTCTTCCCCCCCCCCGTCCTCGAACCATCCCCGCGCGTTGCCAGGGGACCCCCGGGCGGGTCAGGGATGGGGGGGCACAGAGGACGCTGTTGCTTTTAAAAATTATTAATTATTATTATTAAATTATTTATTATCATTTAAATTATTAATATTTAAATTTGTTATTACTACCTATTGCTTTTTCAAATTATTATTTTTAAATTATTATTTTTAAATTATTAAGATACAAATTTATTATTACCTGTTGCTTTTAAAAAATATTAGTTATTATTTTTAATTAATTATTATTATTTAAATTAAGATTTAAATGTATTATTATTACCTGTTGCTTTTTAAAATTATTTTAAAATTATTTATTATTATTTAAATTATTATTATTTAAAATTATTATTACCCGTTTTAAAAATTATTAATCATTAAATTATTGATTATTATGAATATTTAAATTTATTATTATTACCTGTTGCTTTAAAAATTATCATTGTTAAATTATTAATCATTGTTTAAATTTTTTATTTTTTTATTTTTTTTTTTCCCTAGGCGGCTGCGGCGCCATGTACGAGATCCACATCGAGTCGGAGGAGTTCAGGGAGAGCGAACGGGGAGCACACCAGAGGTGAACCGGGGGGGGGGGGGGGGGCCGGGCGGCGATGGCGCGTGGGCACGGTGCGCGGGCACCGGTCCGTGTGCGCGGCGCGTGGGCACCGGGCGGGTGCGCAGTGTGAGCGTGAGGGGCGTAGCTCGTCCCGGCCTCCCAGTAAAGACCAGCCTAGCTCGTCCCGGCCTCCCAGTAAAGACCAGCCTAGCTCGTCCCGGCCTCCCAGTAAAGACCCAGCCTAGCTCTTCCCTGCCTCCCAGTAAAGACCCAGCCTAGCTCGTCCCGGCCTCCCAGTAAAGACCCAGCCTAGCTCGTCCCGGCCTCCCAGTAAAGACCCAGCCTAGCTCTCCCTGCCTCCCAGTAAAGACCCAGCCTAGCTCTTCCCTGCCTCCCAGTAAAGACCCAGCCTAGCTCTCCGGCCTCCCAGTAAGCCGCTAGCTCGTCCCGGCCTCCCAGTAAAGACCCAGCCTAGCTCTCCCTGCCTCCCAGTAAAGACCAGCCTAGCTCGTCCCGGCCTCCCAGTAAAGACCAGCCTAGCTCGTCCCGCCTCCCAGTAAAGACCAGCCTAGCTCGTCCCGCCTCCCAGTAAAGACCAGCCTAGCTCTCCCGCCTCCCAGTAAAGACCAGCCTAGCTCGTCCCGGCCTCCCAGTAAAGACCAGCCAGCCCCCAGCCTCCCAGCCTCCCAGTAAAGACCAGCCTAGCTCGTCCTGGCCTCCCAGTAAAGACCAGCCTAGCTCTTCCCTGCCTCCCAGTAAAGACCCAACCTAGCCTGTCCCGCCTCCCAGTAAAGACCAGCCTAGCTCGTCCCGGCCTCCCAGTAAAGACCCAGCCTAGCTCTTCCTGTGTGTGCGCATGTGTGTGCACAGCACTCGGGGCTCAGCACCCGAGGGTGTGCATAAGCGTGCACAGCGCTCAGCACCCATGGGGAAGTGTAAGTGTGTGCACAGCAGGCTGGGCTCCGGGGCTGCGCACGCCCCCGCAGCGCCCGGCCGGGAGGTGCTGTGCACGCAGGGTGGGTGCGAAGCGCTGGGCCCGTGCGCAGTGTGGGGTCTCAGCCGCGTGGCCTCAGCCGTGTGGCCGCCCTCCTGCCCCATGTTCTGTCCCATCGCCCACCCTTCCCAGCAATATTTAACACAGCTGCCCTTCCCACACTGGACAGCGCACCCGTCCTTCTGTCTGTCCCCGTAATAAACAGTGTAGCCTGTCCGTCTGTCCTTCCTTCAGCCTATCTGCCCAGTAGGAAACAGCGTAGCACTGCCCCACTTCCTTCCTTCCCAGTAAGAAACAGCGTAGCCTGTCTGTCCTTTCCAACAATAAATGCTGCCCCCCCCCCTTCTTCCTGCCTCCCTTCCGCCCGCCCTCCTTCCCAGTAATACGATGTAGCCTCCATCTTCTTCCCAGCAAAATGCCCTTCCATAACGTAGCCGTTTGTCCTTCCTCCCAAACAGCGTAGCCCTTCCTGCCCAGTAAAAGTGTAGCCGTCTGTCCTTCCTTCCCAACAATACTGTAGCCCTTCCTGCCTGCCTTCCCAGTAATAAACAGTGTAGCTTGTCCGTCAGTCCTTCCTTCCATTAATAAACAGTGTAGCCCTGTCTGCCTTCCCCCCCAGTAACAGTGTAGCCCTCCCTTCCCAATAATAAATAGTGTAGCACTTCCTTCTTTCCAATAATAAACAGCATAGCCCTTCCCAGTAACAACCAGCATGGCTGTCTGTCTGTCCTTCCCAGCCCCTCCTGCCCTGTGTGTAGCCCTGCCCAGTAATAAACAGCGCGGCCCTTCCTCCTTTCCCCCGAAAAACCAGCGCGGCCCTTCCTCCTTTCCCCAAAAAACCGCGCGGCCCTTCCTCCTTTTCCCCAAAAAACCAGCGCGGCCCTTCCTCCTTTCCCCCGAAAAACCAGCGCGGCCCTTCCTCCTTTCCCCAGAAAAACCAGCGCGGCCCTTCCTCCTTTCCCCAGAAAAACCAGCGCGGCCCTTCCTCCTTTCCCCCAAAAACCAGCGCGGCCCTTCCTCCTTTCCCCATAAAAACCAGCGCGGCCCTTCCTCCTTTCCCCAGAAAAACCAGCAGGGCCCTTCCTCCTTTCCCCAGAAAAACCAGCGCGGCCCTTCCTCCTTTCCCCAGAAAAACCAGCGCGGCCCTTCCTCCTTTCCCCAGAAAAACCAGTGCGGCCCTTCCTCCTTTCCCCCAAAAAACCAGCATGGCCCTTCCTCCTTTCCCCATAAAAACCAGCGCGGCCCTTCCTCCTTTCCCCCGAAAAACCAGCGCGGCCCTTCCTCCTTTCCCCATAAAAACCAGTGCGGCCCTTCCTCCTTTCCCCCGAAAACCAGCGGGGCCCTTCCTCCTTTCCCCATAAAAACCAGCACGGCCCTTCCTCCTTTCCCCCAAAAAACCAGCACGGCCCTTCCTCCTTTCCCCACAAAAACCAGCGCGGCCCTTCCTCCTTTCCCCAAAAAACCAGCGCGGCCCTTCCTCCTTTCCCCCGAAAACCAGCGCGGCCCTTCCTCCTTTCCCCCAAAAAACCAGCGCGGCCCTTCCTCCTTTCCCCCGAAAAACCAGCGCGGCCCTTCCTCCTTTCCCCAAAAAACCAGCGCGGCCCTTCCTCCTTTCCCCCAAAAACCCAGCATGGCCCTTCCTCCTTTCCCCCGAAAACCAGCGCGGCCCTTCCTCCTTTCCCCCGAAAACCCAGCACGGCCCTTCCTCCTTTCCCCATAAAAACCAGCGCGGCCCTTCCTCCTTTCCCCCGAAAACCCAGTGTGGCCCTTCCTTGCCAGTAAACAGCGAGGCTGCGTGTGCACAGCGCCGTGTGTGCCTTGCACTGGGTGTTTGGGGGTGTGCACGCCCGCGCCCAGCAGGGCTGCGGTACAGGCGGGGTGCCCCGCTGTAAGCGCCACACACGCAGCGTGAGGATCGAGGGCTGCGCCCGCGAGGGTCTTACAGGGCAGGCGCCTGCCCCAGGGACAACAGCGTAGCTCTGGGGGTGCCGTGTGCCCACGTAGCTGTGGAGCCCACCCATCCTCCCCAATAATAAACCAACAGTGCCGCTGTGCACATGCAGCGCTTAGTGGCTACAGGCACAGCGGGATGGCCGTCACCCCGCAGCCCTTCCTTTTGGGGGGAGGGTGGGAGGAAAAGAGCGCAGCCCTGCGGGGGGTGTGCACACAATCAGCAGGAGCGCTGAGCGCGAGTACCCAGCCTGTGCAGCACTGAAAGCTTGCACAGCACGTCACCACGGGTCCCTGCTACCAGAGCGCGGTGTAGCTCTGGGGGTGTGATACCTCAAAAGCAGGGGGTGCTCTCGGGTGTGCCAAGTGCTCCCCAGCTCCCGGTGTCACAGCGGGTGCTGCTCTGTTGCAGGCACTGAGCGAGGAGATCAAGAGCATGCACGGGCTGCGCATCTTCACCTCCACCCCCAAACCTTCATGCCAACCGGTCAATAAAGAGGCTTGAGAGGTGCTTGTAGGGCTCTGTGTTCATCATTTCCACCCACCTCTACTCAAAAATATCCCAAATGCTGTGTTTTCAGTTAGACACCTGGGCTGGGGGAGGCTGCAGCTGGGGCTGGGGGGAAGATGAAAGCCACCCCCCTCTTCCTCTGAAAGAAGAGCAGGAAGGAGAAACTTTATTTATCATTATATCATTATTGCCTTGCCACACAAGTAGGGTCCCTCCCCCCACCACGCTGGGAACACCAGGACAGGCTCCCCTCAGGTCAGGCACTTCTCTTCTGCCGCTGCCAAAGGGGAGCTTAGGCTCTAAGTGCACCTCATCCAAAAAAAGCACTTCCAAAAATAAGCTGAGCCACTCTGCTCTCGCCCTGGGCTCGGCCCCCGCGGGGCTGCTGACAGACAGGCACTGTGTCCGTGGGAGCCAGAGGAAACCTTTGCCTCTGGGAGCCAAAAGCAGCAGCGCAGCACTTGAACTTCACCCCGCGCCCGTGGGAAACAAAACCTGCTCCGAGTCCCATCCTCAGCCAGACCGCAGTTCTTGCCAGACTCCAGCACGTAGCCGAGAAAACCAAGCGGGCTGCACGGGGCAAGTTGGCGCAGCGCAGCCAGTGACTCCTGAATCAAGGCAGGTCTGCGGCTGCCGCACAGTGGAAGCGACGCTTGGCCTCTGATGCCGCTCGGAGCGCCGTCTGGCATCTCGGGGCTTGCGTTGCTGAAGGCGAAGCATAGAAGTGGCTGGCGTACGAAGCGGAAAGGAGCGGCCGAAGGGTCCCCCCAGGGAAAGTTTATCTGTCCTTGGAGCCCAGCTTCTCAATCAGTTCCTGCAGAGGAGCCAACTCCCGCCGGTCGATCAAGTTGAATTCCTGGCAGGGGAGAGAAAAAAAAAAAAAAAAAAAGATAGAACACAAAAACTAAAGGCACCTCTCAAAACGCTGCTGGAAAACACGTCCGGCCACCGTACACATGCTGGGAACTCGCCATGTCAATGCACGCTGGCTCCCGAGGAACACCAAACCGGCATTACGGCAGTGGCTGCCTCTCCAGTTTCTCTGCAGAGAAATTCCAGCGTTTCAAGACAACAAAAACTCTTTCCACCGCGTCGCTGAGAAGTACCACGCATGATGAGTCCCGCGTGTAGGCACAGAACAGGCTGCTAAAATACTGGCAAGGGAGGAAAATAAAAAAAAAGGTGCTGCTGCTATTTCCAAGTCAACTCTTGAGCTACAAAACCCCACATTCTCCGCCGAGCCAGGTTTCTTTTGCTGTAGGCCGATAGCTAAAACCCAAGAGGGAGGTTCCAGCATTTAAGGCAAACTCAGCCACAATCCCTCAGCAAGTTTGCAGACGACACCAAACTGAGTGGTGCGGTTGACACACCAGAAGGACGGGATGTCATCCAGAGAGACCTGGACAGGCTGGAGAGGTGGGCCTGTGTGAACCTCATGAGGTTCAACAAGGCCAAGTGCAAGGTCATGCACCTGGGTCGGGGTAACTCCCAGTATCAGTAGAGGCTGGGGGAAGAAAGGATCGAGAGCAGCCCTGCCGAGAGGGACTTGGGGGGGCTGGTGGATGAAAAGCTTGAAATGAGCTGGCAATGTGCGCTGGCGGCCCAGAAGGCCAACCGTATTCTGGGCTGCATCAGGAGAAGTGTGGCCAGCGTCGAGGGAGGTGATTCTGCCCCTCTGCTCTGCTCTGGGGAGACCTCCCCTGGAGCCCTGCGTCCAGCTCGGGAGCCCTCAGCACAAGAAGGACATGGAGCTGTTGGAGCGGGGCCAGAGGAGGGCTACTAAAATGCTCCGAGGGCTGGAGCACCACTCTTATGAGGACAGGCTGAGAGAATTGGGCTTGTTCAGCCTGGAGAAGAGAAGGCTGCGGGGAGACCTGATTACAGCCTTTCAGTATCTAAAGGGGGCCTATAGGAAAGATGGGGAAAATCTTTTTAGTAGGGCCAACTGTGACAGGACAAGGGGTAATGGTTTTAAACTGAACCAGGGTAGGTTTAGACTGGATCTAAGGAGGAAATTCTTTACAATGAGGGTGGTGAAACCCTGGCAGGGGTTGCCCAGAGAGGTGGTGGAGGCCCCATCCCTGGGAACATTCAAGGCCAGGTTGGATGGGGCTCTGAGCAACCTCATCTAGTTAGCGGTGTCCCTGCTCACTGCAGGGGGGTTGGACTAGATGACCTCTAGGGGTCCCTTCCAACCCAAAACATTCTATGATTCTATGATAAAAAAAACCACAACCACGACAAACCCGCCCGCCGCAGCTGCACGGTTCGGATGGTGCAGAGGGTGGGAGCTGAGCCTATCTTCCAGCACCCACCACAGCTGTAGATCTTCAAAGAGCGAGGCAGCTCTTAAAATCCAACTCCCTTGAAAAGCAAATGGGGAATGAGAACGCCAGAGGCAGGCGACCGGCCGCCGTTTCGCGACTCACCTGCACAAAGAAGATAAAGTGCTTGAAGGAGGTGTTGAGGTGGGCCTCCTCCTGCAGCCGCATGACGGAATCGAAGTGCTGGTGGTAGATATGGGCGTACACGCGGAACAGCCGCTTTAGGATCGTCTTGGCCACCGACATGAAGTTCTTGGGAAAAGGGACGCCTGAAACGCACCAACGCGCACAGGTTAAGTCCTTCGGTTCGGTCAGAAGTACCGAAGCGAGACGTCCCAGCAGCGTCTCGGTCCCATACTTGAGGCCCCGTTGCGTCGCGCATTCGCGCTTACCGATCTTCGAAGGGAAGAGCGTTTCGTCATCCAGCTGGTCCTGCACCCACGTCATCAAGTAATCGATGTACTTTGGAGCTGAGCACTTGATCGGCTTCTTTATGTTGGTGCCGTCCGCCCAGTGGTACTCGTACCTGCGGGGAGAGGGAAGGAAAATAAATTCACTGCTCTGAGAGGAAAAATTGCATTTTCGGGCCCTGCAGCTTCCTCCTTATCTCAGCAATGATGCTGCAACACTCGGTTCCTCAAGCGCAACACAGCAGAGTCAGAGTTAACAGCTCCATCCATCCTGACCGCTGCAGCCCTCAGGGTTTGACCCTCAAAAGTGAACTTCAACTTTGTGGCAACCTCCTCTGACATCAACATTTCCTTCAAGCGAGACAAAAACTGGCCGAAGGGGAAGCGTCGGGGCCATCGCCCACCATCTAAATTGACTCACCCATGGCCTTCAGCCAGCCTCCACGAATTTGGTGCTCGCTCTCCCCTCATGCGAGATGGCCGACTTCCCCGAGAGACTGTCCCCGGGGCCGCGCATTAGCCAAAGGCTTTTAGAAGCTGCCGTCTCAAATCGATGCGCGTGCTCATCGATCCGTGGCTCCTCGGAACAGCTACATGACAACAAAAACCGCTTTCTCTGCGATCTTTTGCAAAATCCTTCAAAAGCAGGGGGAAAACCCCAATGTTTCGACTGTCGCCTCTTGACCGACGACAAGTGAAAACAAATCGTGCCATTTTGACAGGAAGTCATTTACAGGAAATGTCCCCAAATATAGAAACAGGAACTTGCAATCTAGATAATTCTGGGTAGAAAAGCAGGGCAGGATGTTACACAGCACCCTACTAACACTGCCCACCAGCCAGACTGCACACCGCTACCTCAACAAACAAAGAGCCTCGAGCAACCTTACAAACAAGATAACGAGATCCCCTGCTGCAGCTTCACCTCGACAAAATACACAAGCGCAGAACCAACACGTAGCCTTCTCCCCGCGGGTATTCACACCTCTTCAAACCAACGAGGCGCCCCAAATGCAGCCTCGCTATTTCCTTTCCATGTTCCACAACGCCCCGGCCTCCTCCGAAGCAGTTACACTACATCAGCTGGCTACACACACGCTACGGCCTCTCCGAGCGTCAGCTCTGCGAGATGGCACATCGAGAGGCTACTGTAAGGCTTTGACGGCAAGACCATACGCTTCCAGTCAAGTTAGATTGTTCATTTTCCTTCAAACAAACTATTTCAACAACCCATCTTTTCAGCTTCCAAACAATGTAGGGACCTGATCAACAGAAAAAAAAAAAAAAAAAAAAAAAAATACCCCATGCACATTTCCCCTGGACAGATACTCAACACATCAGACAAACCGATGGCCACCAACGCCACGCAAACTCCCTAACAGACAGCATGGCTTCGTGTGTGGGTAAACAACAGCGGAGGAGCACGATGCCGCACCTCAACCTGATCTGAACACGTCCCATTCTCTTCTTTGCTTCTTTCTATGCACTCTTGAGCAACCCACACACCCACCTACTTCCCCACATTTAAATTACGGCTGTAGACTGCAGTAAACTTCTTACCTGGGTCCTGCAGACATAACCGGACAGCTCGCCTCCGTGCAGAACTCCGTAATGGTCCCGTACAGCATGTTGATTTGGTTGAAGAAATCCACCGCTGGAAAAGAAATGCATCAAGAGTTTACTCAAAGCGCAAACACAAAGCAGACCGGAGTACCAGTTCACTCTCATTCAGCTAACACAGCCTCCAAGGATCCCTGCTGGGGTGAACGTATGAGCCAAGCTCTCAGCAAAAACAAACATCCCCCTTCCAAACAACATCACGTGGCCGATGACTTCGAGACATTTCAACCATCTAGGAATTTGAATCTCTCAGTTTTTCATCCTCCAGCTACTGCCCCTAGCTGATTTGTAGGACATGAAGCGCTGCTTAGCTCTCCACACCTTGGAAATGATGCTTTAGGTTCCAGACACCTTTAAAAAGATGACAGTACCTCAAAACCCCGATTGATTTTGATAATACAGGAGACCTTCCTCAAGTTTCGATAATACAGGAGACCTTCCTCAAGTTTCGATAATACAGGAGACCTTCCTCAAGTTGAACACTTCTGGCCTGACTTACTGTTTTCCATTGCTCAGAACTACTTCTTTCTCCTCTAACATCCAAAGAAACAAAGTTCAAGGCCAGGGAGAGCAACCGCTAAAAGCAAAATACATTTGTACCGTGCATGCAGCAATAATAAAATGAAAACAGAAAACAGAAAAGAAACTCCACAAAAACTAGAGCTCGGTGGAGAATACGGTTCCGCTTTTTCCCTGGACTATTCTCTGCCACCATCGTTGCAGCTGACAGTGCTAACTTTCTAATTCCAAATACCAATGCTCGAGGCTTGCTCCCCACTACAAAAATAACCATTCACAAACCTAAGCACCTTTGCATGTCTGAACTCAAAAAACCCCCACCCCGAAACCACAACGGCGCAGGTTTGTTTCTCGCTTTTTGCACTCTTCCGGAGCTCAACAGCCCTTCGACGCAGGACCCGTCTGCCAATGGCACGTCACCCCGCTTACTTTCCCTTTATCCCAGCTTGGTTACCTAAATGAAGCACGCCTGCGATAAGAATTGCATTTGGGGGAAGTTCTAGTTTCTTCTAAAGATAAAAACCAGAGATGTTTGGTTTTCCCACTCCACCTCCACGCTTGGGCAGATCCCTCTTTCGCAGGACTTACTGTTAACTGCGATCCACTCGTTAAGGTCCTCTCCCTCCGGCAACATAACCGCTTGTCTAAGGTTACCGCTCCCCAGAGTTGCTTCTGCATGTTTCAAGAGTTCATACTGATGGGAGCCTTCAGGAATATTCTTCTTGGGTTTGAATGTTTTCGAAGATCGACTCCCACTGACAAGAGAGAAAACATTTCCAATGAGTCCTTTAACAGCGTTCCCTTCCCAGTAACATTTTCTGTATTTCCTCTCACCGCCCAATACTTTTAACTGAGGTGACACCAGCCCTTCCCCGTTTCCCCCACCTCAGGGGCAAACGGATTCTACGTGCAGGCCGAAGGGTTTCTAACAGCGTCACAAAAAAAGCCACCCGCACACTTCCTTCTTTCACCTGCCCTTTTTAAAAATCAGACATTGGGTGCAAAGGCCCAGAGACTCATCAAGCAACAGTTGCTTTCGATCACGAAAAGAAAAGCCCACGTAACCCTGCGGGGGAACAAAAAGACCTGCCGACTGCCAGTAGGTCAGTTTGACAGCAGCAAATATTAGACACGGTGCTCAAATGCACTGTAGGAAACAACTTGCTAAAAATAGCAACTTAATAGACTCCAGCCCTGAAATGCAAATCGTCATCGTAATCTTCCCCTGCTGTATTGTACTGAGAGCCACGCTCAGCAGCTGAGCCGTCGCACAACTCCTCGCCAAACTCCCTGCCCCGTCCCTCCAACGGGGCCACCGTTACCACAGCTTCTCCCCGAACAGCCAACTCTGCCAGGAACTGGATGAATTTCGATACCTCTCAACCACAAAACGTTAACTTTCAGACCCAGCCAGCAATCTGCTTCCAAGCCAGGGCGCTGCAAACGACAGGACGGCCAGGGCCAAAGCAGGGCTCAGGGGAAACTGGCTTCTCCGGCGTGTGCCGCTCGGCCTCGCTGGCATCCTGTCCCTATCGCACACAACCGGACGCGTTTGGCTGGCAGGCGCCCCGCGGCAGCTTCCTGGTGCAACCTTATGGCTTTGCACACTCTCTTTACTCATCACGGAAATAACAGACCTTTAGACCTAGCTTGCTCTTAAACTCAGGTACGGCTTTCTGCTGCAGCTGAAATGCAGGCCGAGCACATCGCTGACCTGAGGCTGAAGGTCCCAAAAGGCAGACCCAGCACATTGTCAGCCCTGGGAAGAGGCTCCTCAGCCCCTTCTTAGGCCACAAAACGCCTCCAGTCCTCATCCACAGCACCCACCGGGCCTTAGGAGCCAGAAGCTGCCTCACACTTTACAAGTGTACACCTCTACAACATAGGTAGGCAGGAGCCCACCCTCTGTAGCTCGTTAAAGATGCATTTTTTTTTTTTAAACATCACATGCCTGTAGGTCTACCAACTTAACACCATTCCCCCTGCAATCGGGCCTGCCCCAACTCACAGGAGGGCAGCCCCTCACACAAACACTAGCCAGGACCAAAAGCAAATGTTCTCTGCAATGCAGCAGCACTTGCCCATGGGTGTAGGGTAAGGCCCAGCCAGGTGGAAGCCCCACACCCACGGGACAAAAGCCTCTTTTCCTCCGCACCCCCAAAGCCCCTCTCCCAACACCCAGGGCCTCCCACTAAGGCAAAGCATCCCTGCAGACACCCCCACCCCCTCAGGACCTCCTCCAGTTCCCCTGGAAGCCCAAGCCCATAACTTCTCCCCACCTGGGGGGGGGGGATTAACCCTCCCAAGACTGTCCCCCCTCCCAAGGCTGTCCCCAAAAAGGCTTCCCAGCCCCTCATACACCCCCAGAGCTCCCCGCACAGGACGCACCCCCCCGTCCCCCGGGGGCCCCCCGCTCCTCTGCCCCTCCGGTCCCCCGGGGCCCCTCGTGAGCCCCCAGGCCTTCTGCCCAAACTCACCCAGGGCTTCCCCCTCAAACTTCCATTCAGAGCCCTCCCGTGCCTCACCGCAAGGCCTTCCTCAGCTCCTGGGGCCTCTGTCCCCCCAAAAGCCCTCCTCAAAGCTCAGGACTTCCCTCAGGACCCCTCCCACAACACCCTTCCTCAAGCCCCCCCCGCCCCCCCCCCCCCCCCCGGCCTACCCTCAAAGCCCCTCACAGACCCCCTCCCCCAAGGCGCCAGAGGCCACACAGAGCCTCCCCCAAGGCGCCAGGACCCTCACAGAGCCTCCCCCCAAGGCGCCAGGGCCCTCACAGAGCCTCCCCCCAAGGCGCCAGGACCCTCACAGAGCCCCCTCCCCAGAGACCTTCCCCGCCAAAGCCCCTCACACAGCCCCTCCCCAAAGGCCTTTTTCTTCTTCCCCTCCCCCAAAGGCCCTCCCAGCCACCCCCCGGGGCCTCCCAAAGGCACCCCGAGGCCCGGGCACTCACAAGAGGAAGCTCATGGCGAGCGGGGCCGGGCCGGGCGAGGGGAGAGCGGCGGCGCCGGCGACTGCTCGCGCGCGGCCCCAGCTCCTGGCGGGCAGCGCCAGCCCCGCCCGGCTCGGCCCTGCCGCCAACTCTCGCGAGAGCGCGGGGAGAGGGCGGGGCCTCGCGGGGAGAGGGCGGGGCCCCGCGCGGCGCCATCACCACGGCAACAGGACCCTGGGCCGAGTTCCACGTGGGGCTGTGCGGGCCTCGAACCCCCGGCATGGTGGGCCTGGGACCCCCCATGGGCCTGGGCACCCCAACATGGGCCCCTTCCCATGGGCCTGGGTACCCCAACATGGGCCTGGGCACCCCCCAGAGCCCCCTCCCCATGGGCCTGGGCACCCCAACAAGGGCCTGGGACCCCCCATGGGCCTGGGCACCCCAACATGGGCCTGGGCACCCCGACATGGGCCCCGCCCCATGGGCCTGGGCATCTCCCCATGAGTCTGGGCACCCCCAAAGGCCCTCCCCATGGGCCTGGGCACCCCCCCCACCATGGACCTTCCTCTCCCAGGGTCCCCCCCAACTCCCAGGTACTCCCCCCCAAACCTCCTTTCCAGCATCACATCAGGCCGGACCCGTATGCCAGACCAACTTCATGGGCTGAAATTCCCCCAAACATCCTCAAGTTTGCTAAATCCCTTTCCCAGGACTAATTTGGGCAGGTTTTCACCCTTTTTTTTTTGCAGCTACGCAACTCCTCCAGCCCTTGTCTTAACACGGAACTGCTGTTATTTACCTAAAAAATTCCTTTTAAAACCCGGGAGTGACCACGGCCACTCTAAAGAAGTTAAAAACTAAAATAAACGTGGTGAGGTTATTTTAGCTCGTGGCCAGCCCTCACAAGCAGCTCGGCGTGGAGCTGGCCTCCCCGCTCATGGGGACGGCGCCTGCTGATCCTTGGTGTTTATTTGACGTTTAGGGAGGTATAAAAACCTCCCCAGACTTTACCAAACCCCTCAGTGACCTCAGGGTAAACCTCCGAGGCCGCCTGTCACAGCAGAAGGGGTAAAGCTAAGGAAAATAAACGCGGAAGGGAGGGCTAAACTCGCTCAGCGCAGGTTGCCAAGGGCTCACAGACTCCTTTTACCTCTTCTCCGCGCAGGTTTTTTGCTTCCTTCTCTGCCATACCAGGAAGCATGGTTCACACCCGTCCCGACCCGTGGGCCAGCAGAAGCCACGCAGGATCTGTAAAAATAAAAATAAAATAAAATTCCATTCACGGTGTTTAGTTTGGCACAAAACCCTTTCATTTTTCCACCCGCGGAGAGCACAGCCAGAAATGGTGGAGAAATAACAAACGTTAATGGCTTTCCCTTGCCGTCGATGGATGCTGCTGGATGGCGGCCCCATGCCTGCTTGGGTGCAGGATCTGGCTTCTCATCCCGCTGGGCCGGGATTGCTCGGAGCTGGGAGCGCCCGGAGCTGGGAGCACCCGGAGCTGGGAGCACCCGGCTCGCCCCTGGGGTTTGGTGATGCTCGGGGTGGGGTAGGACGATACCAGCGCCCTCCCGCAGTGAAAATCTCCCCTATTTTATTAGAAGCTAGAGTGCCTGTCCTGGTGCGCGTACCCTTAGTCCCAAACCTAAGGCTAATCCTAATCTCAGGCTGGTTTTAGACATACTTGCAGTCCTGTATTTAATCTCATCCCAATCCCAGACACAAGCCTAGCCCTAGTCCCAAACCTAAAACTAATCCTAATCTCAGGCTGATTTTAGACATACTCCCAGTCCCATATTTAATCTCATCCCAATCCCAACCAAGCCTAGCCCTAGTCCCAAACCTAAAACTAATCCGACATACTCCCAGTCCCATATTTAATCTCATCCCAATCCCAACCAAGCCTAGCCCTAGTCCCAAACCTAAAACTAATCCTAATTCAGGCTGGTTTTAGACATACTCTCCCAGTCCCATATTTAATCTCATCCCAGTCCCAGACTCAAGCCTAGCCCTAGCCCCAATCCCATTCCCCCTTAAACAAACTTGACCTAACGCCAAACCCAGTCCTAGGCCCAGCGCTAGGCCCAGCCCTGACCCCGCCCACGTCCCCGCCTCTCCTTTTAGACAACCCGAAGCCCCTCCCTCTCCCGCCGGGCCCAGCCAATGAGCACCCCCGTGCCCAATTAGGGAGGCGAAGCCCCGCCCCTCCCGCACCAATCACACCCCCTTTCTCTTTCCGCCCCGCCCACCCCCTCTCCCCTGGGCCTCCCTCCTTCCCCCGGGGTCCCGCCCCCTCCCTCCCACCACCAATCAGCCCCCATCTCCGGGCCGCTCGCCGCGACGATTGGCTCCTGTGGGTCGCGGGGAGGGGCGGGGCCGGCCCCTCCGCGCTATATAAGGCGGCGGGCGGCACGGCCAGCGCCACTGCCGGTCCTGAGCTCCGCCGCTGTCATGGCAACCGCGCTCTGCCCGCTCCGCGCCCTCGGCCGTGCCGCGCTGCGCCCCCGCGGCCGCCGCCTCCACCTCGCGCCACCGTGGCGGGAGGCGCGGCCCGCCCGTCTCACCCGCCCCATCCCAGCGCGGGGCCGGCTGGGGAGGGGGGAGGCCCGGCCCGCCCCCACCCCCCGGGCCGGGGTGAGTCCGGCCCTCCGCTGCCGGCCGGGAATCGGATGGGCGGGCCCCCAGCGGCCGCCCCGGGCGGTGCAGGCTGATGAAATCCCGCTCCCGCCTTGCATGGAGTGGCCGGGGGCCCCCCCTCCAGCCCCGGTCTCCCCCCGGATTTAAGCGGCGGGAGAGGGACCGGAGCCCCCGGAGCATTCCTCCCGTGCCTCAGGCTGCGCATCCGCTGACTTTCCCCGTCCATGTCTCCCCCAGCCCCCGTGGATTTTGCTCTAATTTTGCTCTAATGCACCGAACCCCCTCGGGGGAGCTGCCGCCGCTCGGGTGCTTTGCTTTCGCTGCTCTTCCCCCCTCTAAACAGGGCTCCGAGTTCTAATTTCGGTTTTCCTTTAGCTCCCAGGGCGGATGCTGGCGGCTGTCCCCAGCCCCTGCGAGCCCAGGCTGGGCACCTTGGCCTCAGGCTTACGTAAGGGGAAGATTTTGGGTGGGTTCTTGGCATGAGGTGTGTCTGACTTCATGAATTCTCCTTTCCCTAGCTTGCCAGACACTCAAAATAATTCCTTTTTACCTCTAAGTGGATGTACAGTATCTTAGTGCAGGTTTAGCTCTGAAGCTAAAACAAGAATTAGAGGGCTGAGCTGGTCTGGGATGGGTTTTTACTGGTTATGGCTAAGTGGGGCGGTTGCTGTTAGGCATGAAGTAACATTTAATTCCCAGTAAGTGGGGAAAACTTACATATTTGAGTCAGCCAGGGGATTAAAAAAGCACAAGAGATCCTCTGCACCTCCAAGTACTTAGGCAAAAGGCTTTCCTGCCTGGGATGGTACCTTGTGGCTGTCCTGCGCAGGATTGCACCCGGAGAAGGTCAAAAACCAGCAGCGTTGGACTTAATGCGGGGTCCTGGTAGGAGAAGCTCTGTGCACCAGGCAGCTGAGGGATGGGTTCTTTTTTGGAGGAGAAACTGCAGCATTTTGGCTCGTTCCCATTGGATGGTGCGGTGCAGGGGGGGGGTTGGAAACCGTGCCCATGGGTCAGTCGTCTCCTGGATTACTGTGGCAAATTGAGTAGTTTGTGGAGTCATGATGCAACTGCGTCAGAAATGGGCTGCTCCTTGCGATTCGGGAAGGCACCGTAAATGATGGGAACGCTTGCAGGGAGCATCTCTGCCTGTTCCAGCTCAGAGGCAGGACTAATCGGGCAAGCAAGTAAGGTGCTTGTCACGAAGCCTTGCAGCAAAGCAAGACTTAAATGCTGTAGTGAAGTCTAGAAGTGAAGCTTGCGAAGGTGAATCCTCTCGCAAAGGGATTGGCGAGTGGGAATGACGTTCAAATAGGATGATAACCTGAAGAAGGAAAAAAGCGTGGGCAGCCTGTTGTGAGCGGGGACTGGCAGCCGTGGCCTCCCAGCGAGCTGGAGGTCAGGCCAGCCTTGCTATAGACTGCGGGGTGTCCAGTTGCCTGGAATGCATTTGGCAGTGACTGGATATTCCTGTTACCAATTTAGACCAGAGATGTATGCAAGGCACTGTTTTGACATGGTCTGAATGGGCAAATGTCCCTTCTACTCCAGCTAGGTGCTGGAGTCTGCCAGGGGGGGTGAAACTGCATGCCCCCAGCCTGGCTTTAACAGCCTGAAGACACGACTGTAGCGATGGCAGCAACTACTTGAGCAGGGGAGGGCGTGAGATTGGCTTGCGCAAGGTGTGTGCTGTGCTAGATGAGCCGATGGTCTCGCCAAGGAATTTGTGGGGGACGAGGATCTCCGGGAACAGCGCTTGGTACGGAAGCACGGCACGCTGTGCCTCCCGCGCTGCGTCCGACAAGCCAGAATTACTCAATAGACCTCTTTGGTGGTGGAAGCTCCACTTAACTGGAGCGAGTTCTGCTTTGCATGAGTCCTTTGTAGCAAAGCTCTCATGCCTTTGCAAGGAACGGGTGACCGGCTTTCTAAAAATGGAAGCTTATAGTCTCTTAGCTTGAAACAGGCACCAGAAGAACGATACGTGTGGACTTTTGGCCTTGCAGAGAAGAATGGTGCGTACGCTTTCTCAGGCTGCACAAATAAGTTGGGCCTTTGCTGATCCTGGCTTTGGGCAGCAAAGCTGTAAACTGAGACTGGAATAGGCTGCTTCATGTGATTTGACACAAAGGTGCAATAGGCTTGCGCAAAGCTCGACTAAAAGAGCCTTTTCTGCCCTGGCTTGCAGTTTGCTTCTGTTTTTCCTGTGCTGATGGGTCTGACTATGCTGACTGCTTTGGTAACGTTTGCAGGTTTTTTGCTACTTTCTGTTTTAGAAATGACGCAGTTGTGATTTCTGGAAGGAAGCTGGCCCGGCAAATCAGGCAGGAAGCCCGTTACGAGGTTGAACAATGGGTAGCGGCTGGAAACAAGAGACCTCACCTCAGCGTCGTTCTCGTTGGTGAAGATCCCGCCAGCCATTCCTACGTGCTGAACAAAACCCAAGCGGCGGCGGATGTCGGTATGTCTTGCGCTCTGTTCTGAAACAGCGGAGCGAGCGACTGGTTTATCTTGCTTTCGTTGGGAGTCTTCTACGCTGGAGGCTGGGGGAAGCTTTATGGGATGCACCCATCTGGCAGCTTTTCACTGCGGCTGCATGGCAGTCCACGCTTGCCCCAGCATTTGCTGGGACTCCTCTGGCTGCCTGCCTTGTTGTGCTGGGATCTTGTTAACAAACATGGTTTGCATCTGCATCGTGCCACTTGAATCCTTTTTGGGCAACATCCAGCTCTGTAGTTTGGGTTTCCAGTCTTCCTAGGGACGTATAAAGCCCAGACAGGACTCTGATTTGCTGCCTTCCCTCAACTACCTGAGATGCAGTCGTCGTTCAGCAGCCTTGCTCCCCTGCAGCTCCTTCCAGTCTTGCAAGCCGAGGTCCTGCTTGCAGTTCAGCCAAGTACGCTTCTGGAGAAAGCATGGGGCTGGGGGTAATAAATGGTTTAATTTCTCCTTGTGTTCTGTGCTGCTGAAGCCTCCTTTGGAGCTGTGATTTTTTTTTTTTAGGCTCACATCCCATTCTTACTGTGTCAAGAGTGACCACGGGATGTGTGGTTGCATCTTCATTGTAGCACAGTTTAGTTAGGTTTCTCCAAGCCCTCCCTGCACTCCCTGCTTTCAATTAGTCTTTCCCAGGTCATTAGACCCATACTCATGGTCCTTAACCATAATTGTGAAGGTCTCCAGCCTGGAAGGTGCTCATTGTTACACAAAGTGCACAGTCCTTGGTTTGGCAGAGCAGTGAAACGGGGCAGCTTGAATCCCCATGGATTAAGGAAGTTGCTCTCCTGCTTGTGTACATGTGGCTCTCTAACGCGGTGATTTCCATCGTTGGGCAGGAATCAGCAGTGAAACCATCCTCAGGCCAGCTTCTATTACTGAAGAGGAGCTACTGGATTTGATCAGCAAACTCAATAACGATGCCAACGTGGATGGCCTGTTGGTACAGCTTCCTTTACCCAGTAAGTAGCGATATTGCCATCTGTTCCACTTTGACATAAAGCTTTTAAGGGTTTATATGTGCCAGAAGGAGGAGTGGCAGCCCAGGGGCTATCCTGTGATGTGAGAGGTGGCAACTCTGCCACGATGCAGCTTGAAGTTGTTGATGCAGCTACTCCAGCACGCGGCTGCCTGTACGAGTTAAGTTGCTGGGAGGGGGTCACAGAAATCTGTTCTCATGTGGGGAGTATCAGCTTCCAGAGCCAGAAGCTGGAACTCTGTTGTGATGCTGAGGCTGCCTAAAAATACCCTCTCAGTGTGAGCAATGCTGCAGTCCCAAAGCGCTTCCAGTCACCTTCTGCTGGGAGCTGTTAGCCCTCAGCTTGCTGGAAGTCTGGAGCAGCTTCAAGCTTCCAAACTCTGAAGGGGCTGGTGCAGCAGGTCAGGGCCCTGGCTGGCTGCAGAGAGCAGGCTTTTGGCCAATCCCTAGGGTTAAAGCTTTTTGTTCTCTTCCAGAACACATTGATGAGCGCAGGATTTGCAATGCTGTGTCTCCAGACAAAGATGTTGATGGCTTTCATGTGATCAATGTGGGGCGCATGTGCCTCGACCAGTACTCCATGCTGCCAGCTACCCCATGGGGGGTGTGGGAGATCATTAAGAGAACTGGTAAGCTGCTACTGCTGCAGTGCTTGGCTGCTGTCTGGCGTAACTCCAGCCTGCGCTTGTCTTAAGACTCCATCTTGTCCTCTGCAGGCATCCCAACGCTGGGGAAGAACGTGGTGGTGGCTGGCAGGTCGAAGAATGTAGGCATGCCCATCGCCATGTTGCTGCATACGGACGGCAGGCACGAGCGCCCGGGAGGTAGGGGCTTGGTGGCCTTGCAGCCTGCGTGTGAGACGGCTGCAGAAGAAAGCCCTCAACCTGTTGTGCCTTGGGGACTCTGGCCCCCTAAACCAGTCCCTGTCGTGCCTTGGGGACTCTGGCCCCCTAAACCAGTCCCTGTCGCGCCTTGGGGACTCTGGCCCCCTAAACCAGTCCCTGTCGCACCTTGAGGACTCTGGCCCATCACATGGGCTGTGGTCAAGGCTGAGGGGTTAACTCTGCACATGGTCTTGTAACATTTTGGAGCCGCCTTCAGTGAGTCCTTATCCTCTTCCATCCCAGAGCCCTGCCTCTGACTTTGTAGGCTGTTCCCAGGCGTTTGTCATCGGGCTCGGGTGTTCCTGATAAATACATGGGTGGCCTTGAAGGGGAGGATTTGGAGAAGTGGCTGGGTTTGGGTAGCACAGTGAATTACAGCGCTGCGTGTAATGGCTCTTGCAGGTGATGCCACAGTCACCATATCCCACCGCTACACGCCCAAGGAGGAGCTGAAGCAACACACGATCCGTGCTGATATTGTGGTTGCGGCAGCAGGTAAGACATGCAGGGGGTGCTGCAGCTTGTGTGGTGTTCCTGATGGGAATCCTTGCTTGCAGATGATCCTCCTTTGACACAGTCTCCCACAGCATTCTCCTAGAGAAGCTGGTGGTTCATGGCCTAGATGGGTGTACTCTTCGCTGGGTGAAAAACTGCCTGGATGGCTGAATCCAGAGAGTTGTGGTGAATGGACCTAAATCCAGTTGGTGGCTGGTCACAAGTGGTGTCCCCCAGGGCTCAGTTCTCGGGCTGGTCTTGTTTAAAATCTTTATCAACAACCTGGACGAGGAGATCGAGGGCACCCCCAGCCAGTTTGCAGATGACACCAAACTGGGTGGGAGTGTGGATCTGCTGGGGGGGGGGGGAGGGGGGCTCTGCAGGGGGACCTGGCCAGGCTGGTACACACGGCGGGTGCGATGGGGGGCCATGGGCCCAGCCCAATTGGGTGAGGGTCAACAAGGCCAAGGGCCGGTCCTGCCCTGGGGTCACCACAACCCCACGCAGCGCTCCAGGCGTGGGGCAGAAGGGCTGGAAAGCTGCCCGGCGGAAAAGGCCCTGGGGGGGTTGGTCGCCAGGGGGCTGAATATGAGCCAGCAGGGTGCCCAGGTGGCCAAGAGGGCCAGCGGCATCCTGGCTTGTATCAGGAGTGGTGTGGCCAGCAGGAGCAGGGCAGGGACCGTGCCCCTGTGGGGGGGGGGGCGTGTCCAGAGAAGGGCAGCGGAGCTGGGGAGGGGTCTGGAGCCCCAGGCTGCTGGGGAGCGGCTGGGGGGGTTCAGCCTGGAGCAGAGGAGGCTGAGGAGAGCCCTCATCGCTCCCTACAACTGCCTGAGAGGAGGGGGGAGCCGGGGGGGTCGGGCTCTGCTCCCAGGGAAGGGGCGATGGGACGAGGGGCACCGGCCTCAAGTTGTGCCAGGGCAGGGTGAGGTTGGCCCTGGGGAACAATTCCTTCCCCAAAGGGCTGTCAGGGGCTGGAAGGGGCTGCCCAGGGAAGGGGTCGAGTCCCCAGCCCTGGGGGGATTTGAAAGCTGGGCAGATGAGGTGCTTAGGGCTAGGGTTTAGCGGTGGGATGGCAGGGGTAGGGGAATGGTTGGGCTTGGTGATCTTAAAGGTCTCTTCCAACTTGGACAATTCTATGATTCTATCCTGTTGGTATTGAACATCCTGGGGCCTCCCTCTCTGAAGCAGCTCTGGCAGTGTAGGAGGGTCTGGTGCTCTCTTGGCTGTCGGCAGCTGCCTTCGGCGAGGGTTAGGACAGCAGGTGTGGGGCTGTTTGAGCCAGCCAGTTTATCCTAGGAGCCATGTACCTGATTGCATGAGCAGAGCTGTTTGTAGCTCTGCCTTTGAAATGTAAAATAAAATCTGGCAGGAGGGCTTGGTGTGCCAGCGAGCACCTGGTCAGAGCTAGCAAACAGCTATAGACTGTTCTGTATTTACGTGGGGAGGAGGAAAAAATATTGAGAGAGGATCTGCTTACCTAGAGACAGTCAAATTGCTGAGGGAGAGCTGCAGCACTGTCTTCAGAGCACAGGGCATCGCTCGGAGGTGTGCTCTTCTCCAGGCTGTACCCCTGGCATGGAGGTAGCTCATCAGCAGAGGAGTCGAGCTGATTTGGGGTGTCTGTTTGGCAGCAGAAGCTGGGTGTGAGCCTGTGGGGAAGGAGGAAAGAAAACAGTGGTTGGAAATGGGGTGTGAAGAGACAAGGTGCTGAAAGGATCAAAAGCGTTGGTGCACGTAATGACAGCAGAAGTGCTGCTGGCAGATGAGACCTGTAAATTGCCAAAGGTGGCCAGCAGACCAGAGGAAGGCTCGCATGAAAGAATTCACTAAAGCGGAGGGTGGGAATGAGTTTCTGGGTGCAATATCTGGCAAGAAGCGGACAAATACACCCTACCCCAAAAGGGTGGCTGAGCCATGAGCTGCTGCTCCCCACCCCTGGGGGTTTTGCAGCCCCTGGGTGAAGCCAGTGCCTCTGCCAAGCTGGGTGGTGGTGGTCTCGGATGCTGCTTCAGCTTGCTGGCTTAGCGCAGGTGCAAAAATGTTGCTGGTGTTGTGTGAACAAACACAGCCGTAGCCTTCAAATGCAAGCTTTGAGGGTTTCAACTTGGAGAGGATGCTTTGGTCCCAGCTGCTTTGCCTGAACTCTTTCTGGGGGTGGATCCCAGTTCTTTATACTCTGAGGTTCTCAGTAAACCACTCAAATTCCTGATGGAGCTGAACATCAAGGAGTAGCGCTGGATTGTGCCAACTGTGGGTAGACTTGCATTTCATAGGATCATTTAGGTTGGAAAAGACCCTTAAGATTATAGAGTCCAACAGTTTTGTGAGGCAGGAAGGCCCAGGTGGGTCAAAACATAATCTGACGATGGGTTGAGGGGGAGCAGGGGGGCTCATGGCACCACCATGAGCGTGTGGTTTTGTTTTCTTCTTGCAGGCATCCCCAATCTGATCACGGCTGATATGATCAAAGAAGGAGCTGCGGTTATTGATGTGGGGATCACAAGGGTGCAGGATCCTGTCACTGCCAAATCGAGGCTGGTTGGGGATGTGGATTTTGAAGGTATGGAAAGGGTCTGCATCTGGTTCCTTGAGCTTTAAACATCAAGGGTGCTGAGAGGGGGAGGAGAAGGTTCCAGTTCATGTGACTGAGCAGATGCAGACCGATGCTGATGTTCTCTTGCTTGGTGCATCCAATATTGTGCCGTACGCAAGGGTGCAGCCTTGCTGTAATATGCCATGGCGAAGCTGCATGCTGCAAGGCAAAGGAGGCTCACCCTGAGTCTAAGCAGTTGGATTGCTTTGCTTCTACTCCAATTTATCACTCATATTCCTGCTTATAAATACAAACACACAGAACTTACCTTCTGGCTTGCTGTTCACTGGCCTTGCTCATGACTTAGCTGCAATGGTGCCCAGGTGGGCTGCTGCGATGGGCCCTGTGCCTCCGGGTGCCTGGCGAAAGACACTGGAACCTCCTCCTGGGAGAAAGAGGGAGGGTGAATGTTCAGACTGTTAAAACTTCTTTGTGGCCACCCTCAAGGGCACGTGCAAAGCCCACATCTAGTCTTGGACTTGACATTTCTGTGCTAGAAATCCAGCTGTTAGACTTTGCTTTTTGATTTCCCCCCAGCTTGGGCTCTGCAGTCTTGCTCAGTAGCAGGGATGGACAGACTATGGTGTGCTCTGCCCTGCCCTGGGTGGTGGTGGGGAAGCCCGCCTTGAGAAACTACTGTTCCTTAGCTGGTGATCTTGAAGGCATTTGAGCATTGTTAGACTGGTTACAGCTTCATACTGGTCAGCTAGCTTGATAAGCATTGCTGCTCTTGATTTGCGTGCTAAGCTCTAGCTTTCCTTCCTGCAGAGGTGAAGAAGAAAGCCAGCTACATCACCCCGGTCCCTGGGGGAGTTGGGCCCATGACCGTTGCCATGCTGATGAAGAACACCATCATTGCTGCCAAGAAGCTGTGGAAACCCAAAGAGCTGGAAGCTTTAACGGCTTAACGTGGGACACTCTCTCTAGCACTGAAAATGACATTCCAAACCGACTCCCAAACAGGCCGATAGAAAATGCAATATTTTTATTTATTGTATTGGAAGTGGAATTTCCTATTCTGAGGCTGCAGTTATTTACTGGATGCTGAAGCATATGCACGAGTCGTACTAAGCATCTACACTCCTGGCCTACTCATGCTAGCAAAGCTGCTTTATGTTTAAGCTAGCTCTTCTAGGAAGCCAGCTCTTGCGAGGACGAGGCAGTGGTTGGGATCGTGGGCGTGCGGCTCTCCTGGGAGCTCGGTGTGGCATAAGCACTCCCGGGGGGAGGTAGAGCGCTGCTCCATGGTGCAAAAGCAATGGCCTTCATGGTTCTGTTCTCACGGATGCCAATCTGCCTGGACTGCTTGTGTTTGATGCGTGCTGAAGTCTTCTACTCAACGCTGGATGCTTAGTTTGAGTTAAGCTCTTCTGTAGAAGAAGTTATTTGGGGGAAAAAAAAGCCATATGTTTGTTCTCAGTCTGTCCAGGGCCCTGGGCAGTGGCAGATCTCTTGTAGCATGTTCTAGTGTGCAGCTAAGTTGGGTTTTTTTGCTATTTAGATAGTAACTTTTTTAAAAGCCTTTTTTTTTAACCAAAGAACAAAGGGGAGGGGGCTGTTGCTGTCTACATTGGGCACTGGGGAGGTTTCCTGGGCTGTGTTGTAAAGTGGGTGAGCATTAGTGAATAATGCAGGCTAGCTCTAAATAAAGAAGAAATAACACAACTGAAGCCTCTTCACATTTCCCAGAAAAGGAGAGCTGTTCCCAGCAAGAGTTTATAAAAGCGCTTATGGTATGAGCAGCATTAGGCCTGGCTTTTTGCCTGTGTTTAGCCAAGATCCAACTGCTTCCACCCCCCAGCTTAGAAGAAAACTGTCTCTCAAGTTCTCATCTGAACAAAACCTGTTCTTCCCTACCTCCATCAACAGGACAGCATAAAATTAGTCCCTAAGGAGTTTGCAAGCTCTAATTAACTGTTGGATGTTCACCTTACCTGAGCGGGCGATGCCTTGGGCAGGGTGGAAAAACTTACATGCAGCAAGGTCAGTCTTGGGCTCCTTCCTGGGGGAGTATTCCCTGGAAAAGACCAATCCTACCTTTTCTGGGAGGGGTGAGTGCTTACCAAAACACTAAACAAGGGGGGAGGATGGCTGAGGTTCAAGGGTTCTGCCCCACAAACACACTAAGAGCTGAGACTCATTGAAATGAGGTTTATTGGGTTGTTATTGCCGATAAATACAAAATGGCTAAAGTGGTGCTGTAACGGAGGGGGCAGATCTGAGACACTCTGCTCTTTTCCTATACAAAAAAAGAGTAGAAACCATGTGTCAACCTTGCAAACTGGACAAATTCAGTCAAAACAGAGCTGGATGGTAGCGTGGCTTCGGCTCTGCTTTAGGAAACATCGACCGGAGTCCCCAAAGCCTTTCCAGGGTTGTCGTGTAGTAGAGCTGATGTACTGGATAAAGCAAATTAACCTCTTTGATTAAAATCAGGATCCTACCTGTACCGTGCTTCAGCTACCACACAGGAGATTGGTACAAAATGCTACACAACAGACACGCTGCGTTCAAGTTGAGAGAGTGCTTAATGTCGAAGCTACGTGGCTCTCGCTTAAGCGGTAACGGGAATAACACGGCGTTAGTTATCTCGCCGCGTTTCCCTGGGAAGTTTACTTGAACCAGAAAAAAAAAAAATCGGCTATAAATAGGAAATGGCATTCAAGTCTTTCTGTTGGACTCGACTATTTACAGAGAACTGGGATCTGTTCCAGACAAAGGTTCAGACCAGTTGCAATATTTAACTGGTGTCCCAGAAACAACACCCCCCCTGTATGGTTGGGGTAGGCTGTGTCTGCTCAGGGGGAGGGTGAGGGGCCCTGTGAGGCTGGAAATAGAGCAAAACCAAAAGTAATCCATCGAGTAAAAATGAGTAAAACAGATTTGAGAGGGTTGCTTCAGGCCAGTGTTTCTAAACTGCAGCTGGGCTTAGCCCGTGGAAGGAAATAAACCCTGTAAGAGCCTCATCACCACCCTGGCGCTGCTGGAAAAAACGGTAAAAAAGCTGGGCAGAGCCAAGCCGAGCTCCGTGCCCGTGCTGGCTTCTGCCCTGCTCCCTCCCCTCCCTTCCCCAGAGGACCCAAAGGCAGCAGCGGGTGGGAAGAGCCCTTTGCGGAGCCCAAAACGCTGACCGGGACCAAGCAAGGAGCTGCTGGATGTGAGCCTGAAAGCATGGGTGGGTGCATGGTGGGGGCTGCGCTTGCTTTCCCCTCCCTGTGGTGAGCCACTTGCTGTTAAACCCCGTGCGGATAACTGGGATGGAGGGATAACCAGGATGGAGAAGCTCACACAGGAGCAAAGCCCCCAGCGCAGGGGCCGGGCAGGCAGAGCAGGCTCCTCCAGCAAGGGAAGGGCTCAGGCACGTCAGGAGGAAGAGGGAGGGCTGTGTCCCTCCTGCATCCCTGCTGCCATGCTTGGGGTGCTGTACCCCAAAAAGGGACTCCTGTTGCCATGGCTTGGACCGGCTTGTCTTCTTGCCAACACAAAGCCAGATGCACCATCCCCTTCCGAAACAAGACTCCCCCGCCAGCCGCGTTGCGATTTCGGGGTTGGGGAGCAGGGACGCACGCTCCCCCCCCCCCCTCTCACCACAACCCCTCCCCACCCCAAAAATCCCCCTTGGAAACATCACCCCCGCAACCCTCCCCACACACCTGGCTGCTCCTGCAGCCCTGGCCACCTGCAGCTTCTCCAGCCCAGCAGCGGCTCCAGGGTGAGCAGAAGCCAAAATCGCCAATTCCACCTTTTCAGCCCCATTTCACCACCAGCGGCGCCGCCTTTGCCCGGCAGAAAGGGAGAAAATTCAATAACTCGTGACGCTAAAATCTACTGGAGCAATGGACCCCTGGGGCCACCAGTCTCCTCTGTCTCACATAGAAAAATAAGCCCAATTTGCTTTATATATATATATGAATATATAAATATCTATATATATATATAAATCGCAGAGGAAGCGCTGCGCGGGACTATAGCGTGGTCTCACTGCCCATGTCCCGAGGTGGTTTTTCGGTGTCGGTGTCCTCGTAGTCCGACTCCATCTCTATCTTCACCTGGGGCACAGCGCAGATGGGGTTTCGGGAGTAGTTAAATGCGGGAGATGACGGGCACGAAATCTTCAGGTGAAGTGTAATACTGAGGAGGAGGAGGAGACAGGGAAGTGAGCATCGGGGCAGGGGTACCCCCACCCCAAAACCACCCCAGCAAAGGGCTTCAGATGATGCGACTGCCAGTAAAAACTCATAAAAATAGATTTTTGCCTTTTAATACAGCCAATCTGCAGAATTCACAGCTGCAGGTGGGGAATAATCCCAAGCTTTCAGGATTCAGATGTACATCCTAATCCTAAAAACCCCCATGGCCGTTACCCAGTGGCATTTTTATAGCTATAAAACCTCCTATGCCAGGCTTGGGATGCATCGTCCCACGCAGCCCTGCTCCCCGCAACCTGACAGCTGGGGCTGGCCAACGAAAGCGCCCAAAATACAGAGGGATGCTGCAAAAATCACAGAATCACACAGAAACCCAGACTGGCAGGGGTTGGAAGGGCCCTCGGGAGCTCCCCCAGTGCCACCCCCCTGCCCAAGCAGGCTCACCCAGAGCAGGGGGCACAGGACAGCGGCCAGGCGGGGGTTGAAGATCTCCAGAGAAGGAGACTCCACAGCCCCCCTGGGCAGCCCGGGCCAGGGCTCGGGCACCATCACAGTCAAGAAGTTCTTCCTCATGTTCAACTGAAACCTCTTCTGCTTCAGTTTGTGCCCATTGCCCCTTGTCCTGGCACTGGGCACCACTGAGAAGAGTCTGGCTCCATCCTCGTGACCCCCACCCTTGAGATATTTGTAGGTGGTGATGAGATCCCCTCTCAGCCTTCTCTTCTCCAGGCTGAACAAGCCCAGCTCCCTCAGCCTTTCCTCCTAGGGGAGATGCTCCAGTCCCCCCATCATCCTTGTTGCCCTCCTCTGGACTCTCTCCAGGAGTTCCTCATCTTTCTTGAACTGGGGAGCCCAGAACTGGACCCAGTGCTCCAGGTGGGGTCTCCCCAGGGCAGAGCAGAGGGGGAGGAGAACCTCCCTCGCCCTGCTGGCCACGCTCCTCTTAATCCCCCGCCCGTTGACACCAACTCTCCAGCCTGTCCAGGTCCCACTGGATGGCAGTGCAGCCTTCCAGCGTATCAGCCACTCCTCCCAGTTTGGTGTCATCAGCGACCTTGCTGAGGGTACGCTCTGTCCCCTCGTCCAGGTCACTGATGAATAAATTGAACAAGACTGGGCCGAGTACTGAGCCCTGGGGAACTCCACGAGCTACCGGCCTCCAACCAGACTCAGCTATTTCAGAAATGCCCAAGGATGATGGCAACCTGCTCAAGGAAGCGATGCTCAGCCGGAAGCATCGGCCGGTGACCCCTAAAAATGTTTCCCATGGTGGGTGCTGGTCCCCTGGGGATGGGGGAGTGGGTGGGAGAGCCCGGTCGGTGCCGTTTACCTGCGATCCAGGTCTGAACCGTTCGGGGAAGAATCAGAACGCAAAGCTCCAGGTGGAGGACCTCTTTCCTGGTGGGACACAGAGGTGAAATATTTGCCGGGTGAGGAAGGAGCCCCCCCCAAAAACCACTCATCCCCTCCCTCCAACCTGTTACCAGCTCCAGCATCCTCTGGACAGTGGGAGGAGGAGAAAAGCTCCTAAGAAATGTTAATTGTGGGGAGATTAGAGAAAGAGAAAGGCCTCAGCAGCCCCTGCTAGCAGCACTTGAGGACAGAGTCAATGAATGATTACGTTAAATCTTGATGGCGTCACGATGCAACCTGGTGCCGACCTGGAATATGCTTGCCCAGATTTATGCCGAATTTTTGCAGTCGTGGCTGGCTTTGCGCCAGCCCACGTAGGATGCCTTGGGCAGAAGGTTCAGGCAAACTGAACACATCTGCTCTTTCGCAGCCAAGATAACGCTGCCAACAAGCTCAGCATCCCCTGCTTTTGGGGGCTCAAAACCTTCCCAAATATATATTTTTTTTTAAAAAATCCCCATCAGCATTGGCTCAGGGGGAAGACCCAGGAGAGGCCTGGCTTCCTGGCCACCTGCAGTACCAAATTATTAGCAGCACTGAGCCTCCTGCACCATAGAATCATAGAACCATGGAATGTTTTGGGTGGGAAGGGACCCCCAGAGGTCCCCCAGCCCAACCCCCCTGAGGAGCAGGGACACCTTTAACCACATCAGGTTGCTCACAGCCCCCTCCAACCTGGCCTGGAATGTTCCCAGGGATGGGGCCTCCACCCCCTCTCTGGGCAACCCCTGCCAGGCTTTCACCACCCTCACTGGAAAGAATTTCTGCCTTAGATCCAGTCTAAAACCCACTTTAAATACAGCAAACCCTCCTCCCCACTTCGGCGGGATGGCTCCAGGCTGCATCTTTGAGCGGGGTTAGTGGCATCGGTGGCCAAGTGGATCCTGTTGGGGGGCAGTTAGGAAGCAGTCGGGAATGCAAGGGAAGCTCCTGAGCTCTTTACTTACGGCTGAGGCAATGGGGGCCCCCGTTTCGGGGCTGCGATGGCAGGGGCTCCATGGGGATCTTAATGACTGAGGGAGGTGGGAACTGGGGAAGAAAGGGGGGAAATTCGGTGAAGGCAGTGCCTGGCTGGGCTCTGAGACCACCTGGAGCACCCAAAGGGACCCAAAACCTCCGGAGATGGGTGCGTAACAAGGAGGAGGAGGAAGCTTTGCCTTCCTCTTCTCAAGTAAACGCTCAGCCCTTCTGCCCAGGGAAGGCTCTGCAGCAGGGGGTTCCATGGGTTAACGATGCTTTGCCACCATATGATGGGTGCTGTACCCTTAGCTGTGGGATTTTGGCTCTTTTCCCTAAGGATTTCATTTTTGACACCATTTTCCAGCTGTCTGGACACTTTGAGCATCCCCTGGTGCCTCCGGCCAGCCCCTAAGCATCACTTAAAGCCCCTCAATCAGCCAGAGTTATACACACAGTGAAACCCCTCCATGAATCAAAGGCCTTCATCCCAAACCCACCGACCTGGAGGTTTCGGTGGGACCTTCCCCTCCCCAGCCAGTCCGGGATGCCCCCATGATCCATGGGAGCCCCCCACCCACGCCGCACCCACCTCCTCATCGCTGCTGCTATCTCCTTTGTTGTCTTTTTTCTTCTTCTTCTTGTCATCCTCCTTCTTCTTCTCCTTCTCGGGGATGATGTTGTCAATCCAGGCCAGGTCATGTTGGGAGAAGACAAAATCCAGCAGCCGCCTCACCAGGATCAGGGCTAAAATCTAGGAGGGGAAGAGATACAAGAGTTGCATCTGCAAGAGCATCTCTCATCCCAAGACCTGAGGACCACCACGGGACCAAGCCAAAATGTCCTTAAATCTCAAAAAAATCTTCTAGATGAGGCTGCAATAGCAGGCCGGGGGATGGCCTTACCATGACAGGGAAGATGATGGCGGCCACGGTGGATTTGAGGATCCAGAGGATGGCCAGGCAGACGATCTGCACCAGCGTGAAGAGGTGGATGCGGCGCAGTGGCACGTGCCGGAGGAACACGTAGTCAGGCTGATGCTTGGCCGGCATGAGGAAGAGCTTGCAGCGGTCCCAAAACTGTGGTGGGATGAAGGCCGGTGTTAGCCCTTGGCCCTGTTCCCTGAGCTCCCAGGTTGCCCAGATAAACCCTCTTTTAGCCCCCAAAATGGGGAATTTGGGGCTTTTTGATGTTTCTCAGAGGGTCCTGGATATCTGCTGTCCCCTGCAGCTGGAAATGTTGGGTGTATGCAAATTTTAGGGTCAAAATCCCCCTTTTTGCCCCGGCGCAGGACCCCTTCATGGCCATTAAGGAGGAAGAGGAGGAGGAGCGCTTACCTGGATGCCATTCAGCGACGCGACGCCCATGTACAGAAAGACGCCGTACAGCACCGGCATGGGGATGTACTGGGGACATGGAAAAAACAGGGTGCTTACCCCAAGGAAGGCGGCAGCTCATTCCCAGGGACAGGGACCAACGCTGGGGGCCATGGAGGGGGGGGAGAAATCCAGCTTTTTCTTCCCACGTCCCCAAATATCTGCAGGGAGGGAGCAGGGATGGGGGAATGGGAATGTTTTACCTTCAGGATAGGGGCCAGGAAGACAGAAATCCCCGTCAGCACGAAGACGATGATGCCCGTTACTCTCTGCTCCCTGGAACAGCAAGAGAAGCAGGATGAGGCCGTGCTGGCTGGACATGATCCTGGGTCTGGATTCCTCCCCCCCCACCCCGAGGAAGAGCGCGGCCGAGCCTTCCTCACCTGACGCCCAGGAATTGGGGCTGCTCCCCCGGGGCGCTGGTCTCCGTCTCCATCTTCAAGCTGTCGATGTGGGCGATGGAGATGACGGTGGCCGCCACGTACCAGGGCAGCCCCATGAAGGAGCAGATGGCCATGAGGATGCCCACCCAGAAGAGGTCCAGGTGGTAGCCCGCTGCCTTCTGCAACACAGCACCCAGGAGGGATGGGGTTTGGGGGGGCCACACGGGTCGTGAAGCTGTTCCTATACTCACCCCAGAGCCCGGCAAGGCGGGGCTTCTCCTGGGACGCACCCTGCAACCTCCCCCCCATGCACCCACTGAAGCATCTCGCATCACCCTGGTGCACCCCACATTGCCACAGTGCACCCTGCATCCCCCTGGTGCACCCCACATTGCCCGTGCACCCTGCATCACCCCCTGAAGCACCCCCCCCATGCCCCTGTGCATTCTGCATCCCCCAGAGTGCACCCTCATTGCTGAGGTGCACCCCACGTTGCACTGATGCACCCCACATTGTGCTGATGCACCCCACATCCCCCTGGTGCACCCTGCATCGCCCTGAAGCACCCTGTGTTGCTCTCATACACACTGCATCACCCTGAGGCACCCTGCATCCCCCCCATGCACCCCCACGCCCGGTGCACCCTGCATCACCACGGCACACCCACATTGCGCGTCCCCCCCCCCCTGCATCGCCCCATCCTCCTGGAGCACCCTGCATCACCCTGAGCACCCATCATTGCTGCAGTGCACCCCACATTACCATACTGCACGCCACATTGCCATACTGCACCCCGCATCACCCTGAAGCATCCTGTATCGCCACAGAGCACCCCACATCGCCCGCAGTGCACCCCACATCGCCCTGATGCACCCCACATTGCCATAGTGCACCCCGCATCACCCTGCATCATCCTGGAGCACTCCACATCGCCCTGATACACCCCACATTGCCATAGTGCACCCCACATTACCATGGTGCACCCGTCATTGCTGCGGTGCACCCCACATTGCCCTGATGCACCCCACATTGCCACAGTGCACCCCGCATCACCCCGCTGCACCATGCTACCTACAGCACCAGGGGAATTGAACACCCCAGAGGCTTTGTCACCCCAAAAATCCAGCTTGCAAAGGAAAGCACGAGCCCCTGTGTTGCACAGCATCCCAAGCTGGCGTGACCCCCCCCCGTGCCGTGCAGCAGCACCCGATCTGCCCCCCAAAAGCGGGTGCTCGCGGGGATGTAGGTGGTACCCGAGGTGACGCTGAGCCCCAGGGGTGGGATGAGCCCCAGCTCACCCGCAGCTTGTGCTCCTTCCTGTTGACGATGACGGCTGTGATCTGCTGGTCCATGAAGATGAGGATGGTGACGAGGAGGGCGGGCAGGGCGCTCGCCAGGTAAACCCACCACGGGTTCTTCCCAAAGGGAAACACGAACCACCCTCGGTCCACACGGGTGGGCTGGGGGGGAAGAGACGGGGTTTGGACACCGTGGCCAAGCCCGGGCACAGGTCGGAGAAGGGATGGGGGGGAAAAACCCCAAATGCTGACATTTTGGGAAGCCCCACATCATCCCTGAACCCCGTTTCCTCCGAGCATCATCCTATCCCATATCCATCCCTAATCCCACCTCCATACATCAGTACCCAAACCATCCACATGCCTCAACCCCAAATTTTCCCCGGATGCTCATCAGGACTCCGATACCCTGGATGGGGGGGGGGGGGGAAGAGAAACCTTTGGCGATGCTTCCAGAAAGGGATTTTATGGCTTTTTTTAAATTTATTTTTTACCTTAAAATCTGTAGGCACTTGGAGCTTTGGGGTGTTGAGTCCAAAAAGCACATCCAGCCCCACAAACATTAGTATGGACACAAAGATAGAGAAATCGCTAATAAGTTTACGCAGCTGCCGGAAGTGAGAAAAGAGAGAAGGGGGGGGGGGGGGAAAGCAAAACAACAAAAAAAAGGAAGGAAAAAAAAGTCACAGAATTAGAATATTTCCCCAGAAAAGACCAAGTTGCTTTTAAAAAGGTGCCTGGACACTGGAGGAGCCGTGATTTTCCCTGAAAAGCAGTGAGGAGGTGGAAAGGGCAGAGAAGTGAGGGTTCCCCCCCCCGGCCCCCCCGGTGCAGCCGAACCTTGATGATACTGGGGATATGGAGCTTAGGGGTGTCCAGTCCGAAACAGGCATCCACTCCGCAGAAGAGGAGGATGGAGAAGACGTTGGAAAAATCAGCAATGAAAGCCCTGACCTGGAGGCAAGATGGGGAAACGGGCATGGAAAGGGTAATTAACGGGACGGAGAAGTTCATTAACGGGACGGGGAGGTTTGCTCCCGCTTCGGAAGCCTTCCCTGGGGTTTTCCAGCTCCGCTCGCCCACGGGTAACCCAGGCACAACCCACAAAGCGCAGATATTTTCCCCTTTGTGCTGAGAAGTGATGGGTTATTCACCACGCAAGAGCCAAACCAGCGGCTGCAAGCTCGGGGGGGATTCTCCTAAGCATTCCCAACGCCGCCTAGAAACACAGATTTATTTCCTCAGAGCTCTTTGCATCCAGCAAAGAGACCGATCGCTCCTGGTTTTCCCACCTTTTGGCAAAGAGGAGGGTATGAATCCGGTGTTTTCCTTACCTTGGTGGGGAAATAGCGGCTGAATTTGAATTTTTTCAGGGTCAAGGTCATGGAGTAGGTCCCGAAGAAGAGGATGAAGGACATAAGCGCCAGGTCGGGCACGAAATTTACAGGATTTCCCCACTAAGCTGCCGCCGTATTTGAGACATTCCTTCTTACTCAGCTGAGTCCAGTCCAGAGCTGTTAGGTTAATAGCATTGTACTGGGGAGAAACCCCCCAAAAAAAGCAAAATTAGCATTTTTAAGCAATGGTAGCACACAAGGAAAAGGGTATTTCCCAGCCAAAAAAAAAGCAAAATTAGTATTTTAAGTGATCGCAGCGTGCAAGCAAAGGGGTATTTCCCTGGGCCGCTGCCGCTAGGAGCTCCATAACCATGGGGAAACCCTGGCGCTGCTATTAATTTGGGCGAAAAGGTGGGGATTTGGTGCTGCCGAGCCCAAATCAACTCAAATCCTGCGCTTCCCTCGCTCCAAACCAGCACACGTGGCTCCCCGGATGTAAAAGCCCCTGGGATTTGCCCTCCCCTGTTCCAAATTTCCCATTGGGATGAGCAAAGCCGCTTACCAGAGAAACGTTAGTGGTGTTGGGTGCCACTGGAGCTGAAGCATCAAACAAGGTCGCGTTGGCTGCGGGAAAGGAGTTGGTTATTGAGGTTTTTGGCTAATATCGAGGTTTTGGTATTAAAAGCGGCCGGGCTTCACCCAGAGAGGCGTGGCTGAGCCCGGCCGGCATCAAAGCAAACACGGGGTCGAGCGCATCCTCTGAGAGCTGTGCGGGGATCAGCATCCCGAGGGCAGACCAGGATTTGGGGAGAACCCCTCCCCATTTCTAATCCCGCAGCGACTTCTCCCTGATTAATCCCATGCGCCGGCAGAAGACGTGGATTCTCCTTTGGTGGCTTCTCCCTCCGGGGCTGGCAAGTGCCAGGGAGGGGGGCGGGTATTTTTAGGAGCTTCCCAGCTCCTAAAATTTTTAGGAGCTTCCCAGGGAAGCTGCCGGCAGCGGGGTCGAGCATCCCGACGCCCACATCTTAAAACCACGGGGGTAGGAGACTGAAAAAGCAGCTTGTTATTTTTGGGGAGGCGGCACCCAATCACGCCCCAATTTTTTGTATTGTTGGGTTTTTTTTTGTTTTCTTTAATATTTTAGGGGAGTTTTGGTGTCTTACTGTAAAAAAACCCCAAAACACTGACATCCTTTCTAGCCCCTGGCACCTTCTCCTCCAGCGCAAAGAGCGGCTCCGCTCGGCTCTTCGGGCGACACAGCTCCGCGGCTTCAGGAGCACCCACGTTCTTTATGGGTGCCCCCGAAGCGGGGTTTGGGACCGCTCTGCCCCCCCCCTCTTCCCTCCAGTCCATCCTCTTCCTGCGCCAAGCGGGAATTTCAGCTGCCCCGATCTGCTGCCTCCATCCCTGGTGCCGGGGATTAATGAAGGAGAAGCGATTGCTGGGTTAGAGCAGAGAGCCGGCGGCTGCCGAAACCGGGCTCCCAGAAACAGCGCTGGCAAACCCAGCATCAAAAACATTATCATTATTATTATTATTATTATTACTATTCTCATTATTATTATCATCATCATCATCTCCTCCATAACCTTTTATTTTTCCAGAAACCAGCCTTATTTGTGATTTCAACAACATACCACTGGTGGTATTTTAAGAGAGGACCCCTAAGGGCTCGACAGAAACCCTTTTATCAGAGCAGAAAGAAAAGTAAAATACATGGAAAAAAAATAACAACAAATCCCCCAGGGGGGAAGAGTATCAAATATTGAAATAGTTTTAATATTTAGAAGGCGATACTCACTTGAGATTGAAATCAGCCCAAATTGATGTGTGCAGCAGAGACAAATATGGTACAAATCAGTTATAATAATCAAAAATCAGAACTAATTTAAAAAAAAAGACTAAAAAAAAAAGGATGTAGGGGGGAATAAACATAATTTCTCAATATCTAGAGGAATGGAAAATCCAGTGCGGACACCGCTGCCTTGGGTGTCAAGGCAAGGGCAGGGCAAGGAGTGGGGCTGGGTTGCAAAGAGGTTGAAGGTTTTTGGGGTGCAAATGCCGCTCGGCCACCCAAGGTTTGCTCAGGACGGGGGCTTGGAAAGGGGGGAGACCTCCCTGGAGGCTAAAGGCTTCCCTTTCCTCCTGCGTTAAGCCGCCGCGGTGGGTGCTGCTGGGCAGATGCCAGCACACGTGGGTGGGTGGAGGTGGTCACGGTCCCGTTCGGGATATTTCAGCCCCCCAGGAATTGCGTCAGGCATCAGGCTTCGCTTTCCCGCAGGTCAAATTTGGGAGGGTTTTGGTTTGGAAAGGATTGCGTCATCTGCAGGTGCTCCCCGCTGCACGCAGGGCTTTCAAAATCCAACGGGATCAGGTCACTCAGTGCGTGGTTGACAAAGAGAAATCAAGGAAAAATACAAAATTAAGCCCAATGACTGTGATTTCCATCGTGGCAGTAAGATCTCTTCTTGCAATGGCAGAGGGATTAGGAACATGTTGCGTGGCATGTCTTGGATGCTTGGTATTTCTGGGGAGAGCTTCACCATCACACCTCTCTGCCTCCTCTATCTGCAGCTGATAGTCCCCAAATTGACTTTTTAAATTAAATTTAGACTTTTTAAATAAATTCAGCTCATCTGAGAGCAGGCGGTCGCTGGCATTAGCCCAAACCGAAGATTTCCGCTCCCTTCCAGTTGGCCGCGGGAGCATCTGAGCTGCACGAGTCGGACCAGGGCTCATCGGTTACGTCTGTCCAAGAGCAAAATCAGGGGAGCCATCAAAAGACCATCTGCTCAGAGCCCGACGGCCTCTTCTTTTTGAAAAGGAGTAAGAAAGAGGAGAAAAAAAAACAAACAAGGAGGTTTCCACACCCAACCGGGACATCCCGGGGTGTCCTGGACATCGGAGAGGACAAAACCCCTCTGGCATATTTTGTGAAGAATAAGTTTCCGTTGGCAGTAGGTTGGAATTAATGATCTAAAATGTCTCTTTTTTTCTTTTCTCCATATTTCCTTTTTATCCATCCAGGTCTGGCTGCTGAGGCCCTGGCTCTCTGGCACCGTTTGCTGTGTCCTGGCAAGCACCGATGCGCTCATCCATGGGGGACAAGGCTGTACTTCCATCTTTCCCAAAATCATGTTCAGAGGAGGAGGACAAGGTCTCTCCACCCATGCTGTCTGGGTAGCTGCCTCCTTCCACGTCCTTGGCTATCGATCCAGTGGGATTTATCCGTGGTGGGACCCCCCCATCCCCTTTATCTTCCCCATCCAGCGCCGAAAAAGATGTGTACTCACCTGGGTCAGGAGCGATGCACTCACACTTGTACATTGTCACGTAGTCCGGCTTGAAGTCCGAATTGATGGGGTAGTACTTAAAAGCTCCGATCATCTTCTTGATGGCGTCATAGATAAAGATGAAGCTGATGAGGGTGGAGAAGCCTTCCTCTGTGAAGCGGGTGATGTACTTTATAATGAAGCTGGCGTCGGTGGCCACCAGGATAAGGCACTGTAAGGCAGAGTGCAAGCCGATCCAGAGGCGAAACTCCATGTAGTCGATGCCGTTGCCTCTGAAAGCGGGGACATGGTGAGAGCAGCCCCATGAGAGCACACCGTGGGCTGGAGGACAGCTCCCACCCCAGTATGGATGGGTCCCACTTCCCCCTGGCATTGCCCAGCACCTACTTGCTGAAGTCGAAGAGCAGCTTCTCGAAGATGAGGATGGGGCCGGTGCTGCTGAGGATGATGAGTGGCTGCCCGGCAAAGAGGCAAAACATGGAGCCTGCCATCGCCGTGCCGAGGAAGCTCTCCATGACGCCCTGGGGGTGGATCAAACCCAGCTTTACGGTGATGCTGTGCCACGTTACATCCCCACCAACACTCTGGATGGGAATTAAGGACCTCTGCTTGGACCCATAGAGGATGGTTGGGACCATGTCCCCTTGCTCCCGGCACTGCCGTTGAGATGGGGTTTCTCATCTTGCAGGTATTTCAGGCCTGCCAGTCCCACTTGGCAATGAATTTCCATCCCCAGCATTAAAGCTTGGCATGGCACAAGGGGTTTGAAACCCATCCCATCCCATCCCGTCCCGTCCCATCCCGTCCCGTCCCGTCCTGTCCCATCCCGTCCCGTCCCATCCCGTCCCGTCCCTGCTTGCTGTCCCTGAGCCAAAGTGACCCCCCTTCCTTGGACTCGACCTGGTAGTTGTCCGTAGCATCCCCAAGCAAGCCCCCGAACGTGATGGCGTTGGTGATGCAGCCCAGGTAGATGAACAAGATGGCAGAGATGGACTGGATATGAAAGCCTTCATAGAAGTCGCTCGGGAACCAGGGCAGCTTCCTCTTGATATCCAAATAGAGGCCACCGCAAAACCTGGGGAGATACCACCAAGGTCCAGATGCATGGGCCTTCCCCCAAAATAGATCTGATGCTGTGCAAAAGCCTGTTCCCGGAAGGATTTCACCCCTCTGTGCCCCAGGAGAACAAGGGGTGAGCCAGCAGGAGATGTTGATGGGTTCTGGCACCCTCTGGAGTTTTTTGGGTGGTGGGGTGCTTGCTCACCTGCCGGTCCACGCGAGCTCTTCCCCAATTTCGTGAACTTCGGGCATCTCCCAATCATCGCTGCCTCCTCCACCGCCCCCGGTGCCTGCCCCACCAGCCACGCCGTTCATCTGCCCCACTTCGTTCAGCGAGAAAACCGATTTCCTACAGGGGAGAGTCACTAGTGTCAGCCGCAGCGCCTGCCCTACCAAGCTGGTCCTGATGCAGGGACCATGACTGAGGCCATGGTGTAGCTCTCTGCCTGCGCTAGAGCTTGGGTTTTGGGGAGAATTTGGAAAGATCAAGAGCTGGATTTGCTCAACCTGGGAGGGTAAAGCAGGTTTGGATCTGAGCTGATCTGGGGGCAAGAACTGCTGAAAAAGCAGCACTTCTGGAAAATTTGCACAGATGATTTCTAGGGATGAAGGCAAGCAAAGCTGCTGTCCTCCTTCAGCATCTCCAAAACAGAAGAGGTGGGGATGGCCACAGGGCTGGGACCAGCCCCATGTCTCCCACCTACCTCTTCTCAGCTGAGGGCACTTTTTTCGGTGGCTCAATCCTAATGTTGGGGTCCCACTCGCCGGGCGGCAGGACAATGACTTCATCCAGAAACTCATCTATGCCGGCGATCAGGTCTTCTCTATCCCGGGCTTTGTAGGCAACGTCGCTGAAGAGCTGGGGGTCAAAAGAGGAGACGCATCAGCCTAGGAACATGACCAGGCCCATGTCGTTATGGGATTTTAAAGCTCATTGGTTTGGGTGATAGGATGAAAATTGCTTTTTTTCCTTGGCTCTGAGCAAGGGGGTTCCCAGTGAGGGCCGGGCATTGCGTCCACTCACATCATCCACCATGAGGGTTGCAATGGCTCTGCCGATCTCGTTGTAGGATTTGGCTTTTCCCGTGGGACCAAGGAGAATAAAGAGGAACCTGGGAAGGGAAAGGCACCGTGTTGGTAACCTCAGACCACCGGTATTCTGTGTCCTGAGACCACTGGGTGCTCTGGACTCAAAGGAATTGCGCTCACCTGGTGGGGACGGGCACCTCTGTCACCCCTCCCAGCATCGTCGCCTGGAGGAGCCGCACGAAAGCCACGAAGGGCTTCTCCAGAAACTCCACTTCTCCCACCAGCACGTTGGAGGCCTCTGCATCCTTAGGGATCTTCTTGATGAACTTGTTCTTCAGCTGTTAGAAACATGAGGGCGGGGAAAGGAGCGGTTGTCGAAATTTGGCTTTTCCCCCCTCTTTTCCACGTCCCGAATGCAAAAGCTGAAGCCACAGGCTCAAACCTCTTCATCTCTGATGGTCCCAGGACTCCCAGATGTGGGCATTTAAGAGCCATGCCCAAGAATCAACCAGCAAGAATTCATGAAGCTGAATTTCTTCATTACTCAAAACCATTGCTAAGCCCAAGATTAACTTGAAACCACCCGCTCAGGGTTCCCTGAGACAACGTGCGACTGGGCCGTTTGCAAAAGGCGCTTTGCTGCGCTGGGGTCTACGCAAGGAAAACCCCATGCAATCTCCCTGCAGGAGGTCTGAGTCAAAAAATACGGAGCCGGGAGCAAGCCACCATGCATTTTTGCAGGTCTGCTTGCAGCCCCGGGCTCCCCAAGACCCTACATAATGCAGAAACACCGCTCGGTGCCATGCATAGGCGATGTTTTTGTAGCTTGGGTTTTTTTTCTCCCTCAATCTCATCCTCAGAGCAGGAACAAATAATGGAAGTAGGAAACCTCATTCATGGATTTATTCCCCAGGTCTCTTCTCCCCTGCAGCTCTTTCATTATTAGTCTAAAAGGGTTCAATACCAACCCAAGCAGGGTGTTATTATAATCTATATGCCAGCATGAGGGGAGGCATGTGAGCCGGGCAGCAAGCTCTCCCTTTTCTAATCTTTTAAACCCAAATGGAAAAAAAATAATAATAATAAAGCAACTTCTCCAATGCAGCTTGGAATAAGCAAGAGCAGGAGTTAACAGTGACCACTAAGCTGTGAGTAACACTTAAAAAGTCCCTTTGTAGTGGGCCTAATAGGGCGATTAAACCTAAATGCTTTGCATATTTTGGGATTAACCCTCCGCACCCCACTGCTGGAGGCCGATATTTGGGGTTCGTTTGTGGGTGGTTGGTTTGCTTTATTGCAGCTCTAATTTAGGAAAGTGCCCTGGGAACCTTCTGCCTCCCTGATATTGTGGCAGCCCTGTCTTGTGGCTCCCAGTGATGTGTGAATTCCCATCCTTCGCTTCCCCCTAAATTGCATCACCCCAGGTAAGCCCAGCAAGGACATCCCTGGGGAAAAGCAAGCCGTAATACCGCAGGGTCCCCTGCAAACCCGCGTTGCATTTAGTTTTCCCTTAGGTTTACACTGAAATCACGCACAGGCAGGAAAAAAGCAAAGCCTGTATAATGCATCAACAGTTCCCAGCTAAATAACCTCGATGCCGGGATGGGGATGAGACATCCAGCAAAAGAGCAGCACAAAACCCCGCTGATCCATCGCACCAGCAAGCAGAGATCTGCCCACAAACTGCCCAGGCAGTCTGACCTCCTTCCCAGCTCCTCCGTGCAAAGCAAACCAGGGGGAAAAGTCCCTGGCGGACTCTGGGCTGAGCTTTGCATTAAGAAACCCACGTGCATCACGGTGCCAATGGAGGGAAAAATGGAACCTCCCTCTGTCTTTACAGACCGTTGTCTCGAGAGCTATATGGACGTCTGCAGACCCAAGTGCTTGGTTTGGATTTACCCCCTGCCAGCTGCCCTTACCCAGCCAAGCAAAGGCACTTTTGGGATCCCTGCACTCTTCCAAGCACTGTTCCTTTCCCACCTAAAGGTTTTAAGGAATTTTCTTCTCCACCCTAAGGATCTCAAGCTACAGCGGCATCCTCACATGTCCCTAATTCTGCGTTCAACTTGCAAGCACAGGTATTATTTCTGGGGCAGCTTCCCCATGAGTTAGCAGGGATCAATATGTGTATTAATTTCCCTAATTAGGAATTCACGTGGTTATTGACCAAGCGAAGCTGCGCAAAGCTCACATGGACCTGACCAACCACAGAGCCCCTGCCCCATCGTGGGTTGTGTCGGTGATGCTTCTCACAGCATCGCACTGATGTTTTCGGGGACGATTACCTGGTCGGTGCTCGGCGTGTCTGAGATGTCGTTCATGCTTCGACTCTGCGCGTGACCTGATGGAGATAAAGAGAGAAGAAGAGAAAACCGCCCCATGATGTGCAGCCCAATTTCATAGAATCATGGAATTGTTTAGGTTGGCAAAGACCTTTAAGATCATCAAGCCCAACCGTTACCCTAACCCTGCCATCCCACCACTAAACCATGGCCCTAAAGGGACATGCGAGGAGAAAATGTGGTGGGAAGACTTCAAACACAAGAAAAAACCCCATTCTTTATTATAGTTGGGCTTTCAAACCAGCTGCAATAAGATGAAAACCCAAGAATATGTGTTTTTCTGATACCAGTCACCCTGTGGTTACACAAACCACATCTCATTTACGGCTGTGGTGGGATCCCCTTGCAATTGCAGTCGCCCACTCTCATACTGCAACTTGATTATTTCTTTTTTTCTCCCCCTCCTCCTGCTTCTTTTAGGACCATTTTTGCCTCCCCGCCGCCCTCCCTGGCTTACGCAGGCGGCCGTAGCTTGCGCTCTGCCGCATCCGCAGGTCCTCAGTAGAGCGGTGGAAGGCGGCACTGGCAGCCGGGCTCCGGACGGGGCTGCGGGCTGGGGGAAAGGAACCATTAGAGGAGATGCAGGTGCCATGGGGAACCGTCGGGTGATGCTGAAGGCAAGAGGCCAGGCTGAAAATCAGCTGCCTGGTACAGACGTGACCCTTCCAGTACTGATACACCAGCCCTTTGCTTTTCTCTCCCACTCTCATTTGTGCTCTTATCCCACCCAGAAGTAATTTTCCCATCAGAAAAGAATACACTGCCTTAACTCAAGTCTCCCCGCTGCAGAGGCTTCGTGCAAGGAGCCTGCACCACCCCACGCCCCACCAATGCTCACTTCGAGGCTATAAATGGGTTCAAGAAGCACAATTTCTATTACTTTGGAAGACCCAACGCTTTATTTGGCTTTTTGAACTCCTAATTCTCCAAAGAAACCTACACTTGGAATTTGCCATGAACTTCATACTTGAAAATATTTACGTTGGCCGCCACCAAGTTTCACGTGAGCTTTTCTCCTCCCTCAACTGATGACGAGTCCCATTTCTCATGTCAGATGTTTAAACTGAATTACTTAGCTATCAAGACTCCCCTTTCCCCCCAGGCATTTTCTGTGTTAAGCCCAGCTTTTTCTCAGAAAGCCTCCTGAATTCCCCAAACTGTGTTTTCCTTGGGAAAAAACCATCTGGACCAGTTTTGTTGAGCTGCTCTGCATTTCTCAAACACCCGCTGCAACCACAGCATCCATCTTCTTTTTTTTTTTTTGTTAAACCCACTAAACGATGGCATTCCCACTGGGCATGACCCTATTTTCAGTGTGCTGGCAGCATTTATTCCAATATCACAAAGTCACCATTGACACAAGCAATGCAAGGGAACCCTCTGCTCCCACCAAGGACCATCTTTTCCTTGGTGTCCCTATTTGCAAACTCAAAGCGATGCCATCGTCTCAGCAAGGGCCTAGAAATACAAAAGATGCCCCTACTTTTCCTATCAACAGGGACTAAACACACCATTTCCAAGTTGTGCTCCGTTTTCAAGGCTTCTGGGCAAACGTTAGCTCAAATATCTAATCCTCCAACACGGGTGATGGCCGCTTGGAGAACTGGGGATGCCCAGGGGCTGGGAATATTGCTTATTGGCAGCCTCTTCCATGTGCACTTTGAGCTTGGACGCTGCTGTTTCTGTCTACCCGGGGAGCAGCCGAAGCCCGGCAAATCCCAGGCTCCACCAAATGACCTCTGTTTAAACCTAAGTAAATAATCTAGCGTGAAAACAAACAAATCCCCTTTTATAATGGCTCAAAAATAGGCAGGTTCAACCGTGGAGCAGACTGGATTTGTCTGTAGGCTGCTCTGCCAGAAAGCCCCTTGGCCAAGCGACTGCCAATGCCATTGTCCATCCCAGCAGACATCTCCTTGGCTTCTGGCTACCAATGACACCCCACCCTTAAAGCCACCAGTGGCAGAGCTTTTGGGGTCTTTCTTAAGGCTGTAAATAGTTGGGTGCCCCCAAATGGTTGGGTTTCCCCCTTTCCTTCTGAGATCTTCCTCCCCCCAGGCTTGCTCACCGAAGACTCAAGGATGCAACCGGATGCAGGCTGGATCCCAAGGACTCACTTGTGTTGGAGGAGACAGACTTTCCAATGTCGGCCAAGGACCGGTGGATTGGCTTCTTAGTTTGGTGACGGTGCTTCCTGAGGAGCACGTAGCTTATCTTCTCCCGCAGCTCCGGCTTGAGCAGCCCATCCTCAATCTGCTTCTCAATGACATCGTCTGCAAGTACCAAATGAGGGAGGTGCATGGGTTACCCCACCGCAAACCCTCCCAGAAAGCTCAAGACAACACTTATTGAACCAAGTTGATGGCTTTCAACTCCTCTCTTTGCTTATTCCCATGCAAGCCTGTTTATATTTGCACGTAGCAAGCAAATGCATTTCAATCTGCTCCCAGAACTTCAGAACACGGGGAAAAAATCCATCCAAAACCACTGGAACCCACAAGCTCCTACCTATAATTTGGGGCAAAGAGTAGCCATCTAAGTCCAGGAGCACTGTTCCTGTCTGTAGACACGTCCGTAGCTCAAACAGGCTGTGCAAAGACAACGTGGACACGTGGGGCTTGCTCCACCTCTCCCCGCCTTCTTCCACCTTTTCTTCAAACTTTATCCACCTGAAACGACAGTGGCAGCCGTGGGGACAGGCACGGAGCAGGGATGGTGTATGGGAAGAGAATAGAATGGCTTTTCCTCTGGCATTTCCCTTCTGCAGAAGGCTTTGCAAGCCTGAATGAATTCACCCTACGATGTTTTTCACTTGTTATTCAGGATGGGCTGGTCTTGTTTAATATCTTTATCGATGACCTGGGTGAGGGGATTGAGTGTGCCCTCGGTAAATTTGAAGACGACACCAAGCTAGGTGGGAGTGTTGACCTGCTCGAGGGGAGGGGGGCTCTGCAGGGGGACCTGGCCAGGCTGGAGCCATGGGCCCAGCCCAATTGGGTGAGGGTCAACAAGGCCAAGGGCCGGGTCCTGCCCTGGGGTCACCACAACCCCACGCAGCGCTCCAGGCGTGGGGCAGAGGGGCTGGAAAGCTGCCCGGCGGAAAAGGCCCTGGGGGGGTTGGAGCGTGTCCAGAGAAGGGCAGCGGAGCTGGGGAGGGGTCTGGAGCCCCAGGCTGCTGGGGAGCGGCTGGAGGAGCTGGGGGGCCTCCGGGGGGGGCCGGGGGGATGGGACGAGGGGCACCAGCCTCAAGTTGTGCCAGGGCAGGGTGAGGTTGGCCATGGGGAACAATTCCTTCCCCAAAGGGCTGTCAGGCGCTGGAAGGGGCTGCCCAGGGAAGGGGTCGAGTCCCCACCCCTGGAGGGATTTAAAAGGGCAGATGAGGTGCTTAGGGCCAGGGTTTAGTGGTGGGATGGCAGGGTTAGGGGAATGGTTGGACTTGATGATCTTAAAGGGCTTTTCCAACCAAAGCGATTCTAGGATTCTATGGGAATGGAGAAATCAAGTCACGTTATCAGCCAACGCGTTGCTCGCACTGCTGCGGAGCGGAGCAGAACCTCTTGGCTCCACCACTGAGCTCAATCCTGCAGATCTCACCCTCCTCAAACTGCAATGTTTGGGAGGTTTTCCCACGGCGCTGACCTTGCCTTAGTTGGGATCTGCACCTGCACAGCCCAGCCGTGCACGCAGGAAAGCAAGAACCCAGGGCATTGCAAATGTCTTTTTAATTCCTTAGCAATGCTCAGACTTCAGCCTGGGTGCTTCATTCCCACGTCGGGAGACAAGAGGGTTCGCAAGCTCTTGGAGATCAGCCCTTCCACCTCCCTTCCTGGACTTTACAAACCAAAGGCTTCAGAGCAAATTCAAGCATGGTGGCTCCTTTTTCCCAGCTCCCCAGGAACGGGGCTCAAACTCCGGGGAGGGCAGGCAGCTCTCGGCAAGACGTTGATTTGGGGAAGAAAGCTGCTTTTCCTTTACAGGAGGTTTGCAGGCTCCGTGGATTAGCCTTTGCAGGGCTTAACCTTACAACTTTTAACGGGTACAACTGGGATTTGGGCTCCTGCCGCCGCAGAGGGCGCAGATGGAAAGGATGGAGGAGGAGAAGGGTTTCTGGAAATCGCTGATGGTTCCTGAATGCTGGAGGGGAAGGGTGGGGAGAGCCCGGGATTGTATTGGCTGCAGGGGGATGCATTAAAATGCCGTTGGGAAGAGAAAATGCTGGGGGTCCCTATTAAAAAAGCACCAAAATATTATCTGGGAGTGCCAGGAATGGTCTGTGCTGGGGACAAAACCCAAGAGCAGCCAAAAATTATAAAATTTGGCCCTAGGACCCATCAAAGCTCCCCACTCTGGTTTCTTTGCAGAAACCCCTTCTCCAGCCCTTCAAACAACGCTGCTTTTATCGAGAGGAAATTCAAGCTTCCCGCCGTAGCACCTGCTAAGCCCCGCCAGCGCTCGCCCAAAGCCGATTAGGTCGCTTTTCGTTTCTTTTTCGCCCCGTTTTCCTGCCGAAAGTGGGTTAGGGCGCACACGGGGTGGCAGCTTGGGGCAGCGTGCGGGCCTCGAGGCACGTTTCCAGCGGTGTCTTTGCCCCGGGACCGGCATCCCGTGGTGCTTTCGCCAAGGCTACAGCACAACCCCATCTCCCTGCTGCGCTCAGCTCCTTTATTTCCATTTATTTCCATTTTTTGAGGATTTAGCTGCAGGTAGTGCTGCTCCCACCAAGGAGCTGCTCTCCTGCAGCTTAAAGAGGCTGAACCGCTCCTCACCGGAGAGCGGAAATCCGGGGCTTGAGAAACCTCTGTCCTCCCAGAGGGAATTTGGAACCCCCCCATCTCAAGTCCTCCCTGATGAAAATCCCAATGCAAGCACTGATTTTTTTGCCTTCCAAGCATTTTGGGGAGCAGGAAGGGCTGAGCAGACACAGACCTATGCAAAATTGAGGGGTGATTTTAGCAACAGCCTCCCTGCGCTGCTGTCTTTGGAGCAGGGACAGCCACCGGGAGGAAGCTGAAGATCTTTCCAAATTTTTGGTGATCCCAATAACCAGCCCAAGAGATGGGATGAGCACCTGTAGGGCCTGATCCTGCTCTTTTCCCCATCCCTCAGGCAAACCTCCGCACCCGGACTTGGAAATCCCACACGTGCTACTGAAAGGAAAGGGCTTGGGATGCCATCAGCATCCCTGACTTCCTTCCCAAAGCTCCCCGCAAAAATCCCCCGACCCTGCTAGCCCTTACACTAGGCTAGGAAGAGAAAATCCCACTTGGATTTCAGATTTTTCCTGTGGATAAGCTCCTAATTCAATAAAGCAAATGACACTTCCAACTCCTCCAATACTTTTATTAAAGGGATAACGGGTGGGGTTTTATTAGGACTGCTCGAGAGGTAGGAGAAGTTTAACTCTTGGCCTAGTCAGCAAAAGCAAGGAGGAAAAAAAGACGTGGGAAAATGTTCCTTATGCCACCTATTCCCATCTCCCAGCTCTCTGCTGTAATTTTCCAGTTTCCCAGCATGTTACCCTGCTTTTTGCACTGTCCCAGCAATTTCTGCCGGACTTTGCTTTCATGCTGCAACTGGGAATGGGAAAAGCCCCGGCTCTGAGGTCAATCCAACCTGGGGGGATATGGAAGATGGGAAGATCTTCCTCCCTTCCTCCTCCTCCTCCTCGGCAGGCTGCAGCCGCCGTGCAAAGACCCCGAAACTGCTGTGTTTTCTGCATTTCCCTAATCCGGGCGTGGCTTTTTTAACCTCATTAAAAATAACGCACGTTCCCTGAACCTGTTTCCACCTAGTAATATTTAGGGGGGGAGAGGGGGGGGAGGATCTTTACCCAACATATTTTTCAACCCAAAGCAGCTCCCCCTTTCCTCACCTGGCCGACTCTTTCCACTCCATCTCCTCGCCGTCGTGCTGCAGCGTGTCCATCTCTGTGAAGAGCGTGGGGTTGGGAGGCTCATCGTCTTCCCCCAAGATGTAGCGGAGGCGTTCGGCAGCCGGTGACACTGCCAGGGTGGGGGGGACAAAACCAGAGGTTTACTATCGGCCGGAGCCAAGACGATCCCGCACCATTCCCATACAGAAAGCCCTAGGGGTGGGTGTAAAGAGGGATCTGTAGGGCTATTTAGGATCCTGGGGTAAAAAACAGGAGGTTTTGAGGAAAATTATTAAGGTGAGAGACACGGAGGAGTGGGGAAACTAAGTAATCCTGTCCCAAAATCCCTGTGCAAAGACATGTGGGATGCTGGTGGAAAGGATGAGCAGAGGATGCACAGCAGCCAGGAGGGGAATATATAGGTCTGGGCTGGGAATCGAGGAACACGGCCACCCCTACATACAATACAGTCAAATTCCCCTTCCAGGAGCATTATGTGCTCCGTTTCCATGGGGTATCCCACATCTTTCCCTACCACAGAGCCTGGTTTTGCCAGGTTAGAGCCACCTGCCATCAGCAACCAAATCCCCACCCTTAGGTGCTCGGGCACCAAGCCCTGGGATGCACGAGTGCTCGGCATGCGTTTTCCCACCGGATCCCACAGGGAACATGTATCGTTTGAGGGGAATAACACAAATTTACCATTTCTGCAGGAAAAATCCAGCTTCTTGCTGCAAATAACCTGCCAGGCTGGGGAGGGCAGCTATGGCCTCCTGCTCCCCGTGGTGTGTTTCGGGAAGCGGCAACACGTCACCCGCCTGCAAACCTCCTGACTGATGGGAAAAGGGGTTTTCATCCTTGGCGCATTCCCCACAGTCACGGGAGGGTGACGGACCTGCCCTCTCCTCTCAAAAACAAAAACAGCCAGGCTGGGTTTTCTTTTAACCCTCTCCATCTTCATAGAATCATAGAATCGCTTTGGTTGGAAAAGGCCTTTAAGATCACCAAGTCCAACCATTCCCCTAACCCTGCCATCCCACCACTAAACCCTGTCCCTCAGCACCTCATCTGCCCTTTTAAATCCCCCCAGGGGGCCACCCCTCCGGGCAGCCCATCCCCAAATTTTTCCCAACCAACCTAACCCTGCCCTGGCACAACTTGAGGCCGGTGCCCCTCGTCCCATCGCCCCTTCCCTGGGAGCAGAGCCCGCCCCCCCGGCCCCCCCCCGGGCTCCCCCAGCTCCCCCCCAGCCCCCCAGCCCAGCCTGGGGCTCCAGACCCCTCCCCAGCTTTGTGGCTCTCCTCTGGACACGCTCCAGCAATGCAACGTCTTTCTTCGTGTGCTTTTCTAGCAAAGCCTCGTCATTTGGGTTGCGGGGAGGAATCAAACAGCTGGAAGCGGCATGGGTAGAATCATCGAATCGTTAAGGTTGGACAAGACCTCCAAGATCATCAAGTCCAAGCGTCAACCCAACACCCTCATGCCTACTAAACCACGGCCCGAAGTGCCGCGTCTCCATGTTAATATTGGATTAATAATATAATAATAATTACTAATGGATGGGACTGCTCCCCAGTTGCCTCGTTATTCAAACAATAGGTTAAAGTCAGCCAGGCTCTGTGAAAATGGTGTATTTTTAATAAAATCTTGGGTCTTAGCCCTCTCCTAATACAGCAGGAGTTAATCCAGCTCAGAAAATATCTTTGTTAGCAGAATCCTCCTGTTCTCAACCCTGGGAATAAGAAAGCCGGGTGATAGGGTACCCAAAAAAGCAGGTAATTAAATTTGCTGTGGGCAAACAGAGTTAAAACTAGAAATATTGCCCTGTCCTCCCACCACAGCAGACAAAACCCAAGTGGCGGTGGCTGTGAAAGAATAGGATGTCCCTTGCACTCAGGCTGAGCCTGCTTAACCGCTTAAGCCCTTTAAGCCCCACCGCCAGGACTAAAGCCCTGTTGTCAAGTCCTCCTTCCACTTCCATAAGCTTCATTATTATGATTATTAATATTCCTGTTAAATTTAGAGCTGGGCTACATGCCTGGAGGGCTTCAGGTTCTTTAAGCCTAAGCACTGTTCGCGTAAGAGGGAAGGAAATCGGGGTGATACCTGCAACCCCCCCCGGCCTCACGCCGTCTGCTTTTCCCCAAAGCCCTTAAATTTCCTGCAACACCCCAAATTCACTGTAAACACAACGATCTCCCCAGCAAAGGTCGCCCTAGCGACTCGTTTCAGGATGTCGGGGCTGTCACACACTTTAACCACTGGAAGCCACAAAAGATAAAGGAAATCAGGCACATGGAGAGCTTTTAGGGGTGTTTTTTGGCTTTTCTCCCCCATTCTCCCCCAGTTTAAAGAATAAACCCATCTCTCAATGCGTAATGCATGCTTCCAGGCAGCGGCTGCCTCCGCTCCCCACCACTCGCTGACCCAAACAAAGGGACCGGTTGCTAAACCAACAGAGCTGGGGCTTTGCTGTGCAGCCAAAATTCAGATATTTTTTTTTCACCTGGAGGACCCTTTTGTGCCTGGGAAAGCACCCAGCCCGGCAGCTGGTTACAACCCAGCTCTCGGTGTTTTGTTTTTTTTCCCACCCCCTTCCTGCAAATTTGATCCAGCACCTAAATTAATCCTGGGAAGCAGCAGGTATTCGCCAGGGAGGATAGCGGCGTCTAGGGCTTGGCACCTCCGGGGAATGCAAGAATCAAACTACTGCAGCGACACTGCCCCAAACCCCCAGACCCACCCCAAAATCGGCACCTGTTTTCTTGCAAGACACAGGTCAACGGGTGCCCAGAGCAGATCTGTACCTCCCCGAACCAGCTTTTACGATGGGAAACCACTCAGAGCTGCAATTCCTGCTTTACACCCATCAAAGCTCCACCGTGATTCCAGCCTGGCTCTGAATGGAGCCCACGGCTGCAGAATTAGCTCAGCATTAACACTGGCCATAATATAGGATAATTTCAGGTACGCGAGAGCCTACGCCGCCGTGGGGCATCGGCCAGGACGCACCGGTTGCGCTGATTTGAGGGGCACAGAGCCCTTCACACCCCAGCTTTGATCCGGCTGGAAAACCTCACCCTGCCGTGCTTTTCCAACCCCAAACCCCCCACTTTGGCTTTAGGTACAATAAAAAAAGGTGATAAAATGGGGGACGGGGGGTTGCAATCCGCCTGGGCAGCGGGACTAAGCCTTATTTAAGGCTCTGGCACATTAACCATTCGCTGTCGTGGTCCTTCTGAATATGCGACAGCCTTTCCCTGGGGTTTCATGGCTCAGGGATCCTTCTCCCAGCAAAAAAAGAGGCAACCGGGGTGCACATCCCATGGGATTAGATGCTCCATTCCCGTTCAAGAAACCCCCAGGTCTGGGAGACTTTTCTCCTCCCAAATATCATCTTTTCTGCTTCCTCGCTGCTAGGGAGCAGTGGAAGCTGATACAGATCCTCACCCCTTTATATTTTTGGGGTGAGCTTTGGAGCTCAGTGCCCCGAGCGAGTGCTCAACCCAAGCCCACACAGGCTCCCAAGTTGCTTTTGCAAAGGAAAAGCAAAGCTCAAAATAAAAATAAAATAAAATGGAGCCTTTCTTCCCTTCCCTCTCCCCACGCCGCGGACACCGAAGAGCGATGGAAATAACCTACCTCGAATCGTTTCCTTTTTTTCCCCCATTTCTTCCTGGCAAAATCAAACCTTCACTGCACGGTACAAAAAAATAAAAAAAAAACCCAAACCCAAACCCCCAAACTTTGTCCTTTATCCACTCAGGCTTGTTAAATTCCCAAGGCTTAAGGAGCAGATTATAGAGAATATAAAGCACTTTCCTCTCCCTTCGGCTCTCATGACGGGAAGTTACCAAATCAAACGGGATGCGTGTAGGAGAGGTGAGCGCTTTGGGTGGCAGTGAGACGGAGCAAGTGAGAAAGGGGAGGGAGGGAGAGGTGGGAGGACAGGAATCAAAGGTTTGGGGGTATTTTGTGGAGGGTTTTTTTGTTGCCCACTTGGAGTGAGGTAGGAAAATCCCCTCCAAACTCAGGGCAGAGATTTTGTTTTGAGGGGGGGGAGCGGAGGAAACATCCAAATGATGGATATTTCCTGGGGGAAAGCAGGGCGGCTGCAGAGCTGAGTCTTTTTAGGGGGTTTTTCCTCCATAAAATGACTTTTCCCTGCCCCCAAACCAGCCCAGTGCTATATCCCGGTGGCATTTACCGCCTGCGGAAAGGAGGGGACGTAGTCCCGCTCGCGCCACCACCGAAGGCATACGAAGGAGCTGTGGGCAAAGCCCGCTGCAAATAAAAAAACCTCTCCCTATGCAAAAAAAAAAAACCCAAAACCCTGGAAAATTTTCCCCTCTGTAGGGAAAAGCAAAGCTGAGCCCCTGCCCATTCTGCGGAGCTGTGATGTGCTCTGCTCGACATAAACCTAAATGCAAATTTATGTAGGAAAAAAAAAAACCCAACACACCAAGAGATTGACAGCTACTTTGCTGTGCAAAATGTTAATCTTCGCCAAGAAGATTTAACAGGACCGGGCAAAGCCCTGGGCAAAAGCCTGTCGGGAACAAGGTGTGATGCCTGGAGGATGTCTGCACCCCTGGGACCCTGCTTTGCCCCGATTTCCTCGTTAGTCACCTCCCAAGGGCAAGGGCAAACTCTTTTTAGCCCACCCATCACCTAAGCAGCCTCAAATCCCATTTCACACCCTGTGCCTGGCTCTCCGAGACATCCACCGGGAAAAATAAACCTGGGAAGCATCGGGAAAAGCAGCGCCAAATGCAAGCGCCGCACCAAGCGACATGGCTGGGTGCACGGGGGCGATTTAATCCTGGATTAAATGATGCTGTGAACCCCCTCCCGCTTTTTCGGGAAGCCCAAGGGCAACTCACTAGTCCTGCTGGCGTTGTCGTTGCCGCTCTCATAGCAGCCTTGGCCGCCGTCGTCGGTGTCGGAGCGGTCCTGGTGTTCGTAGTGCTGCTCGCTCTCGCTCATCCTGTCCCGGCTGGAAGCAGATCTTCGCCGACGCCGTTTCCTCCGGTAGCCCCGGGGCACCGGCACCCCGATGTAGATGGAGTGGTAATCTAGAGGGGAGGAAAATAAAAAGCTTTAGGGAGCAGATCTGGGTGGTTTTCACTTGCAAAAAAAAAAAAAAAAAAAAAAAAAAAAGCCAGGGAGATATTTGCCTTCTTCCCACCAGGCTTAAAGCACCCACGGGAGCTTTTTCCACACCGTGCGTGGGATGTGCCGAGCCGAGCGCCGGGAGATCTGATGCATCAGCCAGCAGGGAAGACCCCACTGCCATTTGGGGCATCCCTGAGGTTTCGCTCACCTTCCTCATCGTCGTATCTCCTCCTTGAGCTGCTGAGCCCCCTCTCGCTCAATCCATCCTCATCCTCCAGCATGGTCCTGCCGCTTGGAGAGCGCTGAGCCGCGGGGAGGAGAAAGGAGAGAAATTTTAAAGGGTGCCGGGCAGGGGCACAGCCTCTTTGCACACCCAGTGGGTGCTCCCTGCTACAGGAATCCTTCACGTGTGGCCCCAGTGAAATCACAGGGTCCTTTCCGGATGGGGCGAGGATGCACTGGGGAGCAGGGACCTCCCCTATGGATGCACCAGGGACCCTCCGGCACCTCCTGCAAGTGCCCGCGTCTCGCCTCGGCGAGCTCTCAGCCCTGCCTTGCTCCGTGCCAGCCCTGCCCACGCTCCACCTCTGCTCTCCCCATATTTCAGAAAATCCGGATAAATTTCTCTGGGGTTACGTCTCTGGTCTCTTATTTCTGCCGCTCAAAGGAAGGCGTAAGTGAAGCGTAAGAGGTTATTACAGAGACCTGCCGGTACAATTACCGACACAAGTTTAGTTAACAGCTGTTGCAATGGGGTTGCTTGCTTGCAATAAGCACCCCTTTAATATTTGGGGGGAACCTGCACAGATAAAAGGGGGTTTATAGAAGCAGAGTTCAGTTTTCCCCCATCTCCTAGGCACAGATTTTACACCATACATGCATTGCCGCTTCCAAATATCTTCCTTCAAACCTGCTGTTTTATTGCCCATACGAGTTTCTTTGAATTTTGCCACAGATGCCAATTAATCTCCTAATTATCTGACCTCCAGTGATTGCCTTTCACACTTGACTTGGATGGGAGAACAGTTACTATTCATGGCAGCCCGGTCGATGCCTCCCAAAGTCACTTTGAGAGCAGTCGGAGAGCCAGCCTCTCCGTGTCCCCCATTGCGGCTGCTTGCATCCATGGCAATATCATAACGTTATCCATTTATTTCAGGGAAGAAAAATCTCAATTCAAGCCAAAGAGATTAAAAATATCAAGAGAATGGGGTGTACACCAACATATCTGGATGGGTCCAGGGTTGGCTAGGCCAGCTCTGCTTAGGTTGCTGAATTACTGACCCATTTTCCCCCAAGGCAAAGACCAATACAGGCTCCAGCCTTATCCCAGTTGCTATTTGAAGACAACTCTTGATTTGGGATTTTCTTTTTTGACCTCATTAACCCAAAACTTTTTTGCACAGGTGCAGGAACCAATTTATTTTAAGGGCAAACACCTCTGGATGGACAACGGTGCCCCAAACCTGGGTGTATTAAGGGGTAACATCAGCCACAAGCCTCGGCTTCCCGGGAATAACGTTACAGGGCTAATTCTGAGGATTTTAGGAAGCTGGTGCTGGCAAGAGAAACAGAAAAACACCCACCAGGCTGCAGGCATAAATATTTTTGTGCTAAAAATGAGGCAGTACCTTCCAACAGATGAATTGTCGCAACCCCCCACCCCCCATTTCCTCATGAGCTTCAGCACGAGGTCGGGGTCCCCAGATGATGGATAAGGGGACAGAATCTTTCAGCTGGGGCTGTTTTGGTAAGAGATATGACTGGTTTTCTGCAATCTAGCTCGGCTGGTGAGAGCTCTACCACAGCTCTGTTGGGCAGCAAAAAGAACCCATCTGATAAACCCTCACTTCATTAGATCCACTGATAAATGAAAGACCTTGATTGATTACGGCTGATTTTCAAGAGTTATATAGCCTAGGATTTATGCCTCTCATTTTTTACATATACAGCTTTTTCCCCCCGGATTCTTGCATACAAACACAAGCATGACACAGAATGGAACGGTTGGAAAACGACTGGAAGCGCGCTAGAAATAAGGGGAGGAAAAGAAGAGCAACGCTACCTTTGCCCATTAAACCCCACGACCCCCACCAGCTCTCAGTTACACAAACCCAAGTTTTTCCCTTAATAAACTCACCTGGAGCTCCCCAAAAATGCTCAGAAATCAGAAGACGGGGCTGCAGAGTAAAATCACGGGCGCTGGTGGGTGCGGGAGCCGAGACTGCCTTGAGATAAAGCTGCTCTTGCAACCATCGTATTGACGTCTACTGCCAAACGCTCTGTAGCTCCCAGGTTAAAATGTATTTTGGGCAACGCTGATTGACTTTGGGAGCAGAAAGGCATCATGGGATGCAAACAGACCTCCGGAGAGGATGGGACGTTCAAGCCAGCAAAGACCTGGTCTTACGCAGTGACGGGGTCTAGATATCAGACCACCGGGATGTAGGAAAATTCAGGTTGCCCATCCCCAGCTTGCGGAATCTGCATCTTCTGGGGTTGTTGGGGTGTGGGTTTGCAGCAGTTTTGGCTCGATTGCCAGGGATTTGGGAGGGCAACTGCTTTCTTTTTTTGCTCCGTGCAATGTCATGCACATCTGATCTTAAGGAACGGATGGAAACTCTTCAGGGAGGTGCAGAGAAGCGTCGCCACCAGTGAGAAAGATCTTAAACCCCCCGGGGTCCATAGGATCAGCCCCTGGGCCATCAAATACAGTTTGTTTAGGTGTTTTTTTCTTTTTTTGATGAGGGCTGCACATCAAATTATTTTGCAATTTCCATGTTTTGCTTTTAACGTGTTGAACATCTGTAAAATTTGATTTCATGAAAGCCAAGCTCTCGGTCACACGAGCATGCCCGCTTTGTTTCCCGAGCTGTCCGCTTCTGTTTAACGCCTGGCTTGCTCACCTCTGCTTAGCCTTTTAAACGGGGGGATCGATAAATCCACAACAAAGCAGCGCCTGGCACTTCGTCACGGCCGGCCTTGTCGTTCAGCAAAAAAAACCCAAAAAACCAAACCCCAAGGAACAGGAAATCAGGCTTTGTGCTTTAAGGTCATCTGATAACGGGGCTTTTCTCAGAGATTATCCGATGGCACGATCCGGAGTATAAAAAGCAAAGCAAAACCTGTTTGATACTTTATCCCGGCTCCCATTTTCTTCCCAGCTCGTGTTTTCCTTAGAGTTGCCCTTCCATGTGTAGCAGGGTCAGGGCTGGAGCAAGGCAGCAGCGATTTCAAGATGCAAAATTTAGGGTGAATTAGGGAATATTCTTGGCATCCCCTTTATTTAGAGTCATGAGGCATGTTTGGAAGCGGGGAGAAGAGCTTTTGTGAAGCGCCCTTATGATTTCATGCTCAAATCTACCTTTCCCATTTTTTTCCAGGCATTTGCAGACCAACGGTCCATGGGAACAGGGGAGCTGGGTGCCCAAATTGAGGCATGAATCGACCTCTCCCCATCTCCCATCGCTCACTGCCTGCCAAATAAACCCAAACCAGCATTAGTCCAGGTGGGAAAACCCGCTTGCATCCGACCCCTTCAATGCTGCCTGTGCCGAGGTCCAGTGCCGGCGGGCTCTGCCCAGCCAGAAAAATGGTGTAAAGGCGTTGGTGGCTGCTTGTCCTGTAATAAAAAGGAAAAAAATAATGGCAATGAACTTTCCTTCCCCAAGTACGTGGAACTACAACGAGCAGGTCGCATTTATCAGCTTGTATTTCTTATGGTTTTACTAAACACCTCCTGGCAAGAAGGGGAAAAAGGAGGAAAAGCAAAATCCCCAGAGCCCACGAGCCGTTCGGGTGACGGCAGCCGCCCTGTTATTCCTTAAATGATCATTTCATTTCCCTGGGCTGCAGGTTTGACCTTCTCCACTTGCAAAAAAAACCCAACAACCCCAAACTCAACCCAATTTTGGCCACACCATTTTAAAAAAAAATTCCATAACCCCACTGCTCAGCTCTTGGGACTCCCAGCTCTGTTTTCAATGTGATTTGCGGGGAAAAAACAAGGTTCATAAAGGGTTTTTTTTTCAGGCCTGTCCTGGGGATTGCTTCTGGTTTAGTTAAAAAATAAAGCTTGGAAACAGTCAGAAGAGGGAGACAGAGCCCGGCAGTCACACACCAGCTTTCACCCACTTTTCCCTGCTTGGGCATCCAAATAAACCAAGCCAGCCTCCAGCTCCCAAAATACCCTTATTAATAAAAACCACTGCTTATAAACCCAGCGTTTCTTTCATTGCGCGGTGCTCCAGACCCATTGCTCTTTTGAAAAATAGACTTTTTTCTTCCTTCTTTGCCTTTTGCTTTTGAGATAATTCCTCTCATTTGATAGAGGCAGCAACTAGAGTTGCCCCAGGGCACCCGAGGGATTTGGGTACATTTGGAGAGAAAACAGCAGGTCCCTGCTCGACGCTCCCTCCTCTGCGTTTGACTTATGGCTGCTGGGGGAAGTTTTGCCGTCGGTAGCTCATTGCTGAGCCTGCACCAGAGAAGCCCGGGGAGCTTTGCAGAGGGCTTCACTGCTTTTTTTTTTTTTTTTTTTTTTTTAATATATATATATAAAAACAGATTCAAGCAATTCATCTTGCCTGAGGTTTTCCTCCGCGAGCCTGTTTCCTACCACGGCTCAATTTACTGGTCCAGGGTTGGATGCAACGCACGCCGGCTGTTTTAATTCCTATATCCCGAGCAATGTGGGAGGGAATTGCTGCCTTGATCAGCAAGTTGTTAGGCTAAAAGAATAAGTATTATAAAAGATAATTCCTTACCTGGTCATTCAAGGTTGGTCTCCAGCAGAGGGGAGTTACCACCATCCCTGGGGGCAGCGCGTTGCTGCATTCAAGCCGTTTTCATCTTAAAAATTGCTGGGCTCTCCTTTTCCTTGCCTGGGGATGAAAAACTGAAGCCGTAGTTCATAGGGAAGAGCTGGAAACCTTCAGAAATGGGTGTTTTCCTCCTGTGCAACCCTTGCCCAAACATCCATCCTGCTCCAGGAGGTTCAAGCGGTGCCTCCCTAGGGATCTGATTCCTAGAAATTTCCTTTGGAAAGGCTCTGCAGAGCAAGCTGCTCGGTTTTTTCCTTTAGCTATGTCTTTCTCAGGTCCGGGTGCATCTGGGGATCTCCCATAAAGCCACGATTTTTCAGGAGATCAGGCTAAATACAACCATAAACATACCCCAAAGCACAATGACAACGGTGCCACTTCCCTCCCCGATGGCCCACCCGGTGTGCAGTGAGTGGAGGCGACTTTACAAAACGCAACAGAAGTCACATTTATTGTGTAAAAAACCCCCCCAAACCCAATAAAGAGATGTACAAATGCTTCAAAACGCCAAGGTAGGAAAAGGCCCCCGGGGAGCTCACGTGCCCGCACAGTGTATTGCATTTTTTATAACCTTCCAGTGTTACTTTACAGTTTCCCCCAAAGTATCTCCTGAACCTGAGAAGATAAATCACATTATTTCCATGTCCAACGTCCACCGCCTCCCTAGGAGCTTTGCTCCAAGCTGCCTTTCAGTCCTCCATCTTCTCACAATTTACTGTGGCAGATGGAGCCTTCCTCCTCCTCCTCATCTTCCTCCTCCTCAGCATTGACGGGAATGTAACCCCCTTCCTTGGGCAAGCACCAGCACCACCCCGCACCACTTAGATCCACTGCCCCAAAGTTGAAATCCCGCATCTCCAGCATCTTGAAGTCAACGGTGTCCAGCTTGGAGTAGATCTCGTTGAGCTTTTGCCAATACAGCCAAGCCATCACGAGGCCGATCACCTGCAAAATACGAGATTTAAGGCCACTACCGTCACAGAAACCCTTCCTGAAGGTCTTCTCGTGCAAGGGATGCTGTCACCTGAACTTCCAAACCTGGCCACGAGACAAGAGAGAACAAGATCCAGTAAAATCTTCTGCCAATGCAACAGGCTCGCTGCTAAGCTCATGAATTGCCACCTCCATCTCACAACTTCCCCCATCAGCCCTGACAGTGGGATGCAGATCAGTTGGACATCACCACGAGCATCGCAAAGAGAGTGGCAGACGTCCCGGCTCTTATCAAACTAAGATATCACTGCAAGCATGGTGCCACCCAGGTTATTTCCCATTTCCCCGCTGGCTGTCAGGGTATTAAAAAGCACACTAAATCTTTAGGAGGAGGGGGAAAAAAAAAGAGCATTTGCATCAGCACAAGATTTCAAGCATGTTGCTCTGATGTCACCTGATGTTTCCTTTGCGTTTCTACGCTGCGGTGGCTACGAAGAAGCCGCCATCCCAAGGAGCTATTTGCAGACCAGACGCTGATGAGGGGCACAATGGCAATCAGAGCATCCTCAGCACAAAGCTGCCTATTTTCTCCTAACCCTTTACCCACCTTGGCTGCTGAGCCTTAGAAATAAGGTTTATCCCCTATAAGCCCCGGATGCTTTGGGATATTGCAGGGGTGGGCACCGGGATACGAACGGTGCAGTTTTAGAGATATTCTCAACACATGAGAGGGGATGGAGAAGGATGAGACTATCTTGAACCTCAGGGCTTTTCCTCTCAATCTCCAGGCTAGTAGTTAATGTGGTTTTCTGCATAACTATTCCTTGCAAAAAAAGAAAAAAAGTCGATAAATAACCCAGTTGCACCTGTACCATCCATCAGCTGGAATCTGCCATACTATTGTGGCGCATTGGTTCTGGAGCTGAAAAATGTTATTAATCGTTTCTCTGGGTCCGAATCGATCCATTAAATAGCCTGGGAAGTAGGAACATTAAGAGAAAGATAAATGGGGATAAGAGCAAAGGGTTGTGATGCATCTTAAATTAGGGACCGTTTTATCCCGTAGTGGAAAGGGAAAAGCGGTTGCCCAGAGAAGGCTGCAGAAAATGAAGGCAAAAATTCCACAGGGAAAAAGCAAATCAGATCCGTGTTCACCCAATGAGCTGAAAGCAAACAGGCAAACACAAACATCACTGGGGTTCATTAATTTGCCTTTCAGAGACGGAGAAACACCCCGCCATCTGCATGAGCACCTTGCACAGAAACCGCCCCCACAAAAGCTCAATATTTATTTTTCCCTCCCAAATTCACCTGGAAGTGGATCCCAAGGGGAGTCCCTGGATCAACAGCTCTTCCTTCAACAAGTCAGAAGACGCGGAAGACCACCACTTTGAGAGAGTCCTTCCTTGAAGTCCTCACTTGGAGCTTGCCCCGTTCCTGCTTTCCTAATCGCACCCACCAATCGCCAAAGAGCATCCTGCTTGTTTGACGTTCCACCTAATTACTGCTAACAGGATTAATCACGGAAAGAACAGACAAGGAGCCGGAGGCTGCTGCGTGGTTACGGCTACCAGGGCTTTCCCGACTGCGGGAATTGCGGAAATGCTGGATTTGTGCCATGAGGGTTCTTTGCTGGGAAAGGCGACTGCAGGTACTGAAAGAAAAACTGAAGTCTGAAAACATCTCAGCATCTCCTTTTGTTATCTGAGTGGCCTGAAATCAGGTTATCTTCCAGCCCTGGGAACTTTTGTGTATGGATCTGCAGAGCTCCCCGCTGCCCTCAAAATATTCACTGCTGTGCTGCACATTATACATCCGTCTCAGCAGGCAACTCCTTCCCAAATACCCTACGAAATTATTTCAGCCTGGGTACGGAGCCGGCACTCATCTCCAGCTCAAGCTGTGTAAGATGCATTCGCTCCCTGTGAACATGCGCAGGACCAAAATTGGGCCGTGCAACCGCGCAGTCATCTGGGATGGAGCTTGCTTTCAGCAGCAAAGCAAAAATAACGAACCCAAAGACTTTGTCACGGAAATGCCAACCAGGGTCCTGCTCTCCTGTCCCATGTCTGCCCCCTCTTTTGTACCAAAAAGCTCCCAAAGCTCCAGAAATCTCCAGGCCGGGATGCAGGAGGCGAAGGCTGGTTGGACAAGGCTTGGAGATGGCTCCGTCTATGAACTCTAGGGAGAACCCAGAGCAACCGCTCCCACACGGATCCGGATAATAAGATTGCGGCTAATCCATATGCAACAGCAGAGCTGCTTAAAAAGTTTAAAAATAATATTTAAATGAATGTCAAGCTTGAGCATTATTTACTTCTATTAGCATGCCGTCACTGAGCAGATTAAAACCCCACTGCTGATGCAGTGAAAGGACCAAGCAAGCCAAACCCCTTTGAGATGACAAATTTTAAGGCAAGTGTATAATTTTTTTCCTCCCTAAACCAAACAGTAATTCAGAAAAGCTTTGTGTTTACAATAAATAACGCAAATGGATCCAATTCTGCAAAGCCAACCAGGTTCAGGGCCGTCATCCCTCCTGCTCCTCTCTTCCCCATGGCGACGCGACATCTGAGGTAGGGCAGGACACAGCATCCCAGTTAAACCGGGGATTTCTTGAACGGAATAAAATTACCCCAAGTCCTCAATCAACAGTCGACATCCCACAGCCTTCGCTCTCCTCTGAGTTATGAACCACCTTCCATTCCAGCTCGCCTCTAAATATCCTCTTTCACTTAATGAAAATAGAAAAAGCTGTCAGGAATATGGATGCATCCAATATCTCCGGCACCAAGGGCACCATGTTTTCCCGAAGTAAAGAGAATTCTAACATAAGTGCTGATTTCATTGCGTTGCACTAGGAAGGAAGGCATTATTGCAGAGGAGCACGTTAACAAAATGTATCGAGTAGGAGGCTAAAAAAAAAAATGTAAGAGCTGCTTTTCTCCCTGATTTCCCCTCCCCGTGATGGTAATCATCAGCCAGCAAGGGGAGAACTGCTTGGGAGCTGCTGCTTGCCGGTCGTTTCAAGTTCCAAAATTGCCCGTTCTTTCTGGCTGGTGTTCAGCAAAGCACAGAAACCATGGCTGCCTCTGGAGGTCTCTAGGCTGCCGCTTTCTGGGCTTTTTGCTGGGGGATTTAAACACGCAGGGTTTGCAGGGGGGTACAAGCTCATCGAGGAGCTGCTCTTACGTGTGTAAGAGCAGTAGCATGCATAAAATAAATCCAAAGACCTCTGCAGATCGAGGGAATCAATAAAGCTTGCAGACCCACTGGAAAGTCACAATATGATTTTTTATATATATATATGGAAAGATGGGGATTATATATATATGGAAAGATGGGAAAAATCTTTTTAGTAGGGACAGCTATGACAGGACAAGGGGGGATGGTTTTAAACTAAAACAGGGCAGGTTTAGACTGGATCTAAGGAAGAAATTCTTTACAGTGAGGGTGGTGAAACCCTGGCAGGGGTTGCCCAGAGAGGGGGTGGAGGCCCCATCCCTGGGAACATTCCAGGCCAGGTTGGCCGGGGCTGTGAGCAACCTGATGTGGTTCAAGGTGTCCCTGCTCCTGCAGGGGGGTTGGGCTGGGTGACCTCTAGAGGTCCCTTCCCATCCAAAACATTCTATGATTCTATATACACACATAATTTTTGCAATGCTATTGCAATCGCAATTGCAACGTATAGATATATTGCAATATGCATTGATAATGCTATTTTTAATCTGGTGGCACCCAAAGCCAGGGAACCCCTGTGGTGGCAGCCATGGAAAAAAACCCACCTTGCAGATGACGTTATTTGAGAATTCCTGCCTCGCTTCCTGGCCGAACACTGCAGGAGGGAGCCTGCAAAAGTTTACATGGGCATATCCATCCTGCACCCTTCCCTTCGCACACGTTTTCCTCTCACCCGGCCACCTTGAGCACAAATCAAGAAGGGAAACTTCACAAAACCAAAGCACCACCATTACGATGACAATCACCATGGCTATGCAGATTCCTGGATTATTATATTCCAGCCCACTACGCCCATGTTGTTGCACCAGGAAGGAGATACCCTGTTGCCTTTTTTTTTTTGAAGAAGCTAAATATCCAAATGCACAGCAAAACAGAATGGGGGGCAGATGCTTACTGCCATTTCCCACCTCTCCAGCTCCTCCCAATAGCAGCTTGGTGGCGTCAAGCCAATCCAAACTGGCATTTTGCACCACAGCTCAAGACTTTTATCTCCATCTCTCGGCGGCGCCTTGGGAAATCCAAGTTGAATCCAAATCCCCTGGAAATCCACAGCTGAAAATCTGCCCCAAACCCATCCAATTTAGGGTAAGGAACTTCTGCATCTTCATTTTCAACCAGCAAAAGGGTGAGCGGGACATCAGCAAGGGGCAGCCATAAATCCTCCCATCCAACTCATACAAGCAGCTAGAGGAAATTTATGTCCATCAGAGGGGGGAAAAAAATAAGTGCTCCAAAGCACAAATCCTCTGGCATTTTGTCTCTCAGGAGCTGTATGATGCTCAGGAGGCACCCAGGAGGATGGGGAAATAAAAGTCATTCATCACTTGCAGCTTTTCATATCCTCCCTCACCGCTTAATCAAAGCCCTTGTTTGTATTTCTCTTGGCCCCGTGAGTCCCGGGGAGAGGGACCTCCCTGCCCCAGCAAAACCATGCGGGAACACACAGCCAGGCGAGGACAGTCTAGTTATTTTTCTGTTTTAAGCCCCAATTATAAATGCTCATTTAATGCCAGAAGGTTCCCGTGGACGTCTGTAAGTCCCTGCTCCTGGAAGACCCTGCTCCTGGAAGACCCTTGAGTTTTCTCTGTGCAAACCAGCAAAAGCTCAAAAAAGCAAATTAAAACCCTGCTATTTTTGTTTCTGAACTTGTGATTATTTCTAGCCAACTTAGAACAGTGACACTAATTATAAGCGGGTGCTGCATCGTGATTAAGCTACAGGTGTTGGCCTGTCTGGCTGAGCAAGGACACCAGCCTGCTGCTGTTCCCAACTCATCGCTCCAGGAATTAAATAGTTACTGCCCCTGACACAGAAAATGTCTCACTTCATCCACTGCTATTACCCAAGGCATGAAAAGTCATCTTTATATTACAAGAGATATCCAGAAGAGATTGGAAATACATGGTCCGGTGGTTTCAGCGCCTGTTCTCCACTCTTTTTTTTTTGTGGTGGCAGTCAAGCATCCTGGTTCTCTAGCGTGATCCGTCTCAGATAAACCCTAATATTGCACTTCTTGGGATTGATGCTTGCTCTCTCCTTCAAAGCCCAAAGCTCTATTTCCCCTTGGAGCTGACAGCAGCCAGCGAAGAATTTTTTTAAACAAGACAGCCTCAGTCCTCTTTACCAATTACCTACCAACTTCACAAGACCAAAATTAGATTAATATGGAAGTTTGGGATACTTTAATGCAACTAATGGTTATTCCTTCTCTTCCAGCACTTGAGGAAGTTAAATATATACAAGTATTTGAGCCTGTGTGCTCCAATTTCTGTGGTTCTGGTGCAGCATAGAGCCTTCTGCTAGACATAACCCACGCAATTTCTGTCTCCCACGTAGGTGCTGTAAGATTTATTACAAAGCTCCTCGGTGCTCCGCTCCGTCCTTGCCAAGCCCCAGCTTTGCTCAACATCTCGTAGCGGCTCCACTTGCTCTTTCGGATTAAGCGGTTTTGCATTAGGAAGAGGTCTCAACGGAGCTAATACGGCCGAGATCTAATTGCAATATCCTACGAGGCTTGCTGATGGATGGCTCATCTGGCAAAAGGAAGCATGCTCGGAGTCACAAACATTTTTGGAAGAAAGAAGGAAAGGGCTCAAATGCTTATTTTTACATTATTATACAACAAGTAAAAGGTCTGGAAACCCACAGCTGTTTTCCCTTGGGGGGGGTGCGTATGCACACGTGCATGTGCGCATGATCGGTGGCTCAATTCGGGGTGAAAAGGTTGCATTTTGGGCCCTCGCAGAGCACTCGAAAGGAGCTCAGCTCCTCCAGTCGCATTTTCCTGGGCAATTAAACATGCAAGGCTCAATTTGGCTTTTGCTTAACGAGGGCAAAAATTAAAGATGCAAACCAGCAAGAAAACAATGCTCAAGAGCCCTTGCAGGGCGACAGCATGATTAACCGCATCCCACTGCATCACGGTCCCAACAAAACCAACTCTGGCCATGGAGAAAATAATCCATCAGCCCAACGAGGGTCTTCGGCAAGCAAAGCTTTCTGCAAGAAAACCTTCTCCATGCACGTGTGCGCCCGGCTCGGGAGCTCCTTGTTTGTTTGAGCGGCTGCAAAGCTGGATCCTGCTGAACAGAAGAGTTGAATCATCTCAAGCTTTCCCAGAGCTAATCAAGTAAAAAGCAAGCATTTATCTTTTATTGGCTTTTCCTTCCATAAATTGATATTTACAGACCAGGCTCTCGTAGAGGTCATGGACTGCGGATGGAAAAATCCTTTTTATTCCCCTTTTCTACTACATTAAGCGCGCGTCAGCCACTTGAGAATATATCGCTTTCCAGCCCCTGAAGCAACTTAGACATTAAAAAGGAAAAAAAAAATATACAAATTAATCTTGCAAAGCAAAAGGGAAATTTGGCAATACAAAGCCCTTTACACAAGGAAACATTTAACATTACTATCACCGAGAGATGGAGACGCCAACCTGCAAAACGCCCCTTGCAAGCCTAATGCTGCGGTTTTGAGGACTGAAATAGTTGATCTTCTGGATTTATACCCTCAGACAGGAACACCTACCTCTACGCTGATACCCTATTACTCTGTAGCTGCTCCTAAGGCCGAGCTTTGGAGATTGATGAAATATCAAAGTGAAATGGAAGCAGCAACAATTTACCGCCAGTCGGCTGCACCGTGGAGTTGATAAATATTAACCCTTGGCAGTGACCTTTCAGAGATTTTTTACTTTTTTTTCCTTTTTAATTGAACTTGTGCCACCTTCTGCTTCTTTAGGATGGAGAAAAAGGGGTTGAAGAGGTTTTGTATGCATTTGTTTCTACCTTATTACAGCAGCTACGTCTTCACCTGGCTGAGGAGGATGAAATACCACCAGAAAACATCCCCTGCAAAGACACGGGGATGGAAAAGTTGGAGATGCTTTTCCTGAGGTTGATTTAAAAGCTGCTGGAAGTTCACCTGGGCATGGCAAAGGGGAAAGAGCAACGCATGAGGTTATTTGGCTTATTTTAACTACAAATGCATTTTATGCACACTGTAAACTCCTTGGATAATCTTGCTAGAGGCGGGGAAGGTAGAGATGCAGCCAGTATAAAACAACTTTATGTGCTTTGCTGCACCTGCTGAAAGATCTGGGGTTGCTTCATAATTAAACACAACGACTGCAAGGCCATGACGTGAATTCGCCGGTGACTGCCAGTGACTAAATTAAAACGCCTTTTTGAGAGTGATATGAAATGCATCAGGCTTTGGCCTCAGTCTGCAGCTTGGCTGAGAAGAAAGGCAAGGAGGGAGGATTGCTACCGGGGAATGAAATACAGGGAAAAAAAACCCAAAACAACAGAGAATTAAAGGTACCCTGCAAAGGCAGAAAAATAATTGAGTTGCTGCATTTATGCTTCGCTCTGAAGTAAGACAAATGAACACATCCACTTCCCCACTCCTAAAATGGGATTTTTTTTTTTCCCATTGCTTGACGACTTACTTAAAAAAGGCCGAGACATTCATGATTTAAGAGCAATCATAAAATAACAAACTCCCTCTGCCTTGCTCTTGCTGGGAGAGGGGCTGGCTGCCACGCAGTGACATACCCAGGCGAGATTTTTTCCCTGCCTCCTCACCCGTTCAATCAGTTCAACACCCAAGAGGATCCAGCAGATTTACAGCTTTCTCCAAACCCAATTAGACAGACGCCCGCACGCATCAGAAAGCAAAGCCAAGCAGCTGGACCCAAGCCCTGGCACAGATATTTTGGGGAAAAGCAGAGAAAACTAAAAATTCAATAACTTCCTGCATGATGGAAAGCCAAAATTTGATGGGTTTCCACATACGAGCATGATGGAAAGACAACATCGAGAGCAATAATTTCTCACTCCCCATGGGCACTCTACGTCAGCCCAAATTTTTCTTAGGCCCTTCTTGCTGTACACGAAGAGCTGGTTGCTGATCCCAAATCCAAGCACAAATCTCGGGCATTTGGATGATGAACATCAGCCAAGCTCCAATCCCCAAGCTTTGAGCCTTCGAGCTGTTCATCATCACAGATGAGGCCCAGGTTTGATCCTAAGGAAGAGCAACCCCTGGAGGAAAATTGGGCAAAACCCAAAGCTGGACTCAGGATGTGGATCACGGTCCCAACCTTCTCCCAGCATCCCACAAGTTTTCCACCAAGGTGGTTTGCAGCTCCATGGTGAGGCACATGTCCTGTGTGGGACATGACAAATACCCAAGGGCCAAAGATGGGATAGGTCAATACACTCACTCTTCCCAAAGTTCAAGGCGCTGTCACCTCCCCACATCAACGGTGCCAACCGCTTCCTCCTTGGATCGGCAATTCAGGGACAATATTCTCACCCCAGCTTTCTACTGGCAGCTGCTGGGGATGAAGCTGTTTCTGGGCTTACAGCTCCTGGCAACACAGATGGCCATTTATAACTTAATTCCCTCCAAAACTTGACAGAATCAAATCCGATTTATATTTAAAACCTGGAAATCGTGAGCAGATGGGAAGAACAAGGTTCTTCATCTGAAGAGCATTTAACGGCACGCCAGAAAAATCACAACGCTTGCTCAAAAGCACTTGATATTCATCAACGCTCAGCAATCCTTATTGCCATCTCTGGTTTTTCTCCCCATCCTTCCCAATTAAGAGCATCATGTTGGCAGGTTAATGGGTAACGCAACAGGCAGCTCCTGTAATGGATTCTTGACATCCTGCGAGGCAGATGGAAGTGGTCGCCTCTATTACAGCGCTTTCTCACCCCATTTCTGTGCCCATCACATTTCCTGGTGGTGGCACAGCAGAAGTCCACTGCTCATCTGCCTGCTTTGAAGAAAGCACTTTAGAAATGCAGAGCATCGCAGCTAGGATTGGGCACAAACTGCTCCCCCGCCTGGGTTTTTCATTTGGCCCATTTGAGAGCTCAAGAGGAAAAGTCCATCCTTTGAAAAATTAGCTCAACGCACCACGTATTTCCCCAACAACTTCTGCTTTATGCAGCCACTGTTCTACCTTTCACTGCAAGTGGGAACATGTAAAAAAAAAAAAAAATTTCATTCCCATTTAGATAAAACCCTATCTCAGGAAAGCATCCCCAAATACCTCCAGCGGCAAACCCAACGTTACATCCAATGAGATAAAAAGAAAGCCTTCACTTGTGAGCCTTGAAAGGAGTCAAAAAAGAAAAGATCAAATCATCCCTAAATCAACAAAGTCTTGTCAAAAATAATTCTGGAAAGATCTAAGAGAGATATTCACCTCCTTGCTAGCACAGTGCCAACGGTGTTGCAAAGCTGCAACCCAACATTTCTCTCCATATCGAGCATCTGTGATGGAGAGCTTAATTACCTCTGCTGGAAAGTTGCTTGGATCCTCGGGCACGGCTAATGGGAAATGGATTTCATGATGCATGGCAAATCCTCCTAAATTTACGATTATGGTTTATTTTGGTTAATATTTATGCTCTATTTGGAGAGAGCTGTAAAAACAAATGTAGAAGGGTTTGCTGTGCTGATATATGCATGCATTGCTTTTAGATGCTATTACTTGATCAATAATTAGATTTCAGGAGTGCGTTACAAAGCCAGCACCGCAGTCATAAACTGTTAATTTTGCTAAGGATGCTCTAGAAAGTGTTGTGACTTTTCCCACCCAGGACACAGATCTTAGGTGTAAACGGAGGGGGAAAAAAAAAACCCTAAAAATGAAATATTTTCTTCCTCCAGTACCGTGAAAGAAGCTGAGAGGACGCCAACTGGTTCCGTCACGTACCTGTGGAAGCAGCAGGGAGCAAACGATGCCCAAAGTGGCCTCAAAGTTGTCTTTGAGCCAGAGCCCGACGGCGTGGATGCAGCCTCGCACATGGATGACGTTGAGCAGCTCCAGGCGCTGGAAGCAGAGTGAAGAGAAGCATCACGGTTTTCACTCAGATGTTGAGTTTGGGGGAGATGTTACTTCTTGCATTGGCTCCTTCTTGCAAGCCAAGGAAGTGGCACATGAGAAGCGTTCAGGAATTGATTTCTTGGATTGGACCTTTCCCTGGGTTTTCTTGCCAAAAAAATGTCCCCAATTGCTATGGACCATATGCACAGAGATACTGCAACTCTCTGCTGCGATACAGCCCCGCGGTCACCCCAAAGGCCTCAAAATCAGCTTCTCCCCTATCACCAAGCCTCAAAACACAATTCAGGACCAGCATCTCCCAGGGCTGCTCCAGGAGAGACCTTGTTGCTCTCAGAAAGTCCACGCCAAAGCTTGCAAGGACTGCCCAAATGTATCACGAGCCTGCCTGTGCTCTGCGAGCCTGAGCAACGCCTTGGAATGGTGGGGAAAAGCAATTAAAATGAATTTATATACAGCTGCAGTAACAGCCATCCTTGGTTGGGAAGAGCTTACCTGCAGATAGTTCGCTTTAGGGGTTTGGGGAAGGAGAAGCAAATCTTGTACTTAACAAAGGAAAAAGCCAATGTTACCTCTTTATCGAGCGTCCTGTACCCACACAGGGTGTTAACGACTTCTCCAGGGACCTGCAAGCAGAGAACAGACTTAGCTCAGAGAAAGCTAAAGGGGAAGTACAAGACATAAGAATAAAAAAATAAATAAATAGAAGAGGTTGCCCAGTTGCCTTGACCACCCAGCATAGCAGCTGCCCTCAAAGCTTGCTTGGCTACTGCGGGCTCCTTTTTGCCCAAATGCAACACACTTTTATTGGGGTTTTTAATTATTTTTTTAAAAAACGACTTTTCTCTCTGGTTTCTGCTGTTTTGGAGGATGCCCAGGTCCCCCCAGACTTTCTCCAGTGATTTGAGCTGGAACCACCTCCACATCATGTGAACATTTAGCAAAGCAGCTCTTTCAAATTGCTCCCTTGATTTCCTCCTTGTTTAATCCTGGCCACCTTTTCTAACACCTTCAGTCATGCCTCTCCTTCATAATAAAGGGAATTTCACAGGGAATTTCACAGGGATTTTCACAGGGATGCACCTGGGTCAGGGTATCCCCCGGTATCAGTACAGGCTGGGGGAAGAAAGGATGGAGAGCAGCCCTGCCCAGAGGGACCTGGGGGTGCTGGTGCCCATGGGCGCTGGCAGCCCAGAAGCCAACCCTGCCCTGGGGCATCAGGAGAAGCGTGGCCAGCGTCGAGGGGGGGATTGTGCCCCTTGCTCTGCTGGGGGCCCCCCAAGGGGACAATGCTCCGAGGGCTGGAGCCCCTCTGCTCTGAGGCCAGGCTGGGAGAGTTGGGGGTGTTCAGCCTGGAGCAGAGGAGGCTGCGGGCAGAGCTGAGTGCGGCCGGTCAGGGCTTCAAGGGGGCCCAGAGGAAAGGGGGGGACAAGCTTTTTAGCAGGGCCAGCTGGGACAGGACAAGGGGGGGATGGCTTTAAACTGAAGCAGGGCGGGTTTAGACTGGATCTAAGGAAGAAATTCTTTACACTGAGGGTGGTGAAAGCCTGGCAGGGGTTGCCCAGAGAGGGGGTGGAGGCCCCATCCCTGGGAACATTCCAGGCCAGGTTGGAGGGGGCTGTGAGCAACCTGATGTGGTTCAAGGTGTCCCTGCTCCTGCAGGGGGGTTGGGCTGGGGGACCTCTAGGGGTCCCTTCCCACACAAAACATTCTATGATTCTATGATTAAATGTATTGGGCTCTCCAGAAATCAAGCGGAAATTTCCCCAAAGTCTCCCAGCACTTCAGGGAGAAACATAAGGATTTTAGACATCCCCAAGGCTTAGATCTTTGTTGGCCAACAAAAATGTTTCAAGAGCTACAGCTAATCAGAGAAATCCCTGCCAAATGCTGCTATTCAGGATCTTTATAAAATAAAATCAAATATAATTCCTCTGCTTCTGTCAGGATGGAAAAGTGGTAGATTTTGGGTTACAAAACTGGATCTGGCTCATCCCAAAAAAAGTGAAGTCGGAGAAGTAGCTTTGGTGCATCCTGAGCTAGTTGGGTACTTTGCACCTCTTGGGATTGATATTCTGATGGTCTGGGGTTTTTTTTTTTGGCTTGTTTCATGGATCAAACAGCAGCTTCCATAACACCATGTATTTCTAAAGGGGCCTTGTGCCCATAAAATAACGTGCTGAAATTATTACGCTTTCAGAAAGATGGCTTTGACAACCAGTAAAAGCTCCTGGACAACAAAACAAAAACATCCCGTGCTTCGGAGGCACAGAGATGAAAAAGAGAAATGTGCACATTTAGGTGTAAATTATTGCTTTCCTCCAAGACAGAGCATAAAAGAAATGTGCGCCTCCGGACAGCCTGCAGACAGAAAGCCGCAGCTTGTTCCTTCTGTAATTGGCAGGGAAATTATTCCAGCGCTACCCTACCAAGAGCTGCTGTACCTATGGCATTACTCACAGCGCAATAAAAAATCCCATCTCTCACCACTTCAAGACACGATTTACAAACTGGGCATAGTTAAGGAGACTAATTAGGCCCTGGGCATATGAAAGACTTGCAGGGAAATCTGGAGATCAGCGGCAAAGCACCCGTCAGGGTTGATGAGAGACATCTCATCCAGGGTCGGGACCATGAAATGGGAAGCCTTCAGCATGAGGGGAATTCCCAACTCTCTTAAGGTAAATGTGGTCGCCTATGGTGGTGTAAAGGCACCTGTACATGACCAAGGATCTGTCTCTTTGGTTTACATTAAAAAAAATAAACTATTTTTCTTGACAGCTTTCAGTTGTCCTTGCTTTTCAGACTAATTTTTGTGGACATTGCAGGACCCTTGCCGGTGAAACATCATTGCTTTCTACTGGGCTCATCGTTTGAATGCTACGGCACAAATTCATCACCACTTTTCTTCCATCTTGCATTAAGTAACCAAGGGTTTCTCAATCATCTCCAGTCCTGCCTGGCTCTTTGAGTAATTCCCTCAACACCTTGTATTTGGGAGAAGCGTGGAAGATAGAAAAAATGAGATTTTAGCCTTGATTGACTTTTGTCAAGGTCTTGTGTGGAAGAGAAGGTCAGAGCTGAATTGAAATCTCTAACATAAAACCAGGCAGAAGCCTTTATTCTTCCAGAATGCATTCTGAAGCCTTCAGGGATTGCAAAACAGCAACACACACAGACGTTTCAAACCCACCGAGGGCAGAAGACTCCATTCCTTGCACTTTTTATTTAACCAGCTGCTTTTCTCCCCAAAATCAGTGCCAAGTGTCAGCAGTGACACTTTACAAGGGATTCAGAGACACTGCGCTTGACAGAGGCACAGCTATGCTGCAGCATCCCGGGAGAAGGCCTTGGAAAAGCATTTAGAGATGAGGATCCAGGCTTACACCCGCAGGTAGGTGCATATTTGCCCATTCCTCCTTCCCGAGGGAGACTTTAAGGTCTACGACCTCTGAGATGAGACTCTTCAAAACAACCAGAGCATTTTTGGAAGATGTCTGCTCTCATTACTGCAACTCAGCCTGCCCTGGAAGATGCCCCAGGGGATGCAACGCAAAGCTTTTGGAGGGTCTTGTAACAGAAAAAGTCTTTTCCTGGAAAACAGGATGGGGTTATGGCTGTATTTAATAACAATTTGAAAACACGTTGCAATCAACCCCCTAATCCACTTTTCTTGCTCCTTCCTTCCGACAAGCTCGCTTCTATCAGCATCTTTTGTTCTTTCCACAATATTACACTTCCAAATGATGTCTTGTGGTACCCCTCTACCTAAGTCTCAAAGGTCCTCTAAGACAAAAGGATGCTTTGCTCTTCATCTTTCATTCATGAAGGCACAAATAGAGAAGAAGGACACAAGAAGAGACAGGTTTCTTGCCCTACAAACTGGTGGATTTATAACTGGTTGATAAAAAAGGTTATTCACAGCGGAGAGACCATCGTGTCCATCTCCACCCAACGCAGAAGAATTCATATGCGTGCCTGTGTGCTCCCTGGTTATCCCTCCAGCTGCAGGGCCAACACCAGATGTTCTTTTCAGCCTTCAAGTAGCATATTTTGGTGGAAAGGGTTTTCAGCAGGGCTTGCACGTCGCTAAAACCCAACCAGGTACATCCAGAGTATCACACACAGGTACCTTCGTCATCCCAAGGTGCAGAGGTGCTTTTCCCACCTTCTCAGCCCACAAGGAGAAAACACCCCCCCATGACAACTTTGCAGTTTCAGCAAATATCTACGAATAGACATGCTGGAGCTTACAGTAAATGCAATTATGGTGGGGTTTGCTCCGTTGTTTAAAGTAAATTTTTATTAGCTTGTTTTATGTCACAGACAGCAGAAAACTCCTGAGGGAGCTGGGCTCTCTTAATCCATTTTGTGTACTACTGATACTGCATCAGGCTGATTTCTTAACTGAAAGTGCCCTGAAGCGCCAAAAATCAAATCTCTGAAGAACGAGGCTGCATCTATCTACCTGGTCACTCTTCTCCCCAAGAAGGGGTTTCATTTCTCATGGAGATTTAGATGCATTTGGTGAGGTCTCGCTTCCCATTAAACCGCTCCAGCTGTCAGAGCCACATTCATGGGCTTTAATTCTCAAAAAAAATGTAGCGGATTTACTGTGGACTTCCCCTCCCAGGGACTGGCTGCTGCAATCCTTTGCTAGGGCACCCTCCAGACTCAGCCTGTTGCAAGGGGAAGTCAAAAACTTGCCTTATTTCTTCCCCTACTGTATTAATCATCTGTGATTTCTTGTATCTCCAATACTGCCTGCTGCGCTGAGGTCTTTCATTTGCCAAATCGTTACCCAAAACCGTGGGGAGTGCAAAAATACTGAATAACGCACTTGACTCTCTCCAACACATCCTCACTCGCAATACAAAAGGACAACAGATGAATTCCTAATTCCATCTTCAGGAGCTTTAAGATTCTTAATCAACTCCCTGATTACAGACGACAATTATTTTTGCAGCTGATTTGCATGTCAGGCTTCCACTGATAATTAAGACACCTCAGATTTCCTTCTTTTTCCATTAAAAATCCAACAATACGAGACGGATGATATCTTTTCCTTGTGCAATTTGTAAAGCCTGGGGCACAGCCAGGGTTCAGAGGCAACGCTGATAACTCCTGATGTCCTGGACCTCGAGGAGGTTTTGCTACCAGGGTTCTGCTTAGCAAATCATTTTTAGCAACATTTATAGCATTTCTGACCACAGAAACCAGGGATATTTGCACTTTTTTTCCCCTGCCTTGGCCCAGCTCCTGGCATTTTATCCACAGCATGGGTTAGATTGATTGCAACGAGGCAGACGGTCGTATTAAACACGATGGTATCAGAGCACTTAGCTTAGTCTCAGAAGAAAAGTGCTGCTTGGGGGGGGGGGGGTTGTGTTGATTTTCAGCTCTGAAAATCAGCACAGGAGACCCTAATGGCTCTTCAAATCCACTCCCTCCTCTCTCCATCTCCATTTGACCCAAGACGCAGTGTGTCGGAAATACAGCCTTGCAAGGGCAGTTGCTCACGAGACTTTTCTGATTCCATTGCACAAGGGTGGCTCCTTATCCAAACACCTCTCCTGGCCCCGCTTCCAGCAAAACCCTCAAAAACCTCCTCATTAGGAGCAGACCCCAGCAAACATGATCCCTACATACCGCCAAACACACCCACAGTGGCCGGCTGAGAAATGTGGCCGCTTGGACAGGAAAGCAGAGGACAAGAGCTCATTTGGATTCATGTGGAGATGCAGCCAAGTCCTTTTAAGGTGCTGCTATTTCTTTGCAAAGCGATCCTCCAAACCACTTTTATATCATACGTCAGGTTGAAAAACAGGAACTTGGCATTTATAACAACTCCTCGGCATGATACGAATGCAATTAATAGCCCAGGCCTTTGGTATTTATTCTACGTTAAAACAGCAGAGCCTACTAAAATACAGCACAGCCTGTATATAGAATTTTAAATTTCTTTAGCGTCTCACGCTGATGCTGTCTCAAACCACTTTGCAAGAGTAGCAGATGTGCTCAGCAACTCAGTTTTGCTTACAGAGAAGATAGGGAAAGAAAAATATTAACAGTTCAAGTAGAAAAAAAGATCATCCTAAATGCAATGCTAAAAGGAAATCATGTACTTTGGAAAAGAAAAAACCAAAAACCTCAATGCTGTGCATGGGATGGCAGGGTTAGGTTAATGGTTGGACTTGATGATCTTAAAGGTCTTTTCCAACCTAAATGATTCTATGATTCTATGGCAATGGTGTTTACAAGCAACCCTACAGAGCAAAAAATACGCAGTAATAAGCAGTTGGAAGAGGGTGTTTTGCTGAAATATTGACTGAATATTGAAATATTGACTGGCTGAAGAGAGAGCTTTGGCTGGAGCTCAGGAAAAAAAAGAGAGTTTATGACCTTTGGAGGAAGGGGCAGGCAACTCAGGAGGACTACAAGGATGTTGTGAGGTTATGCAGGGAAAAAATTAGAAGGTCCAAAGGCCAGATAAGAATTTAATCTGGCTACTGCTGCAAAAGACAATAAAAGATGTTTCTATAAATACATTAGCAACAAAAGGAGAGGTAAGGAGAATCTCCATCCTTTATTAGGCCCCAAGTTGCACCAGGGGAGGTTTAGATTGGATATTGGGAAAAATATCTTCATCAAAAGGGCTGTCAGGCTCTGGAATGGGCTGCCCAGAGAGGTGGTGGAGTCCCCATCCCTGGGGGTATTTAAAAGGTGGGCAAATGAGGTGCTTAGGGACAGGGTTTAGTGGTGGGATGGCAGGGTTAGGGGAACAGTTGGGCTTGGTGATCTTAAAGGTCTTTTCCAACCTAAACAATTCTATGATTCGATGACAAATGAAGGCACTTTCCGTGCCTTAGCTGCCTTACCTTCCTGATACAGCATGTGTAGGGCACCCCGCACGCCAGCGGCCCGCTGCTGTTGCAGGAGTGGTACTGGTTAACCTCCCAGTCTCGGTACTCATCACCACCACAGCAAGAAAACTGCAAAAAGAAGAAAAGGAGAGGATGAGACGTGCAACTGCACAAAACTCAACATCTCTAGCCCGCCAATGCATCGCCCCTCCAGCCTTGCCCTTCGCAACGCCAGCATTGAGAGCCCCGATTATTTTCTGCTTTCCAGGACCCTAAATACAAAGTTGAAGACACCATGTAAAAAAAGGAAAGTGGGTGTTTAGCCCCACTTAGCCCCATTTTAGAGGCATGCGGCACTTATAGATACGTACACATGTGTATTGGAGGCATCCTTGCTTTCACAAGCCCAGGAAAGATCAGGCTCATTCATGCTTTGCTGATTTAATTACAGGTGACTAATCCATCCTACTCCCGGGGCACGCAGGAGATGGCTCTTTCAGCACCTTGAATGAATGTATTTCTTGGCTCTTGAAGGCAGCTCGGCTAGTTGGTGCCATTCGACAAAATGCTAATAAGGCTCTGCAGTCTAACAGGGATTTCTCTTCCCGTCAAGTTAAATTAGAGATCAAATGCTACAGCTACAAAGGAAAAAAGCTTCTTTTTTTCTTCTGTTCGTACAATGGAAAAAAAAAAAAAGTTTAATGAAAGTCATTTTCTGTTCTCCGCAGAATAAAAGTGGGCTTATTATATACAGAGTCATCCCTTCTCTCGGTAAACAAGCTTGAGTCTTTACATTTTTCCTCGGAAAGAAAAGCCTGAAGTGGGCAGGAGAGGTGCGTGTGCTTGGTAAGAGACAAACCTCCCAGGTTTTCCCCTGTTCCCTCTTCAAGAAGCAGTTTTTGGGAGAGGTTTAACCCTGTGAGCATCTGCTCCCCCTCTGCTGATGGGTTGGTGGCGATACTTGGCCAACGGGAGTAGGAAAAGACACCAGTGGTCTTCATGGCCTCCTCCCATGCCAAAACAGGCAGATATGGCCAGGAGCAGCCAACCTACAGATTTACTTTCTGACTTCCTACCTTTAATTCCTTTACTGCTTTTAATCCTATCCGTGTTAGTGAGGGAGACGAGCTTGCAAAAGCTGCCTGGAAAGAGGGGGAGAAAAACACCGAACGGGATTTTGGCCGTTGCTACCCGTTTGATATCCCCACACTGCAAAGAAGTTTCATTTGCTTTTATAACTGTGCAAAAATTGGTACAAACCCCTTATAATGAGGCTTACCAGCTGCTGGGAAGCCCCACCGGGGTGTTTTCTTCTCTGCAAAGAGAAGTTTAGCCCAAACTACTGTTGGGTAGACATACTTTGGTGGGGGCTTTGCTTTCATGCCAGCTCCCAGGGCTCAGAGAAGCATAACGAGCAGAAAAACCAAAGTGAGCCCATGGAAAGAGCCTCGCAGGCCGCATCTGAGGAGCTCTCCATGTCAAGGACCGACACCTGCGAGATCCAGGCTCGTTACGGTGAAAACCATCGCCCTCGAAGCGACGCGCTCCAATGAGCCACGCTGGTGGGAGCCGCCTTTAATCTTCCCCAAGAAGAAAGGAGGAGGTTTGCAAGCACAACACCCTCATCCCTCCAAGCCTTACTTTTGAGTTTGGAGCCACTCGGGTTTAAGCAACAACTGCAGCCCCAGCAGCTCTTTGAAATTCAAATCCTGTGCTCAGCAAAGCGGTTTGAACTCTCCTCTTCCACCTATACTCAGCAAACCATTAAAAAAAGATAAAGCGAGGAGCGGCAGAGAGCTGCAGTTACTGACTTGGGGCAAACCTGGGCTTTTGAGTCATCCTTGTCTCCAGTCTCACGTTCGAGGGCTGCAAAGGGCAGCAGTTCAGCAAAAATGAGTGCTAAAAACATATAAGTATGATTTTCTTTAGGGCAGTTTATTTCCATATCTACTGGCTCACAGGCAGCCAGATCAAGTAGGTGTCAACAAGTAAAACCACATTATTTGCACCATCATCCTGGTAATGTAAAATATTAATGTCTGGCGCTTTGGACCATAATTACTTCTTATTTTTACTGTATGAAACTGGTTTGAGTGTGCGAAGGCAGCTGGCTCTAGTTTAAAGCATCGCTCGAGAGAGGGTTTAAGCAAATTTGAATCCTAAGGAGCATAAGTGTGGTTTTGTCTGCCCTAAATAAGCCATGTGCCAGCTAACCTATGCATAGGCAAGGTTTTTAATAAGGAAAATAGCAAGAATAACCACTAAGTGATGGTAAAGGGTTGCTCTGAGCTTGTGTTTTATCAAAAAAGCAGGGCTGGGCACGATCCTTCCAGACCGACTGCAAATTTTCAGCCTCTCAAAGTGAACCGGGCTGCTCAGGTCCCATAAAACCAATTTCCCTTCTCTTAAAAGCAGTTATTCCTCTGCATTCCTTCTCCCCAGTCCTACCCTCAGGACGAAGTAACTCTGCGTTTCAGTCGCTGACATTGCTGCTGTTCCTGGCTTGGAAATCATACCCTAATATAAAAGCTCTCAGTGATGAGCTGCATGTTCCTGCAAAGCTCCTTCTCTTGCTACAAGATAAAATGTGCAGATGCTAAAGACTTCTCAGCAACGCCATAAGCAGCCACAACTTTTAGTACAGAAAGAGACTTTGAGATGAAGATCTCCCCCTGCAAACTTTTTATTAAAAGTCAAGTGAAGAAGCAGACGGGAAAAATGTTGTAAAAATGGGGTGAGATTATATGATAAGTGCCCAATCCTCGCTTGTTTGGAGATACAGAAACCTTCCTGCAAATACATCTGCTTTATCCGGAGATTTGCAGTCTAACCTCCTCGCCAAGGCTCGTTGACGATGGCCCCAACATGGGCTTTACGACTGCTCGTGGCGGCATCCGTTTATCATTCATACTGAATTATAGCATCCTCTTAGAGGGGCTGGAGTACACATGAAAAAGATTCAGATCTTTCTCAAAATCAATCGTGTCTTGAGACCTTTGGAGAGCTCCCAGTCTTATTAACTCGCTCGGCTGAGTAACGATGACTCCAAGAGTCAAAAGCAGGTATTTAAGCAACGAGAGGGGAGCATGGAGGGCACCACCAGCCTTAAATTCCAGCTACATCAAAGAAGAAGGAGCTTCACAGCCTCCTTTTCTTCAAAGTGAGAGATAAGATTCACATATTTATGATGCCCCAACCCATAATGAAAGGAGAGAAATCAGGCTGAGGTGAGAACATTCAAAGTTCATCTGAGAGCAGCTTTGCTGGCAAATCCTGGCTCTGCTCTCCAAAACCAACCCAGGAGACATAACATCACTGCAATTTCTCTCCTAGATCTCAAGCGTTTGGTTTTTTCTGCCTTTTTTTCCGTTCGTCAAATGCTTTGAGCCAAGTGCTTCCCTCCCGCAATAACACTGCCCAGGGAGGTGGTCGAGTCCTCATCCCTGGAGGTATTTAAAAGAAGGATGGATGAGGTGCTTAGGGACAGGGTTTTCTGGTGGGATGGCAGGGTTAGGTTAAAGGTTGGACTCGATGATCTTAAAGGTCTTTTCCAACCAAAGTGATTCTATGATTCTAACACAAATAATGGGTAAACCAAATATCCTCACTAGATACATGAGCAAAACTACATCCCTCAAATTCCCAGGAACGGCTTCTTGCCAGTGCTGGAAAACCAAAGGATACGTTCAAGCCAACCAAGCTTGTCTGGACCAGCCACGCGCTTAACGGCGTGGATAATAACTACAAATCTTGACTTTACTTGGCTTTTTGATGTATTTGTACTTCTCAATGCATCATTGCTTTGCGTTTCGAGAGACAGAAGAGAAACACAGCTGGGCAAGGGCTCAATGGCAGGAATTAGGGAGGCATTTTAATACTTAATTTAATATTTAGTATCTCAAAAAATCTACGTGGTGCATAAAATACAAGGCAAGAGCAGCAGCTTATCAAGTTTGGTCAAAATAAAGAAGATTTGCGAGGACAGTTTTATTGACGCGTGGGTTGGCTTGAGGATAGGGGATGGATCCTGCCAACTCCTGGCAGGCTCTGAGCATGAGCTATGAGGCAGACTATGCAACCACACACCTAAAAATGTTCAAGCAGACTATGCCAAGCCCCAATATTGGACTGTCACCAGACCCCGGAGCAGCTTGCCCCTGGTGCTACCCATGGAGAGGCTGGAGCTCTCCTCTCCTTCCAGCTACTGCATGACAACACCTTATCTGCAATTTTCCCGTTGAGTCAAGGGCTTGGCCAGCTCCTGATGACACCTCAAGTAAAGAGACTTACCTAAGGTAGCCTATCTCAGGGCTGTTGCGGCCCTGAAGCAGCTTTAGCACCCGTTATTTTATTCCTCCATCTCTCTCTATACAGGTGGGGGGAGCTAGGCACCGGTTTTCCGTCAAGACTGGAAAATATAAATATCCTGGTGTGGTCCACGCTGTGGTGTGGAGCAGAAAATGCTCTTTGCAGGGCATGCAGATGGCAGAATAACTCACCAAAACCCCCTGCGGGGTGGGTTTGGGGAGCAGCACAACGCAAAACTGTGCCAAAAGAGCAGTGTGAACCAAGGAAGATCAAGATGTTCAAGACAGATCAAGCAAGGCGCCCTAGGGATGGGAATAAACCCTAAAAACACAGGGAAAATGAACCCTTCTGCTTCAATGAGGCACAAAGTTAACCACGCTTTGAAAAGCTCCACAACCTGACCTCCCTGATGCCACCCCCTCCAAAACCGAACCTTTTCTTGTACAAAATCCAAGATGTTCTTGAAGTCCAGGTCATCATAATAGTGTCTGATGCCCTCTTGGATGTTGGAGTGGAAAACTGCATTCATCTAGGGACAGAAAAAGACCAAAACACTGCTCACTCGTGGAAAAGGCACCGGAGAAAATATTGCAAAACATGAACATTTTTTTGTAGCAAGCATTGCCGGCTGTTAAGAGTAAGAATTTGACCTGCCTGCTGGCACGAGCCAATTTCTTGGGGCAAATTCATCATCTTTGAGCTCTCAGGGTTAGTAGCATCCCATAGCACCTCTCCGTTTCCTGCACACGCAAGCAGACCGAGCCGACTTTTCCTATCCAATTTATTTATTAAGGTGACTTCTTTGAAAGCTCCCCTCAAGCTCTCCGATCCCACTGACTAACGGGTTTTTAACCGCTTGCAGGGGGGATTCTGTTGCATTAGGAGGGGCTGGAGGAGGTGAAATGAGCTGTGACAGCCAACCCCGCCGGCTGTACGGTGATTTATCCGGGGGATAAGCTACATGCAGGAGCAGAGACCTCATCAGAGCCCTCAATCACTCCTAATCCAAACAAATCATTCAGCAATTCGATCACGGCTTGAAAGGGAACGGTGCAGCCAGGCTGGGGTTCTCCCTGCTGCTCCTTCAAGCTGTATCTCCGAGGACACTTTGACACATCAAGCACTTCACGTTAAGCACTAATTGAATCGAAAATGTATTTTACAGATGCCTGGGAAGCTTATTAGTGAGCTGGGAGCGGAGGCTGGAAATGTCCCATGCAAAGCCCGGCGCAGGTTTGCCGTTTGACTCCTGACAAACCGCGAGGCAGAAATATTAATGAAGGAAAAAGGAACTTTTTTCTGAGTTAGAAGCAGGGAAAAAAGGTGGGGGGGGGGGGGAGGAAGAGAACGTTGCTTTTCATAATTCACTCTGACATGAAAATTAGAGGTTGGGCAAACCGGGAACGGGGAGAAGAACGTGAAAAAAGGAGAAATGAAGGCACGTCAGCGCAGCTAACAAAGCCTGTCGACAACAAGGGATCAGGCAAGGGGATCTGAAAAAACCTTTAAGAAATTGCTCACATGGAAGTTTAATAAAATGTTAATACCCGGTGTGCCCACCGCTGTGACCAACACAACGGGCAACACACGGGTTTTACCATTTTCTGCTGGTTTTCCCCCAGGTAGGTTCACCCCGTGATCCTATTGCCCTCCCAGAAGATGCCAGCCCAGAGGCAGCCTCTGTAATTAAATCTTGATTTTAAGGTGGGAGATAAATGTCACAGGGTTAAATCATTAAGTTCTGGTTATGAGACCTCCCCACTCCCTTCCCTTCAAGAACGCCCAACCCGTTATCTCTGATAATCTCCAAAAACCCATTTGCATATCAACAGAGCCCATTTCAATGCTCAGTAGCTTCAAGGCCACTAAAATTCGTTCCTCATTCCTGCTTATTGAATACAAAATCCAATTAAATATGTTTTAAACAAGTTTAATAAACAACCATTGTTCCAAATGCAGATTTGTGCCTCCGAACAATTTTAGGTCAAGTGGATTCATCACTTGTCAGATCTCTCTTTTCTCTCTCCCTCATTGTTTGATTTTTAATTAGGTTTTGATATTGCCCGTTAAATTTAAACTAAGGGACAATTTAGGCGCTAATGGCTTCTACTCAAACCAGGAGTTTAATCACGAGGCTGCAATCCCCTCTCCTGACAGCACCAGTGTTTCCCTGTTGCATCCCTGCAGTGCAGGATGGTGCTGAGCACCATCACTGAGGCTCCAAGGCGGAGCAAAGCAGAGGATTTCATACTGAATTTCACAAAAATACAGCCTCTGCATGGCAGCACATATTGATTTTCTATACGTGGGAAGGACTCAAGCAGTCTGATTTTCCTCGGAGAAGCACATCTCTCCACCGGTGCGCTGCATTTTTCAGGGATCAAGAGGGTTTTGGAGAGCTCTGGGAAGCTGCTGGATGGAGTTGGCTGCAGCATCCTAAAGGCAACGTCTTTCCCCATTGCCTCCCTTCAACTTTGAGGCTCACCAAGCACATAACTCCCAAATCCAGCTTGTCTTTGGGGATCACCAACCATGTAACTCCCAACCCCAACATGTTTTGGGGGCTCACCAACCACGTAACTCCCAACCCCAACTTGTCTTTGGGGCTCACCAGCCACATACTTCCCAAACCCAACCTTGATGGGTTTGAAAGCATCAAGCTCTCTGTGCAAAGGCAAATTGATTTTCAGAGCCCATAAGTAGGTACCTCGGATGTTGTTCTCCTGCCTTGCATATTCATTCAGCCAGCAGAGATCGGGATTATCTATTTAATCGTTTGATCAATTGCGAGGGTAAGATTAAATTGAAAATGGCAGGGTTTCTTCAGCAGAAGGCGGGCAGCCAGAAAGGACATCCACTGGAAGCATTTACCATCTCGCCGGCTCAGCTATAAGTCAAACCAATCCTTGCAAATGCAAGCCAGCAGTTAACGTAATTGAGGCGAGGAGCTTAATGAGTCCTCAAGAAAAAAAAAAAAAGCAATGGGTTTTTGCCTGAGAGTCTGCACAGGGAACTGCAGGTGCTCTGGGTGGTGCTGGAGATCCATCGCAGCTCTGGAGCACCATGGGCACCCCCAGAAGAGCAAGAGCGATGAAACCCTTCCATTTTCAGGGTGGACACTAACAGATACTTGAGGATTTTCCTCCCCACTGACCCATGAGGCTGTGGTTTGTCACCATGCAGCATCCCAAGGTCTCCTGACTGCACCCACCTTGTTTTCAAAGATGATTTCGATGAAGAGCAGCAGCAGCTCCATGAGGAAGATCACCAGAAGGACCCAGAAGAACTGAAACGAGAAAGGGAAGGATTAGCCCTGGCTCCAAGTCAGGCTGCGTCGGCTGTCAGTGATTACGTGCAACAAGGGAGACCTGGAAACCGAGAGCTGCTTTGAAACACTTAGAAATCAGATCATTTCATTACGAGCTCCCCAGGGAGCTGCAAATCTCTTCCAAAGACCTCAGTCCTAACAGGAAAAGCAGTTTGCTCCCTTGTAGAAAAGTGCAGCAGGAAGGAAGGAAGGAAGGAAGGAAGGACTGAAAAAAGAAACCAGATGCAATTTGAATGGCCAAATTCTGCACGAGGAAACAGATAAAATGGGTGCAGTGGGAGCAAGTGTTATCTCTGATACAGGCTCCATGATGGGATGCTGGCACTTGGTTGAACGCTGATGGTTCCAAGCTGAGCATGGAGGAACATCCATCCCCCAGATGCGGGCAATAACTCGCGCCACTGCCAGAAATGATTGCAGGAACAAATTTAGGCTGGAAATCAATGTCCTGACGGAGCAAACGACTTAAACTAGAAGGTCTGAAGTCCTTGCAGCCCACACCCATCGGTGTCCTAACGCTTCAGTCCCTATCCGAGAGGTCCCATCGGGCATCGCGTCCGGCTTTGCAGAGGATGGAGAGCAAAGCTCTGCTCAGCTCACACTTGTCTCCCCAAGGCTACCTCCATCAGTGACTTTGGAGACTCGCCAGAAAAAGGAAGGTGGAAAGTTACCATGGTAACCAGCTAAAAATCCAAAATCAAGTTAAAAAAAAAAGGGGGAGGGGGGGAGGGAGAGGTAATTTATTACCACGATATTCGCTTTGACCATCGGTTTATTAGAACAGCTAGCACAGGGACGCGCACACCCCGAAATTATTTCCCGACCTCGGCAAACCCAAAGCGCTGTTGCAGCAAAACACCACTTCATGCCCCAAATCATCGAGGTTTTTAATTCACCACCCACCAATGAGTTTTGCCCTGTGCTTATTTGCTAAGAGCCAGCTAGCGTGGTCCCACTGGAGGAGCCGCACCGTGTTCATCACCAGCTAAATCAGCTCATAATGGGCCAGATATAATTAGGCAAGGAATCCCATAATTAAGGAATACAATTAAGCAAGCACCTGTTATCTCATAGGCGGAGATGATATGCAAAGTGCTGCCCGTATCTAAACTGATATAAAATGGGGTCGCTTCGGGAGGAAGCCCACAGCAGCGGCGGTTCATGGTTTTACCAAGCTGGGCATGTCCAGATCTTGCAATGCCGCGGCAAGCAACAAGAAATTCAACTTTGGAAATATTTTTATTCTTCAACCTTAGTTAAAACCCAAGAAAAAAAAAAAAAAACATGAGTGCTTTGTACTCTGTTTATGGGGAAAAAGTGCGAACTCTTACCCATCCTACAGTGAGAAGAGCGTGGCTTTAAGTCCAAGTGGGGACTACGGCTGTGTTCACGGTCAGACCAGCGCACCAAGAAACGCCCCAAATTCAGCAGGATGCAGCACATGGAGCCTTTCTCTGTGCCAAACCGATGGGAAGCTCCTTGGAAAGCACCAACCCTTCAAGCTCTTCCCAGAAATCAAGAATTTTAACCCAAAAGAGCCCTCATAGAGGTTGCTCGATGGTTTTTCTGCTCTTTCTAGTGCTCTGGCCATTGCACACCACACACTGATTTTGTCTCCCACTCTATTCCCTTCTCTCAGTCTCCATTTCTGCCGTACAGCTTCTCAAGCCAAGGTATAAAAGGCAAAGTTTATGCAATATAACTCGGCCTGCTCCGTGCACACTGAAATCAAGGCTAATATTTAATGTCCAGGTTGAATATCTGATTTCTGAACAAACACGGGCGCGTTGCACAGAATTCCATGGGATGCCGGAGTGTAACCCGGCTACTAGAAAAACGATGACTGAACGTGGCTTTCAAATGCTCTATCTGATGAGGTGCACGGGTAGCAAAACTCACCATTTCCAAGAGAGCGAGCCCAAAAAAGAGCTTAGCTGATGGTTTTTAGAATCATAGAATCATAGCATGTTTTGGGTTGGTAGGGACCGCTAGAGGTCACCCAGCCCAACCCCCCTGCAGGAGCAGGGACACCTTGAACCACATCAGGTTGCTCACAGCCCCCTCCAACCTGGCCTGGAATGTTCCCAGGGATGGGGCCTCCACCCCCTCTCGGGGCAACCCCTGCCAGGCTTTCACCACCCTCACTGGAAAGAATTTCTTCCTTAGATCCAGTCTAAACCTGCCCTGCTTCAGTTTAAAACCTTCACCCCTTGTCCTGCCACAGTGGGAGGAAAGTGCCAGTATTAATGGGGAAGACAGACACAGCAGACGCCGACTGCAATTCCTTGCAAGAGGGCAACTGCAAACCTCAGAAGTCACATAGGTGATGCCCAGCTCCCGCAGACATCCCACCATACCCACCCTTGCCTTCAGAAAGCCCACAATTTCCCTTATCATTTATAGAGGATTTGCAAGAAAAGCAACCACAGACCCAGGTCTCCAGTGCAAACCTTGCAACATGTGCAGCCTGAACAAAAATCAGCTCTTCTTGCCCCAAATAACGGCTGAACAGAGCACACAAACCCTCGCTGGCTGCACAGACGTAGCAGAAAGCGGCACTTTTTTTGCATTCACAAGGACTGGTGGTGAGTGGTGTCCCGCAGGGGTCTGTAGTAGGACCGGTGCTGTTTAATATATTCATCAATGACTTTGACAGCGAGATCAAGTGCACCCTCAGCAAGTTTACAGACGACACCAAGCTAGTGGTGCGGTTCATATGCCAGAAGGATGGGAAGGCATCCAGAGAGACCTGGACAGGCTGGAGAGGTGGGGTCATGTGAACCTCATGAGGTTCAACAAGGCCAAGGGCAAAGTCCTGCACCTGGGTCGGGGCAACCCCCGGTATCAGTACAGGCTGGGGGAAGAAAGGATGGAGAGCAGCCCTGCCCAGAGGGACCTGGGGGCACTGATGGATGAAAAGCTGGACATGAGCCGGCCATGGGCGCTGGCAGCCCAGAAGCCAACCCTGCCCTGGGCTGCATCAGGAGAAGCGTGGCCAGCGTCGAGGGAGGGGATTGTGCCCCTCTGCTCTGCTCTGGGGAGACCTCCCCTGGAGCCCTGCGTCCAGCTCGGGAGCCCTCGGCACAAGGAGGACATGGAGCTGTTGGAGCGGGGCCAGAGGAGGGCTACTAAAATGCTCCGAGGGCTGGAGCCCCTCTGCTCTGAGGCCAGGCTGGGAGAGTTGGGGGTGTTCAGCCTGGAGCAGAGGGGGCTGCGGGCAGAGCTGAGTGCGGCCGCTCAGGGCTTCAAGGGGGCCCAGAGGAAAGGGGGGGACAAGCTTTTTAGCAGGGCCAGCTGGGACAGGACAAGGGGGGATGGCTTTAAACTGAAGCAGGGTAGGTTTAGGCTGGATCTAAGGAAGAAATTCTTTACAATGAGGGTGGTGAAAGCCTGGCAGGGGTTGCCCAGAGAGGGGGTGGAGGCCCCATCCCTGGGAACATTCCAGGCCAGGTTGGAGGGGGCTGTGAGCAACCTGATGTGGTTCAAGGTGTCCCTGCTCCTGCAGGGGGGTTGGGCTGGGTGACCTCTGGGGGTCCCTTCCCACACAAAACATTCCATGATTCTATGATTGCAGCAACCACCGATAACTGTAAAGCAAATTTAGGGGCGAAACAGCTGACAAGATCCACGATCGTCCCTGTTAACGAGTGCATTGCAGCCCTTCCTGTCTGCCAAACCGAGCATGAATAAATCAGTATTTTTTTCTTTAAAAAGACTCCAGCAGCAAATAAAGAGCAAAAATCCACATTAAACAGCATTTAATCCCGCCTTGAGCAAGTTTTGAGCAAGTTTGCAGCGAGTGCAAAATCACAAAGCAACTAAAAAAATACATAAATCACAAAGCAGGGCGGCAAGGAGCTGGTTTTTCTCCCGATTTTTGCAAAAATTCACCCTTTGCATAGAAGCAGTGGCACGTGAGCCAGTGGCTGTGCCGCCATGGCGTGACCGGCTGGCCGGGGATTCGTTGCTCGCAGCCCCAAGAGGAGGCAAATGCTGTGGAGGAGGGACGGGGAAGGAGCCCAAGGATCTTGCCCATCACAAAGTGCAAAGCAAAGCCCAGCTTTTGCGGAGCGAAATTCCCCAACAGAACTTCCACCTTGCTCGAGACGCCTGGATCGGGGCAAAGTTCCTCCTAAATTAACGTCCACCACAGCCAGCTCCCTTTAAAGAGCTCATCAATCCAAACATTGCCAATAAATTATACTGCTTTCCCTCAAACACCTTGACAAAAAGATCGATCACCCCCGTTCCCACGATCAGCAGAGCCCCAAGCTGCTCCTTCCCTCCTCTAACAAGTCCCCGGTGCCTTTTTGTTCATCATTCATCTCTCCCAAAGCCCAACCAAGCACAGGAGGACAGTGCCCGGGGACAGCGCTCTGCCTCAGGTTTAAAGACAGATTGCCATCCAATTTGGGGACAAAACCCCCTCAGCAGGGTCATTTTACACAAGCGTTGTTATAGGTTGCCTGGAGCAATCCCTTCCCACACGTTCTCTGGGTGTTTGGTTTTCTGCCACCTCCATACGCTAGATAGGACGCCTCGCCACCAAGTTTAATCTCTCAGAAGCTTAAAAAACACCTGAAATTCTGAGTTGGCCCAGAGTAAATGCTCCCAGGCACGGGTCTGGCTGATAGAGGGGTGCAAACCTGCTGCTGCTTCATTTCCAGACGACCAGCAGCATGCAGCTGCCTCCAGTTTCCAGCTCGAATGCGTCTTCACCAGGCAGAAAGGATGAACATGGCTCAGGGATGGGTTGGCGGCACCGGGGGTGAGGGCTGAATAAACCACGGGGGAATTTATTCGGGAGCCAGCCCAGGGAAGGAGCCTTGAGCCACGGATGGAGGCTGAGCATCATTCCTGAGCTCAGATGCACTCAAGGCACACATGGCCATGGGACATTCAGATATGCCAAGCCCCAGCGCGAATCCAACGGGATTTTGGAGAGGAGAGGGACACTCTGTTTGCCAGGAATGTGGCAGGGGAAGGAGGAGACGCAGCCGGTAGGATGGAAGAGTTTTGGAGCAACGCGAAAGCACCAGAGAAATCTCTGATGTTTATTTAATATGAGCAACCTCTGTCTCCGAAACGCTGCTGCAATCTCCCAGCGTGGCCAGGGAGAGCAATAGGCTGCCACAGCTACAGGGAAAAAAAAAGTAAAAAAAAAAAAAAAAAAAGAGAAAATCTCCAAAAATCCTTCCTTTCCACCCGGTGCCAGGAGTTTCCCATGTGGCACCCGGCAGGGATGGGGGGCTGATAAGGGAAAATATTTGCTTCTTGATGATCCATTTCCTATTTCAGCTGAGTCACAGGAAAGGAGGAGATAAGAGGAGCGATAACGAGGATGATAATTTCTAGTGAGCCCATGACACAAGCCAAAAAGAAGAGAACCAAACCTATAAATAGATTGCCGGGTACTTTGCAGCAGGACACTGGGAAAGCTGAGGCTGAAGATGCTGCTCTTGAATCCTTCTGCCCTCTTGATGAACTTAACCTTAAAATAGTACAGGCAGATCATAAACAGCTGCCTAATTTAGGAAATCGAGTGGGTTTTCTGCTGAGAAAGAAGTTACTGGTCATATTTAAAAGAAAAGACTCTACAAGCCCCATACGATGAGATCCTACAGAAGCAACTGGAGGAGGAACAGGGGGGTTTGAACCCTCTCTGCGAAGGGTGGAGATAATTTTATCCTTATTCCAGGCTCTACAGTCACCCTTAAACCCCTGTGGAAACAGCTACATTCTGCCTTCAGGCAAATAACCCCCCCAATATTTTATTTTTAATCCATTTCTATAGCGGCTTCTCCAGCGAAGACGCTAAGTCAGCCCTGCTGCAGCCAATGCAAGAAAAGGGTTTGGACCTATGAACATAAAAGTGGCAACAGGTCATCAAAAATCTGAATTTTCCATCCCCAAGATGAAAAAGAAACTCATGCAATTGAAGTTCTCTTCCTCTAAAGCATGAATCCCCCCCGGTTTTGCATGCACAAGAGTTTATAGGATGGCGGTGCCCAGGTTTCGCTGCATTTCGGGCCATCTGCAGAGGGAACTGGTCATTCCCTCTTGATGTGCGGGATGAGATCGAAGGTGCGGCTGCATGAAACGCACCTGACGCAGAGGTGTGCGATAAATAAATCTTTCGCTCTACCTGGGAGGCCACTGAATCACCCCCTTCGCAAGCGCCTGCCGCCTCCTCTGCCTTCCCCAAGATCAGCCACGGCGGAGTCCATGATGGTTTCCTGTGAGCCCAGGAACGTGAATCTGGTCACTTGTGTCCCCAAATTGAAACTTTAAGTCAGGCTTTTAAAGAACCGTTTCATCTTAATGACGTGTTAGAGCTTTCTCCCACGCAGCATGGCACCTTTCGAAGGGTTTGCTTTCTTCCAAAAGACAGTTGCACACAGTCCTTCCTCTGAAAGCCCAAATAATTGTTTATTCCCGCATAGAAACAGCTTTCATAGTTGCTTTGAAGGCAAAAATAAAAAAAAAACCAAAATCTGTCAGGAACGTCTCCTACACAGATAAAACGAGGACAACAAAGCCCAGATGAAGAGACTTCGCAGAGCATCTTCTGGTTTAGCAACACAGCAGTAACCCTCTCTGCCCTGGACACTATTTTACTCATTCAAACCATGCTATTTTATTTAGGGGGGATGTAACATGCCCCTCCTGCCCGTCCACCCAGGCTGGGGCTCATTACCCCTCTCTGGCTTTCATGCATGCATTTGCCAAGCCTGGCATCAAAATACACATTTCCTTTATGCTTCAGAAGAGAAAGAGCCGAGAAGCCTGGTTTTAATCCCAAAAGAGCCAAGCAGCCTTGCAAATAATCAGCTGGGGCTCCCTGAGAGCCCCAGGCACACAGTGTGGTCCGTCCCCCCCACCCCAGCTACAATGTCCCACAGACAAGGCTCTGCCCCTTTGAAAACCAAATCTGCTCCCCAGACCTGACAGAACTCCCATTTTTCCCCCCCATTTTGGGCTTTTATAACCTGCAGCTGGGTCCATTTTCGGCTGTGGTTAACCCTTCCTTGGCTATAGCCCCGTTACCCTCCGCTCCCAGCTCAAGAGCAGGACAGATGCTGCCGCTAGAACATGCTCACATTCCCAAAAACCCAAAGGAGGATTTTATGAACACGGATGGATGTCACCTCTTAGACCCCCTCCTCCATCCAGCTCCAGGAGCGATGGCGCCTTTCAAATCTAATTTAATTCAGAGTTTGAGGGCTAAGCAATCAAATTTCCCCTCTTCCCAAAGATCTCTGTACCCATTGCTTTCCACCCTCAATCAGGAAAAATATTTCAATGGCGCAATCGGCTCAAACCCTTAATGAGCAGCAGGCAATTCACTGGAAACTCCTAATGCAGATGAAACCACGTGGATGCTGTTAATGTCATCTCAGATTTTGCACAAAACCTCTCCTTAGCCTTATTCAGGTGCTGACCCTTCACCGTGCATCGCCTTCGAGGGAGGCTGGGGGACCATCGGCACTTCTCTTCGGGGAGTAAAAACGCAGCGCGAGATATCTTTTATTTATGAAAAATTCATATGGAGACAGTAACGCCAGAGATATCCATAAATAATCCATGCTTGGAGGATTTTTTGAAGGATTTTGGCACCTCAGCCTTATCCTGGGCTTTCCAGAAGCTGGGAAGCCCCACTAATTCACTGCAAGGATGGCTGTTATTATTGCAATGGCTAATTTAACGATGAGATTAAAAAAGAAAGGGGTGAGCACCAAGGAAAGAAATGCAACATGCTGGTAATTTGTCAGCGATGCTCAACGCACGAGGCTTGGGAAGAATAAAGTATGGGGTTTGCTGCACGCAAAACCTTCCCAAACGGCTCATAGAGAGGTTGTGAATGGGGACGCTGCATGAAATTTGGCGTGAAAGTGCCAATAATTAGCATGGCAAAAGAATCATGAACTCCCCCCAGGGCTCCAGCCCCCTCTTCTCCCTTAGAGCCAAACCTGGACCAAGCAAATCCCTCTTTAAAGCACTGTTGCGGTGATCAAAAAGCCCCAGCCAAGAGGTGAGCAACCCTGAACAGAGGAGATCGGCCACAATTTCTCGCACAAAGCGCCTTCTGTCACCCTGGGGTTTCCTACTTTGTCTCAAGCAAATGAAATTATAATAATTAAAAAGGGTTGAAACCCACAGATTTAAAGGAGAACAAATTAAGATGCAGCGAGCTGGGTAAAAAGCGCTGGAGGGTCCCTGAAAGGCTTTTTGTTGCTGTATTTTGGGGGCATTTGGGTATTGGAGGGTTTGCAGGTCCATCCCACCCAGGGGAAGGCTGCAGATCCTCGTTACGCAAATAGGGAGCGTGAAAGGCGGGAAGCATCGGCATCTGCCTGCTCCAAAGCCCTTCTGCGTTGGATCTGATCCCTAGCACCGAGCTGGGATTCTCCTCCTTTCACCCAAAGCCTTTGCTCCCAGGTCCAGGATGTTTTCAGTTCCCCCAGCAAACCCAAATGCTCACTGCTGTGCAGAGGTCAGACCCTCCTCATTTATCCACCCCCTAAGGAGAAAAAAAATAATCAAGAAAGTGGCGTTTCTGTTTAGAGAGCCCGCAATCAGAGCACGCGACACAGCCAAAATAGGTGCAGGTCCCCGAGCAAACCTCTGCAGGAAGGAGCTTCTTCAATCGCCTTTTTTTCCAGTGCGCTCTGTTTGTGTGCTAATTACCAGGAATTTGGGGTTTGGAGAGCTAAAGCAGCACCAGCGCAACCTGTGGAGATTGGAATATCCGGAGAAAACTTCATTGCGGCTGCAGGGAGCTGAGCTCCCCCAGCGCAGTGGATCCCAGACCCCAGCCTCCTCCTCAGGACGCATAAAGAGAAATGGGCTTTTGCAGTGATGCTTGGAACAAAGCATCCTCTAATTAACCTAAAATTTCCCCACAAAGGGACAAAACCAAGTGGAAAAGCCCCCTGGCAACCTCCCTGGCAGCAGCGGTTATAACCCCCGATGAGTTCAAACACAGAAAGGCAGTTTCATTTCTCATGCAAACCTGCAACCAGGAGGAGTTTTTTTATCGATCGAGTTTTCCACCGCCCTCCATGTGTGATATCCGTCACACGCCGCGCGGCCAGAGCCACCAAGCGCTGCTGGCCCAGCGATCGATGCTGCCCCGGTTTAGGATACACCGCAGTTTTGGTGGAGGTCGGATGTGCCTTGACCTCCAAAACCTGCATCTTTTGCAACCAAAACCTGCAAATGCTTCTCTGAAAGCTGCATCTTTTGCAACCAAAACCTGCAACCGCTTCTCCGAAAGCTGCATCTCGGCGATGGGAAAAACCAGGCAGCTGGGTCTCTTGCTGCAGCTGGAGCAGAAGGAGCAACTCTTGCCCCTTCTAACCCTAACCCTCACTTGCCCCTTCTTCTACTCTTCAACTCTTCTTGCCCCTTCAACTCTTGCCCCTTCTTCATTCTCTAAGAGGGCAGAAATGGCTGAAAAACGGCCTAAAGGAGCTACTGGTCAAACCCCATTTCAGCTGGAAATGGCTTTAATTTTTTTCTGGAAGGGAAGTTCCACATTGCCCATAAATACCCCATTTTTTTTTCACTGTGTGCTAAACCACCCGATACTCCCTCGTTTGTTTTGCAGGGATAGAAAAACCCACCCCAGCCATCAGCTGCAAACTTCACAAACCCAGACCAGCCCGAATTCCCCCCAAATTCCTCCAAGCCCCGACGTCGTCACACTCAAGGGACCATGCTGAGTCGTTTGGTTCATCCCAACACCTTTTCCGAGCCCCTCTGTTCTTGGAAATTTGCCTCTACTGCAAATATTCGAGGGACTATTTCTTTTTACCGGCCTGGAGGCAAGCGCACCCTGGGATAAATGGATGAGCTGGATGCCCCATGCAAATCCTCTGCTCTCAACCAAGAGGTTTTCCAGCACCACGGAATCACACAGAATTTGCCCAAGTCAAAGAGCCAAGTGGTTTAAGGGCAAGCAACGCACCCACAAAACATTAACTCTTTTAAACTATTTCACCCAATTCTTCCAAAAAGAGAAGAAAAATAAGGGCAAGGTGCTACTTACTGGTATTTTCACCTCCTCTGACTTCAAACTGGTTTTAAGTGGCTGCTATAGGGTAATGAATTACGGCTGGCGATGGGGCAGAGGGATGCCTTATATGCCACCGCTGTAATAGAGGTTTTCCACGTAATTTTTGCCCCTTTCTCCGCACAATCGGAGAACAACCCAGCTGCTTGGACCAGCTCAGACCTCGAAGTGCTCCTTCACACGTGCGTTATTCTGATTGCTTTTATTCAAGGCCCCCAAGCTTCAAATCACTGTAGTCACTGACTCTCTTCGAGGGGGAATTTATCTTCCCAGGAGAAGGGCAATTCTCCATCCACACAATAGCTCTGTGATTGCCAACCATTTCCCTGCAGCCGCATTCGCTCCCCTCTTCAAACCTGACAGATCTGCCATTTCCCCAGCGTTTAATCTCTCTATTTACATGTGCAATCAGGGGCTGGAGAGGGAGGGGAAGGCACATTTCAAGCCCGGCTCAAGAAGTTGCATGGTGGATCGACCTTGAGAGTAAAAATATATAAAACTGCAAATAAAATAAGGGGCAAAGCTGGTGGTAGGTGCCAGTGTTTGCTTTTCACAGCTTGCAGTGGCTGACATTTGGAAATAGCACTATAGAAATAAATAGACATTTATTTATACGTAAGTATTTTTATATATATAATTATGCTGGTTATATATTTATATATCACACCCGCAAAAGGCCAAAAGCAAAAAATCTCTCGCTGCCACAAAGCCAAGGTCAAATCCTGCCTTGGGTGACCAATTCGGGCAAAGCCAAGGCAGAAAAAAGGAGGAACCCAAAAATCTCACCAAATGGGTAAGAAAAATGGCAAAGTTGGATTTCTTGGCCTCCTGTTCCGCAGAAAATAAACATGACTCTATCAAAACCACCTCTGAAATATAGGGCTTTCCTGACTTTTTGGAAGGTGAAATATCCATGGGACGAACAAACGGGTCCCAAGCCCCCAGGGCAGAAGATGCTGAGTAAGATATGATACATTTCCAGTAAAAAAAACTCTAAAAAAAACCATGAAGAGGAGCCAGTTTGGGCATATTCAAGAGCAAAACCCAACTGCTGGAGCAGCCTCTCCCATTGCAACCCCAGCTCCTAAACCAAACCATCCCAGCTCCCCCCCGCCGCCATCTCATTGAGCGAGAAAAATATTGATTTTTAGAGTCTATTCACTAAATCACCCTGACCTCCCGAAAAGCAAAGGCAAGCCATCTTCATTAGGCAATTTTCCGTTCTTCAAGCCTTGCAAATGTTAATGGCAACAGAAGAAACTTGATTTCCAAACAGAAACTCTTAACCCATCTATTAAATACGAGTCTCCATAACACTGATTGCATACGCCAGCAGCTAAAATCCCCAGGTCTTGCCTGTAATTTTTCTAATAAACTCGAGAACTGCAAGCAGGCAGCGGCTTTATTGAATAGACTTTGCTTGGGTTATTAGAGAAGTCATTAAAGTCTTGATAATCTGGCTTACGCAGGGGTGAGAGTTGTGTGGTTGTGCATGGCAATTACAGGTAATGACTGGAGAGAATAAGATTGATAAGGAGAAGATTAAAACTAAAATGTAATTTGTGGTACCTTGCAAGGGGGATATTGGAATAATAATACAGCAAGCAGCGGATTTAGGAGCTGGGTGGCTTTTGTAACTGTTTTGCCTAAGAGAAATGTTGGTCGATTTGCATCCAGGGAGCCAAGGAAAATAAAAATCCATCTGTCGGCAGTAAGCGACTGAGATGAATGAGGATTTAACAAGCACATCCACACCCGCCCCTACACCCACCGCCTTTCGTGTAAAAAAAAAAAAAAAAAAATCGGTTATTGATGTCAAGTGCTACCTGACGAATTTCTGTAGGGCACCGAAATATTTTCTCCTAGGTAGAGAGGAATCTATTGCCTGCTCTCCGGATTAACATGACGTATTTTTGAGAGACAAGTCAATTTTTATCAGCGACGTGACATTCGGTGTGGTTTTGCACTCGCCATCGGCTTGGGTTCCCTGAAAACGCACGTGTAGGCATTCGAGCACCCGCAGTACATCGGCACGCACAATTCCCGAGAGCCTGAAGGGATTCATCCATCAATTTTCCATCAGCACCAATACAGGCATTTCTATGCTGTCTCATGATACCATCTCCAGGGTCTGTCCTGAGTCCATTTTTGGGACTCACAGGGCAGAGCTCCCTCCACTGTGGTCCCCGCACTACCAGATTCCCCCTCCAGGTGAACAGATTACAGAAGTCCCCAACCAATAATTTATTTTCAAGAGTTTTCATGGTAAAATTCAGCAGAAAACCTGTATGAAACACCAACTATAAATTAAAGCAACCCCCAGCCTCCCGTGCCTCAAGAGGCTGCCGCACGAGAGATGATGTCCTGCAGTGACACCCCCCATGAATTCCTGGTGCAAGTAGCCACTTTTGGGTGATGGATGGAAATGCTGATGCATTTCACAGACCATTCCAACATAAACACAACAGAGAAGTCCAGGCTTGGCCACATGGTTTTGCCAATATAACCACGAGCAGGTAAGAGCACAAGAAAGCATCAAGAAATTCAGCGCCAGAAAACCGTGCCACCAGCAACGGTCTTTCCAGCGCAGCCCAGTCTCACTGGGGAACTGGTTCAAGCTACTGGGATAAAGCACTTTTGCTGGGATAAGCTGCGTCTCCACCATGAAACCCTAATCCAAGGTTGCGCCCCTACAGACCTGCAATCCCTTTTGAGTGGGCGAGTCCTCCATGGCTCATCCAAGCGGCAGAGCAAGCCAGAGGTGGACACGCAAACTCATGCTCATGGCCCGGGCTTAGACACACTCTTTATGTGCAGTTTTTGTCCGCTATGAGCTTGCAATGCTATTTCCTACAAGAAGAGGCAGCAGGACGGTTTTCATCTCCGCGCAGACCACAAATACCTCCCATATTTGCGCAACTGTGCAACGCCTGCGCAAGTAACACACTTACTTATCTCATCATCATCAAGAGCATTTCCAAAATGCTTTGCTGTTGGCGTGCTCTCCTCCTTGTACTGATGCCCGTCAAGCTGAATATATCTATGGGGAAACAGTGTTTCAGCTCCAAGATTGGGAATTAGGCTGGATCCACGATCAGAAATGGATGGCGGTTTAGTGGACCCATGGTTTAGTGGTGGACATGGCAAGTACTAGGTTAACAGTCGGACTCAACGAACTTAAAGGTCCATTCCAACCTAAATGATTCTATGAAATAGCGCTTCATTTATCTGCTCCCAGAAAATAGATAATTAATGTAATATTGGGCCAATGGTGCTGCTCTGCAGCCAACCAAAGGCAGCTGAGAAGCCTTGAGTAACCTTAAAACCCCATCACTCAGAAATACAACGTACTTCAACACCCAAGACAAACATCCCCTTTCTCCTATCCTAGCCGAAAGGGACACAAGTGTTATTGTGCATGATGACTTGCACGGATATTGCTTTATTTATTCCACATGGCAGGCGTGAAACTGCTCATACCCACGGGGAGACAACAGTAACCCCAAACGGGCAGGATTATTTCTTTTTGGCAGCTGTGCTCATTGCAGAATTGATTCAGCCGACAACCTGTGAAATACAGTTAATGAGCTTGGGTTTCTGTCGCCCTGGGTCGCTCCGAGGATGAGATTTTCTACCCTCTGATGTGTCAATTTTCCACTTCCAAATTCGGTCTGGGTTGTGGAAACAGAGAATTAGCCGCGATTCACGAGTATTAGCACAGAAAGAAAAAATATTATCAGAAATTTGAAGTATTTATCCTTCTGTGGAATAAGCCTAGAGAGAACGAATATAATAATGTAGAGCTTAAAACGCAGACAAATGAAAAAGAAGATGAAATGTTCTCCGCAAGCAACACAACTTCAGCTTCAGCAGGAAAAGATTTTCTAGGCTTAGATCATGAAGAAATAGTGAGCTTTCCCAGTTGCTTTGATGAATGGGAGAAAGAGGGCTGCCCAGGGAGGTGGTTGAGCCCCCATCCCTGGAGGGATTTAAAAGAAGGATAGATGAGGTGCTTAGGGACAGGGTTTAGTGGTGGGATGGCAGGGTTAGGTTAAAGGTTGGACTTGATGATCTTAAAGGTCTTTTCCAACCAAAGTGATTCTACAATTCTATGATTCTGTGTTACAGGTGTAATGGAGTCCCAGCAAATTCCCACTGCTGTAACTTAGCATCCAAGCAGAAAGAAAAAATTCAGTTGATAGGGAATTAATTAGAAATTAATTTTTAAGCAAGCAAGCTGTCAGGGCTTTTAAACAGCACAAGCATCGCCTGGACGAAACGTGTTGGGCCAAGGCTCCTCCGAACACCCGGGGGCAGGAGGCAGCTCTGGAACAGAGCAGAGGGAAGCTCACCGCAACAGCGATCCATTGGGAAACCTCCTCTCCTGCTCGCTCCCTGCACACCTTGGATCCCTGGAACCTTTTTAAGCGCAGCACAACCAACCACCAATTGCAGGTGGCAGAGAACCAGACGTATCAAAAAGCGGTGATCGTTTCATCTGCTCCTGAAGAAGCAGAGACAATATTGGTTTTCCAATTTCGGTTCCCATCTGTATTAATTGGAGATGTGAACACTAAGCAATTTTTAAAAATGATACTGTAAGCCCGTACGAGAGAGCGCTAGCTACCCAGAGCGTTTGAGTTTAATAACCCAATCAACGCAAACCACTGGGAGATGAAGGCATTACGCAAAACGTTAGCACATAAGGCACATATGTGGGCAGGAAGGCTCTGTGGACCAGCACAGATTATTCATAGGAAAGCAACTTCTTCACCAAGGGAGCACTGGATGCAGCCAAAGAGCTGACAGAGCTGTCACGGGGCTTGTCGATGGACATTGGCCCTGGCCAAGGGTGATGGAAGAGTTTTTCCCCCATCTGAATGGAGGCAATGGATCACCTCCATGTCCAGAGAAGGGCACCGGAGCTGGGGAGGGGTCTGGAGCCCCAGGCTGCTGGGGAGCGGCTGGGGGAGCTGGGGGGGTTCGCCGGACGAGGGGGGGGGGTGCTCCCAGGGAAGGGGCGATGGGATGAGGGGCACCGGCCTCAAGTTGTGCCAGGGCAGGGTGAGGTTGGCCCTGGGGAACAATTCCTTCCCCAAAAGGGCTGTCAGGCACTGGAAGGGGCTGCCCAGGGAAGGGGGCGAGTCCCCACCCCTGGGGGGATTTAACAGCTGGGCAGATGAGGTGCTGAGGGACAGGGTTTGGGGGTAGGATGGCAAGGGCAGGGGAACGGTTGGGCTGGGGGAGCTTAAAGGGCTTTTCCAACCCAAACAATTCTATGATTCTACAATTCAGTTTATAAACCTCTGCAGCCTCCTGGAGACAGAGGTGTTACCCCAGAGTAGGGGCAGGCAATGAGCTGCAGGGAGGTCGGGTGGTCAACGCACCAACAAAACCCCTGTTAGCAGGTTAGGAGTGCTCAGCTTTGCCCTAGAGTCCTGGATCTCTTCCAGTTTGGACTTCAAAGATTATTTTCCCCCCTCAGCTAAGAGCTCCCTTGCAAAGAGAAATGAAGCCATTTTCTATTGGCACCATCACAGCTAAAATAAGCTAAACAGTGGAGACATTGCTCGACCACAGATGGGATTTCAGCCTCCAAAATAACTCCCTTGTTACCTCAGGAGGAAGGCAGCAATGCTTCCCGCAGATGTTGGGAGGCATTCAGCCATAGTTAATGGGGAAATTAGGGTGTCAGCTTTGCAATTTAAATATATCCTGTCCCTGTTACCCCTCCGCTGCCTTGACAGCGAAGCTGAAAACACCGAGCAGTCACATCATGCAAGCATTTAAATCCAGGAAGGGGCACACGGTTGCTTTAAGTCGTGGTGGCGACTCATTAGGAAACATTAATTTTCCTTCTTGAGATCATCCAGACCATCCCGAAGGCTGCATGGAGAACGCGGTAACGGCCTTACCATCTTCAACAGCGTCCGGTTGTCCCTGAGGCTCCCCACCATGCCAACAAAGGAGACACCAAACATGGTGAAGCCCAGCAGGAGGAGGATGATGGCTGGAGCCAGGAAGATCCCTTCCAAGGTTTTGTGCTTTTGCCTCTCCACTTCGGCATAAATCCCAACACACAGGATCAGAAGGCCGAGGATCTGCAAGGGAAGCACAGGACGGGATTCAGACACCAACAGGGAAAAAGCAAAGGCGAGAGGTGGAAGGTGTCCCAGATGGCCAAGGAAAACCCATCCAATGCCAGGACATTTAACATGTGATCCCAAAGGGTGCCGTCAGCACTCGGCACATCCCCGTTGCTTGAGGCTGGGCTGCTCAACCTCTGGCTGGGAAGTGGACGTATCGCTGCAGCATGATCCATCTAGCTGGCCAGCTTTAAGCTAGGCTTTGCTAGGTTTTTCCTCTTTCCTTCCTGCCTGTATCTTTATGGTCTGCCAGTACATGCAGCCTGGCCCTTGCGTTGGCTTTGACAGACCCGGAGGCCGATAGCCATTAGCACCAGCAGCCCACCCTCCCAAACTCCACCCTTAGACAGCACGATCCCCAAACTGACTCGTTTCACCCCATCATTTTTACAGCTGGCTTGAGCACCGACTTGCACCCAAGCCCACGGCAAGCCGCACGCCAGCACCAACAATTAACAACCAAGCTTGCTGCGCCACTCCAAAGTGCTTTTGATCCCTGGATGAAAAGTGCCATAAAGAAAAGCAAGGCATTGTTTATGACAACCTTCCTCCCCTCTCTCCCCTTTCAATGAAACGGCCCTAATTGAAGAAGAGAGCCTAATGATGCCGAGATGAAGCAGGGCTCCAAAAAGGGCTGTTTGCCTCCCTTCAGCTCCTTCAACATCAAAGCCAGCAACGCCATCCCAAGCGTTTTGTGCTGTCAGGAGCCGTTCGCATCGCACCCGTCGGCCCCGTGGCGCAGCCGGAGGCGAGCGGCTTCTCAGCTGGCACTGAGCTGACACCTGAAAAGGTCAGTGAGGAAAGCGAGGAGCATCTGGAGCCCTTTTCACGCCACTTTTTGCAGCCCTCCTCACCCCAAATCAGAGCAGGAGGCTCCTGGGGGGAAAAACCCCGGCTGCAGACAGCCCCGCTCGAAATCCTACATCTCCAAAGAGGAGAAAAAACTCCTTTCTTCACTCTTTTTCCATCACTTTTGCCTTTCCAAAAGGCTTCATCGCTCCTAATGAGTTTGCTCAAATTCCACCTGCTAATTCACGCCGACAATTCAATCCTTAATTTTCATGCACAGTCTTTGCTTTTGTGGGGAGATGAATTTTTTTTTTTCTTCTCTATTCTGCCTGGACGCTATTTCTGGTGTGTTTTTGTAGCTAGTTCATGTCTATCAATCACTGTCCGCTGCCTGGCTCCATCTCATCTAGAAAGGGATTGAAATCTCTCGGAAAGTGAAATTCAGACTCGTGATATTGTACAGACACTTCAATTATTTGAAACTAAACAGGCAGGCCTATTTCTGATAACAGGCTTTTAATCACAGTTTCATCTTTATTCTCTATTTTAAGCGTCAGGTTGGCGCATTGGGATTAGGTTTGATTTAATGTTTATCTCTTATACAGTGTCCCAGGAAATACATTTGGATTTGAAGGCAGGGGGTAGACATTAATGCACACCATGCGTCCCCTGCTAATCCCCGCTATTCCTCCCCGCGTGCCAATCAGAACCACTTTCTCCGCTTTAATTAATCCATCTGCGATGCGAGCGAGGGAAGAGATTGCGGAAAGCGCACAGAGCAAACCCGGGAGGGGGTTCGAGGGCTGGATGCTCCAGGGGCTTGAGGAAGAGGTGTGCATGGGACGGGCTTCACCTGCTAGCAAGGGAGAGAAACCAAGGAGGGTGTTCAGGACGGACACGTGTCTTGCTTAAAAATAGCTTTTCTAGGGCTGAAAGCATCCTTGAAAAATTGAAAGCACGTGGCCTGCATGAGGCTGCTGCGGAGCGGTGCTGGTCCTTCCTCCCAACATCGCTACAGCCACCCCTTTGATAGGGAAACCCCCTACCAATGCCATGCATAACACCCCTCTTTTTTGGAAGGGGGCCACGCACCCTTTATTTGCCATGCAAATGCAACAGTGAAACCAAGTGCGATGGGGAAAAGGCACAGCACGGCCTGGGGGGATACTGCCGGCCACCCCAGCCACCCCACATGGCTTTTGGGGGGCTTATGGCTTAGGAAAAGGCTGCAGCTTTGGACACCTGAGCAACTCAAACCAGTCCCTGGGACTAACAAGCAAATATTGAGCCAATCCACCTGAATTTGTTGGTACTCTCCTTGCCTAGTGCCCAGTTTCAAAGGTCACCCAGCTCCTTGCAACTGGCTTTGCTAAGGGTTAGCCCTGCAGGCTGGACCCCTGCCCATCTCCACACCCCGCCAGCTAAAAAGCATCCTCTAATTACAAAAAAAAAGCACCAATAAAAAAAAGAAAAGGAAGAGCTGCTTCTCCTCAAAGCAGCTTAAAGCAGAAGAAGGCATCTTGCAAAGCAACGTGCACCTCGAGGAAGGGAATGGATATACTGGCACGTCTCCCAGCAAAGGCAGATTGCAGAGGAAATCTTGCTGGAATATAATGAGTTTTGGAAGGATGAGCGGGGAGCGATGCTGTTGCAAGATGGGTGGCAAAGGGATTTGGATAGAAAAGAGCCAGGGAGAAAGACCAATATTCCCTGAAAAGCGGCGTTTCAGTGAAAAAATGGTGGATTTGGAGCAACGTCCAAGTCTTTGCCAGGACCTAGGCAGCACCATAAAAAACTGTAAGGGAAATAATCATGTGTTTCATCAAAAACCTGATCATCCCGTCCCCCTTCGGCCAGAGATGAGTGCCCAAAGGAGCAGGGCAAGTTTGCATCACCCCTCGCAAAGCCTGACTGCTCTGGCTTCCATCACTGGGATTCCCCGGGGGGGCTGGGGGGTGTTTTGCCATACAACTTCAATCAACATGGATATTTTTGATTCCCGGCATCACAACCCTTCTCTGCCACCCACACTCGACGACATGGTAAGGCACATAATGAAGTTTGCTGGCAAGTCCTCTGCAGTTACCTATTAATTGCCTGGTGATCACCTTAATACGCCGCAAACACCAGGACAGACGGCAACCGGTAATTACAACTGCTCTGCACTGCATCTCGGAGAACAAGCAAATCTGCATTTACGAGAAGTTAATTACCCTGATTCCATATGAAAATAACCACGCAATCGAACTATCACCGTGGGGAAAGCCAAAGGGGTGGCTGCAACTCCACCAGACCTTGTGGTGAAGGCGTCCTGCATCAATTCTTCTCTTAGAAGCTAGGAAAGAAATCACCTTCAGCTTTAATTTCAGCCCTGCTTGATTTTAGTGCTTCTTAGAGTTTGTAGGAGCTGAGTGGGCAAGGGGATGGAGGGCAATGAGCAGCCACCCAGGAGGCCCAACCTCCATTCCCACCCCTAAAAGGACCCCCATGATGTGCTCTCCTCCCTCCCTCCCGTACTCCTGGATGGATAAAATTGCCAGCTTGAATTTCTCAGCCCAACACAAGTAGCTATGACCAACCCTTCCCCCTGGCCAGGATTTTCGCAGCCTCCCAAACCGCAGTTAAACGTGGGGCTGTTTCCTGGCGGAGACGGGAAGACCTGACGCATTGCACCACGCTGCGATAAGGCTTTTGTGCAGCCCCCTCGAATCGGCTCCAACACCAAGAAGCAAAATAACTCGACAGAGCACAGACCAGGGAAGTTCAATCCTTAAAGGGGGGGATTCTCCAAAACCTGACAACTTAAAGAGCACTTTTCTCCTGGCGATGAGGAGCTGCAGATCCATCCGAGCCCCTGCCCCACCTTTGCAGCCCATTTCCAAAGCTGTTTTGCTCCAACCCCGTCTCTTCTTAATGGGATAAGAGATGCTGGTTTTCCTCCCCAGGCATTTCTCCATCAAACGGACAAGGAAAGAGCTGGGGGTGGAGCTGGGGACCTGGGAAGGAGAAGAGCTAAAGGTGGAAATCACTGTCCCACTGGCAGCAGTCTCATTTAGAGACCTGCAGGTCAGGAAATGGGATGAAAGGCAATTAATGAACGGAAAATAATATAATACACAGCTCTGATAATGCTGGCAGGGTTTGGGAGGTGCCAAACGGGTGGTTTGAGCTCACAGCTGACCCAGAGGTGAGACATTGCAAAGTTCTCTTGGAGCTATGGGCTCTCTGGTGCTTGTGGTTGCGTCTCCATCCTTGTATGACTTGGCTTTGGCACAGAGGCAGCTACCCGATGCTAACAAGGGACATGCATGGCTCTACCGATGCTAACAAGACACACTCACGGTCCCACCCTGTCCTAAGAATCTCACTAAATACCTAAGAGATGCCACCTTCCCCTTGTCCAAGACCCAAAAGACCCGAGTAACAAGAGTTGCTGTCAGCCGCACGCAGAGCCAGAAGGTACCATGGGGCCGTTAACATGGCTGAAGCAACACAACCTCAAAGCCTGCCAAGGGCCAAGCAGCAGCCATGGCCCATTCCGGGGTGAACGGCATTAATTGGATGAGTCAACGCTGTGCTAACACGAGGCAGTAATTTCTCCTTACTCGGGAACATCAAAAAGTCACGATGACGGTGGCTTCAAGCCCACACAGACCTTGGCAGCCAGATGACGTGAGTCAGAGCACTGGTCTGGGGAGCAGAGGGAATGGAGCATCGCTTCATTCTCCATCCAAGATGACCAGAGGTGCAAAGCGAAGGGCAAAACTCTTGTTTTTCAAATCCCCGACTCACAGAAGAATCATTCTTCCCAGCTTTTGAAGACTGGTCTGCCTTCAAATGAGCAGATAGGGCATTCCTGTTCCTCCTCAGGTTTTATTGTAATGTGCAGGCAAGAAACCATGGTATAGAAAGCGCTGACTGCTTATAGCCATGAAAAGAAAGAATCATGGGATTAATAATACAGCGATTAAATATGTCATATAACGCTTAACTGCCAACGGTACGTGGGAATGTAAAAGGATACGCTTTTATAAGGGTCAATTAGAATCACAGGTTTCAATTTTATGGAAAAAGAAAGAAGAGGGAAGCAGCATGTCTTTTTGAAAAGCAAACTTCAAATCTATGCTCCACTGAATCCTCGACAGCGAGGATTAAATCTGCCTGATAAAACCAGCCGGTCCAACCCATGATGCTCGAACCTCTCTGCCCTCTGTTCCATGTTTGGTTTAAAGCCGCTCTCTGGCTTATCCCACTGATTTTCCCACCTATAAAGAAGTGCTTTCATTACAGGAAGGCACTGGAAAGGATCTAGCAGCACTAGATCCAGTTTTCTGCAGACTGGGACAACCCTATGCTAAAAAACCGTGCTGCATCTCGCCCCAAACCTCCTCAATCCTTCACGATGAACCAACTCAAGTCTTATTCCACTGAATTTTTACCCAAGGGAGTTAAAGTTTTGAAGCCTTCATGCAAGCAAGAAGTTCCTACACAATCATTTTTTTATGGAGTGCATTTGGGCAGAGAGAAACTCAGCCCTGGTCACGTCTGGTTAATGAGGCTTTGAAGGGTTCGGCAGCGCCGTTGAATTAATACGGCGGCGACATGTGCAAATGAGGCCAGAAGTAGGTCAGCCGGCTAAAAAGCTCACAGGAGCTGTGTGATCCGTACAGATTCGATGGGGCAATGTCCCCATGCAAGGACCATCCCAGGGTTGAAGGCAGGCTGCGTCGGAGCAATTCCAAGTGGCTTTTTCGCAGCTATTTTCCAGTCGCCGGGAAATTATTGAGTCTCTTCTTACTGGCAGGCTCGCCAGGATGCCCCACCGAGCCCCGAAAAACGTCCCAGCAATTAATAAGCATCTGGCATTGAGACTGCCCTGGTTCATCCCATCGTTAATCTATGTTTGCAAAGAGCAGCCCCGTCTTGGGTTCACATTAGTTGGGTGAAAAAAACATGCACCTCCTCCCCATCCCTATGGACATCTGGGGAAAACCTCTAACCAAGCAAAACTCTACTCTTTAGAGAAACCAAAACCACGGTGACAGGTTTTCCTGCAGATTAATTTTGCAAGCAAAAATATTCCACTATCCTTACCCAAAAACTCAAACCACAGCCACAAACAGGCCAAGAAATCTGGATTTGTTTTTGGTCTTGCTGGGTGGAGTGGGAGTCCCCCGAGGGTCCTGGCCACCCATGGGAGATACTCAAGTCTCCTCTTCCCTTGGGAGCCTTCCTACCCAGCAGGCCACAAGGAGATCAGTGAGATATTCTACACAAAACCCCCTTTTTTTTCTTATTCTCATTCATGCCCTGAGGTGGGACACAAGTCATTCGGTGCAGCAAGACAAGGGGTGTCGCCATCCCCAGCTAGCGAGGGTGAGCGCTGCCCTCCCCATGAGCTCATTCCTTAAAAAAAAAACATTTAAAAAAGGAAATAAAAAGCATTTTCAAACACTGCTTGTTGAACCTGTTTACCGTTCCCAGCCTGACAGGGAACTCACACAGGTATTTCTGCCATTACCCCTATAGGATTAGATACAGACACCACTATACACGCCCAGCAGGCAGCCACGCCTGAGGATTAATTAGACCTCAGGAGGAAATATCTGTAAATACGGACTGGATTATGCAAGATTAACACCAGGAAGGTGTTAACTTCATATCTCGCGTGGTAACTAAGGATGCACAGACCTTAAAGTGTTGGAAAATTTATCACTTTCCCCTGCTCCAACACGTGCTTGTACCTCCCAGGTGTCAGGGAAGCCTTGCCCCAACTGTAGCTGCCTCAATGATTCCAAACTGCTTAAAACCAAGCTTTTTTTTTTTTCCCCCCTCTTAAAACAACCAAGCTGGCTAAAACACCCACCGCTCGATGGCTGCTTTCATGCCTTGTCCCTGTTAAACAACATAAAGGCAACGGCCGAGATGGGCGGGGGGGAACCAGCCGGCAACGCCGCCCAACGGGTACCTGTGCGGTGAAAACATGGAATTTCTGTGTTTACACTCCAAACGTGACTCGCTGCCACGAGGGATTTGCAAGAGCGGCTCTGGGGAGGGGCAGTCCCAGGTTGATGCTCTTAAATCCACCAAACCCCACGGTTTCACCCAAGATTGGCCGTTTTGGACCCAGCTAACGCCAAGTGCGAGGGGCTTGGCAGCATCTGATTTTACCGCAAGGATTTGATGCATCAGAAGGGGAAATTTTGACAGTGAAAAATAAAACCCAACCCACAGGGGTGGGATGATGAGGGGAAACGCCAGGAAGGACAGAAAAGCAACCAGAGCACCTACCGAGAAGAGGGTGGCATAGGTGGACAGAGCAAATTTGATGCTGTAGTAATAGAGGTGGGAATTTCGGCACTTGGAGGCTTGAGCCATCCTCGCAGCTCCGGCGAGAGGGGTTTGCTCGCTGCCCACCGGACCCTCCCTGCTCTGGCTGGCTCCTGCCCTCCACTGCCGAGCCGAAAAAGCGTACACATGCACACAGACAAGCCTTGAACTTGAACTGCTCCCTCCGACTTCCTTCCGCCTGGCAGGAGTAGAGAGCAATTAGAGAGAAGGCAGCGGCAGCATGAGCGGCCGGCATTAACCCTTTACTGAGTTTGCAGCTTGGTTTTGCCGCTAAGAGCAGCAGCAAAGCTCTGTTTAAGTGGATTTACTCCACCAGTTATTCCACAAATCGGCGCACCGGTGGACCTCTAGCAAATTTTTAACAGCAAACGTGTTGCAATCGGGGCCTCCTGCCCTCGCCAGCGTGCTGAAAGAGCCCGTTGCAATCCTGCAGCCATCCCAGGAGCTCTCTCCCAGCAGCAAAGGGTGAAGTTGCAGCCCAAAATCCAGCAAGAACAGGGACAGATGGCCCCCCTGGCAGTCGCTCAGAGCCCAGGACCGAAGAGCGACGTCCAGATTTACCTGTCGTAGCTTGCTACTGTGTGCTTTCCACACCAGTGTGAGCTGCCCGGAGCTTGTGTGAATAGGAAGAAGGAAAGAAAAATTATGACACCCGGGCTCGGGGAGGTTTAACACTTGAAAGAAAAGGTGTGGGGAGCAAGAAACCGGCACTGGGAGACTGCGTGGCTCCTGGAAACCTCTGTACGGCCGTACAAACCTAGCACTTGAGAGCAAAAAACTGATGTTTAATAAAAAGAGCAAAAAGAGGAGCTTGGAAAAGCTGCATCTGCAGCCCATCTCCGACGATGCAGGGGAGCGCCCTGCAAAGGGGAGCATCCTGCAAAGGGGAGCACCCTGCAACCAGGAAGCGCCTCTGGTTTCTGCAGCTTGACTCAGTGCTGATCAGAGATGGGAAGCAAAAAGAGCATCGTCTGCAATGCGGCTCGTGGCCTCATGTTTAACAACCCCAGCTCTTCGGAGGAAAACGCTGCTTCTCTCTGGGGTAGCCAAATGGAGAATTTGAAGCAAGGTTTGAAGAAATAACGGCGACTCGGGGCTGCACCCAAAGACGGGGGAGATGTAGGGTAATTCAGCGCAGCAGAAGAGACCGTGTCCCTTTCCTTTTCAGATATAAGCTGCAAGGGTGAGAGCAGAGATGGGATGAGAGTATTATCAATGGCCAGCAGATCCCAAACGCTGAGGATATTACGCTTCAGGACATGATAACGGGATGAAACACGTCCCAAAAATGACATGTCTGGACAGGATTTAGCTACAGCTGGCTGCGATCAGGCTGAACGAGCAATGAGAGCAGTCAACTTTTCTCCCTGTTTTTTTTAAAATTAACCCTAAAATGAACTTTTATGGTGCTGGAGCCTGGTTTACACCAGCGCTTTCCATTTTGCTAACACCCAACCCTGTGAACACCCGTGCAAAGGGAGAAAACAGTGACAGTATTGCCAGTGCGGAGCGTTTCTTTTTACCAACCTTTGCATGGAATAAGAAACCCCAACACTGAGCAAGAGGCATTTGGGGAGATGCACGATGCCCTTTCGTTCCTTTCCGAAGAATGCTGCAGCCAGAACAGTCAAGTTAAAAGAAATCCCCTCTCGCCCCCACAACCCTTCTCATCATTTTCTAACCTCTTTCCATCAGGTTTGACTCTGCGCAGGGATTATATATATATAATTTAGTATTTATATAATTTATACAATACCCTTCCTTTGCTTTAATTTAAGAAGTCAACTCAAAAAGAGTGCAAAAGAGCAAGGGAGAAACAGTACTGTCCTACAAAACCCATCCACGACACAGCTAAGGCTTGGCCCAAGCAGCAGATTTAAACCAGACTTAAACCATCAGGTCCATAAATAACGCTCAATGTCCCCTAAAATTTCCACGTTAATTTGAAGCCGTGTTTAAGAGAATGATTCGCCACAAACCTTTGGTTCGTTCTAGGTTTTAGCAGTGATTTCAGGGGCTCTCCACGTCTCCACTGAATCACGGGCAAACCCCAAACCCCCGGCAGCATAAATCAGGCCAGACCACTGCGAGCACATGGCAGGCTCTTCCCCATTGCCATTTCCCCATCACCATTTCCCCATCAGCCAAGAATTAACACCTGATGTTCCACAGTTATTTATGCTGTACAATTCATTGCTAAAAAACCCCTGGATTTATGCCTGCAGGGATGGGAACAGCAATAAAAGTCTCCGGCTACTTCTGTACAACACCATTAAAGCACTCGGGAAAGGAGAGATTTGCTTCCCGTGGCGCTGGACCTCAGCTGGTGTAGGGACACAGCAGTCCCACTCATGACTCAGGAGTGACTTTTGTTCCCCTGAAAAATTCCTTAATTTAAATGTCAGCACACCTGCAAAACCGATAACAAGTCCCTCTCCCAGCTCCACCCTTGTGCGTACGAGCAGGAGTCCAGCATTTTCCCCAGCAAGCTCAAACCCCTCCACTAAACATCCAGAGATCTTTACATTTTACTTTTCTTTTTTCCAAGCAAATAAAATTTTATACCGTGGCTTTTCTTTCTGCAAAAGGGATGATAAAGAATAAGCGCTCTTCCAGCGACGCAAATGCATAGGGATGCTTTGCTGTGTGCATCTGGAGAGATGGACTCGGAGACGAGCAGCCAGGAGCCAACCTTAAATCATCCATTTATTTATGCTAACGTTACCGTAACGGACAGATAACGGACAAACCCTGCTGGACCCAAGGGAGGGGCAGGCGGAGCTTTTGAAAAGCTTAACACGGAATGGAATAAATTCTGCAGACCAACTTTAAACAGGACTTGAAACTTTGCTCTATTTAACATCGCCGTGGTGCAACGCTCTCGGGGTAGGGAGGGAAGGGCAATGGGAATGGGGTGGGGTTTATTCCTGAATATTTTTTTCCCCCCCTCTGGCAATGCTGCTGGAGCTGGGGAAGGTCCTAGGGTGGCTTCGCAGCCAGGGAATAAGCAAGCCCTTATTGACAGGTTTTAATCATTAACACGACACCACTTCTGGCAGCGTCAGGCCTGGGCAATCATTAACTGCAGGAAGAAATGACTCAGCCAGCGTGTAACGCTCAGGATCATCAGGGACCGTTCAAACCCCTGGATGTCAACCAGCAGCCAAAATTTGGGGGTTTGGAGCCATTTGAGGGGGTAACACTGCTGCTGGAGGGAGATTATCCCCTGGCAGAGCCCTGTCCCCCTCCAGTGCCCGAAGAATGAGGATTCCCTTCGCACCCCACAGATCATCCCAGGCTTTACAGGTGGAAAGTTTCCTATAATCTACTCAGTAAAACAAAAACTGAGGCTGCAGGAAAACACGCTGAACCCTCCAAGGGAGCGAGCCGTGCTATCACCCTGCCCTCGGTGGTGCTTCGGTCGCTCTGCACGCAGCCGGCATACCAAGCACCTTCCATAAAGATGCTACTTCTTCCCCCGAGCAGGGCTCCCCAGCATATTAATTGCAAACCACTGGCACGGCAAGCTTGATGAGCCCAGGCACCCAACTGCCACTCAACTTTGCCAGGTTTACCTTGGCAGATGAAATTTTGCCCCCTAAAAGCACAGAGAAGACCTTAAGCAGGATTTACTTGTGCTTTGGGGTAAGGAGGGGATGCAGGGGATGGGGCTGCGCAGGGTGCAAGGGGAATCCCGTGCACAAGCAGAAAAAAGCCCTGCGCAAGCAGCCAGAGGGGTAAAAAAAGGGCTCAGGGTGCTTTTAGGATAGGTTTCATGGTAAAAAAATCCTAGATCTGGGGCCTGGGGGAGACCCATGTAATGATTTTGCTAAGCCGCTAAATGGAAGTGGCTGCTGCCTGCTCCTTGCCTGGTCCCAGCTCCAACCCTGGGCTGGGCAGCTTGGGGTCCCTAAGCTGCGCCCAGGACTGGGTCAGCCAAAAAAAAATCCTTAGCAGCCCCAAAACTCATTTAAATGGGATAGGAATGGCCAGCTTGCGGCTGGAAGCATGGAGGGAGCAGCAGCATTGGCTACTTTGGTGACTGGGTTCACTGCCTTAATACCTGTTGAGTAAATTAATTAGTGAGGCTTTTCATAGGATTCCTGCTGCAATTCCCTAGAGCCAAGTTAGGACTGGAAAGCACTGATTTAAGGTTTAGCACTTCAGCCCAGGCTGCCCACTGGGCACACTGCAGGGATGGGATCTGTCCTCTCCGAGCCAGGGCAGCGGCCACACACCGCAGCCTCCCCCCAGCTTTCTTCAGATGGACACGAGAGCACCCAAATTATGGTTCCTGCCAACTACTTTAACATTTAATTCCATGAAAAGCTGCGCTTTTCTTGCAAGCAAACCACACTGAACATCCTCCATTGGGAAAAAGTTTTGCAGATGAAGAGTAAAATCGGTTTAAATTCCCTCCCCATCTCTGGGCTGTCAAACCATATTACCCCCCCTTTGCTGACGCAGAGTTCGGTTTTATTCCCTGTCATACCAGAACCGCAGAAAGCAAAAGTTTTATTTGCCCCCGTGACTTCATTATCAAATATTTGGGCTAATCTTAACCCCACCTGCAAGCTTCCATGTTGGATTGCCAAGGCCTTAACTTCTCAGCCCTGTCATTTCTGCTGTTGCAAAACTCAACCCTAGTAAATATTCCTTATTTAAAGGCACCGGGGTTTATCTTCTCGTGATTTTTCTCCCCAGATATACTCTCAGCGATAGTTTTTCCATCTTCCCAGGCAACAGCAAGTCCCAGCCCCTCCTTCTACCCAGGTCTTTCCAAATTCCCATCTGTCCCCCTGGAAAAAAATAATTAACCAAACAGTTTTTACACCCAGAGCTCTGGAGCCACGTGCAGGAGTCATTTCTCTTTATTGGGCCATGGATAAACCAAGCTGCTGGTTTCCAGCTGAAACCCTACATGTTGTATTGTACTCCAAGTCCACACTATATTTAAGCACCAGAGCTCACGTTTTGCACTTCCCTTGGCTTTGTTACCCCCTCCCGCAGCAGCTGAAAGCGCCAACCTGGTTAATAAACACAGCAGCAAATGAAAAGACCTTCTGCAGTGCAATTGCATTACTCAAATGACAACTTGGCCTCTATTTTCTTTTTTTTTTTTCCCAGGCAGTGATTTAAGTGGAAAATGTTAATCTGTGGTGCTGCAAACGGCGGCACAGCTGGTTTGCTACGACCACGAGCACGGCAGCTATAAAGAACAAAGTGAGCGGCAGGGGGGTGGGAGGAGAAATCGCTCCGAGGAGTTAAGATAATAAGCAAGCAATGCTGGAAGATGATGACCAGGAATAAAACCAAAGCATTAATGTGCAATTTTCCGATTTGTAAAACACTCTGATTACACGAGGAGGCTGGGGAGCGGGGCTTGGAGGTGCCAGGCTGGGCCTCATGCTGCAGCCACCGTGCCCACATCAATGCAGAGAAGAGGAGTCGCTCGGGTTCAATTGCACTCGAGCATCTTCCTGGGTCAGCATCAGTCTGCAGAGCATCACCTTTAATAGCAGGGGATGGAGCAGTCCTCCACAAACCTGCGTTATTATCCCCTGGGGAAGTGACTGATGCTCCCGGCCTCGGCAGCCCAAAGCCCTGCAATTTAATTAGGGAAGGTGGGACAACATTGCCAGGGCAAGTGCCGAGTGCTGCACCTGGGGAGGTCAAACCCCATGCACCAGTACAGGCTGGGGGCTGACCTGCTGGGAAGCAGCTCTGCCCAGAGGGACCTGGGGGTCCTGGAGGACAACAAGCTGACCATGAGCCAGCAGGGTGCCCTTGGTGCCAAGAAGGCCAAGGGCACCCTGGGGCACATCAAGAGGAGTGTGGCCAGCAGGGTGAGGGAGGTTCTCCTCCCCCTCTGCTCTGCCCTGGGGAGACCCCACCTGGAGCACTGGGTCCAGTTCTGGGCTCCCCAGTTCAAGAAAGATAAGGAACTCCTGGAGAGAGTCCAGAGGAGGGCAACAAGGATGATGGGGGGACTGGAGCACCTCCCCTAGGAGGAAAGGCTGAGGGAGCCGGGCTTGTTCAGCCTGGAGAAGAGAAGGCTGAGAGGGGATCTCATCAACAACTACAAATATCTCAAGGGTGGAGGTCACAAGGATGGAGCCAGACTCTTCCCAGTGGTGCCCAGCGCCAGCACAAGGGACAATGGGCACAAACTGAAGCAGAAGAGGTTCCAGATGAATGTGAGGAAGAACTTGTTGACTTTGAGGGTGCCCAAGCCCTGGCCCAGGCTGCCCAGGTGGGGCTGTGGAGTCTCCTTCTCTGGAGATCTTCAACCCCCGCCTGGCCGCTGTCCTGTGCCCCCTGCTCTGGGTGAGCCTGCTTGAGGCAGGGAGGTGGGACTGGGTGAGCTCCTGAGGGCCCTTCCAACCCTTGCAATTCTGTGATTCTTCCGCTATTTGTAAGGCTCGTATGTGCCCAGAGTTTCTGCCTCCTTCCTTGCAGCTCCTGAAGGTCCTATTCACTGGGGTCACTTTTTATTTTTCCCCCATTCCCTCCCTTTTTAACAGTCTTGGTGTCTCCTTTCAGGCCATGTGCTCTGCTGAGCCTCAGTGCTGGAGCCGTGTGGGTGGGTGCAAATGGGCAGAGCTCAGCTGCGTTAAAAAACAAAAACCCCCCAAAAAACCCCACGCAGACATGATGGGACATCCAACAGATGCTGCTTCAGCAAAATATTGCTTATAATCTGGGGTAGCACACGCCAAAGGGTACAGAGACTAGGCTTATAGCCCCAAGACATCAGATTTTGCCAGCAGAGAAGTTATAATTGCAAAACAAAGATGAAGTTATAGCTCATAGTTGGCAGCTTTGCCTTTTCCTGGCTTTTTTTTTTTTTTAAGATTATTTATTAGTTCATAAAACTCAGGAAAACAGGAATTCGATTCCCTTTTCTCTGCAAGCTACGCTGCCTGCAGCACTGGGTAAAACCCACAGGGAAGCCACAGCCCCAAAGACTCTTTCCAAAACACTGAGTCACCGCCATAGTCTTCATCAAAAAGCCTCTCTGACTAACCCACGACAAATAAACTCATCACATGGGTGCCCAACACTAAAAATAACTAAAAATAAAAATAACCCCTCTGTACCTCAACCCCACGGCCTGTGTGGGCTCCAGACCAACATCTTCACCTCAGAAACGTGGATGGACATGCTGTAATACCCCTTTTATATCCATTTCTCACTCCTGTGCTAAGATTTAGGCTCTGCCACGGATATTTAATCCATTGCCATGAGATACCTGGCTAAATATGCTAAATAAAAGAGCCACAGGCCTGCAGAAATTATCCAGCAGCTTGGGCTCCAGTTTGGGGAAAAAAAAACAACCTTCCCCCTCCATTCTCAAGGAGTCAGATGGGTTTAATTATCCACAAAGTATTCTGAGCGTGTATTTTCCTTGTTTGTTTTTTCCCCCCATTTTAAATTGTGTGTATTTTCTTTTTTTTTTTTTAAAAAACAATCAAGAACTTCTCGGAAGTCCCCAAGCTTGTTACAATTTGCCCAAAATGGGAGCCACGGCAATCAGCCAGCTGTAATTTCATCCCCAGCAAATGTTCCTCCTGAGATTCGCTCGGCTTTTTCCAGCAAAAAGTCTGTGGTGACTGCACTGTCACGACAGGTAGGATAGATCCAATGGCAACCAGAGTTGCAGACATCTTTCTGCAGTCAGTCACAGCAGAGGTCGAGGCCAAGGGCAAGGTCCTGCCCCTGGGTTGGGGGAACCCCCGGTATCCATACAGGCTGGGGGAAGAAAGGAGGGAGCCCGCCCGGGCCGGGGGGGAAAAGGCGCTGGCAGCCCAGAAGCCAACCCCATCCTGGGCTGCATCAGGAGAAGCGTGGCCAGCGTCGAGGGAGGGGATTGTGCCCCTCTGCTCTGCTACGGGGGAGACCTCCCCTGGAGCCCTGCGTCCAGCTCGGGAGCCCTCGGCACAAGGAGGACATGGAGCTGTTGGAGCGGGGCCAGGGGAGGGCTACTAAAATGCTCCGAGGGCTGGAGCCCCTCTGCTCTGAGGCCAGGCTGGGAGAGTTGGGGGTGTTCAGCCTGGAGCAGAGGGGGCTGCGGGCAGAGCTGAGTGCGGCCGCTCAGGGCTTCAAGGGGGCCCAGAGGAAAGGGGGGGACAAGCTTTTTAGCAGGGCCAGCTGGGACAGGACAAGGGGGGATGGTTTCAATCTGAAGCAGGGTGGGTTTAGACTGGATCTAAGGAAGAAATTCTTTCCAGTGAGGGTGGTGAAACCCTGGCAGGGGTTGCCCAGAGAGGGGGTGGAGGCCCCATCCCTGGGAACATTCCAGGCCAGGTTGGCCGGGGCTGTGAGCAACCTGATGTGGTTCAAGGTGTCCCTGCTCCCGCAGGGGGGTTGGCCTGGGTGACCTCTGGGGGTCCCTTCCAACCCAAAACATTCAATGATTCTATGATATTTTGCGACTCAGATGCTCAATGCATGGTTAAACTGCTAACATGTCACCTGGGAATTGGAGAACATTCATTGAGGCCATGGCTTGTAAGGAGACACACAGGCTCTTTCCAAACTCCTTCCCACCAACACACAACCAACCCTGACCAACACACTCCAGCCTACGGCAACAGAGAAAACCAAAGCCTCTAATGCAATAACACCCCTCATTTTTGAGACTCTGGCTCAAACGCCGGCGCAGCTTCTGGTTTTTCCCTGACCACACAAGCCCAATTTACAGCCCTGATGATAAATAAGCATTTCTCAGCCCAGCCGTACAACCCTTCTCTCATTCCCAGGCCTTCAAGTAAATTAGGGACCTGAAAAACACCCTCCTGGGTATATTGGGGGTCCAGGTAGCTCAGTAGCAATAAGGACTCTCTGCCCAAAGCCACCATTGACAGTAGAGGAGAGCAAGAACCCACAGGAGAAATTTAAAAGTCACCACCTGGGTGTACCCAGAAGAGCTGGTCCTCGCTTCCTGAGCACCTCAACTAAAAATGAGGAAATTTGCCTTTTCCCCCCTTGAAAAAACACAGGCAGTCGGCTTGAGCAGAGCCCAGTGATTTGCCCATTTAATGTTCTTGTGCATGCCCAGGCCTTCAGGGCTGGGTTTTCCTCTATAGGGTCTCAAGGAAGCAGTATATTTCCCAGAGGTGACACACAACCCCCTGGACTATAGCTACAGAGTAAATTCATTTATGTCCCTGTAATAATGCAGCTTCGCCTTAGCAGTCCCCTCTACCCAAAAGTCTCCCAGGCGTGAGACCTAGAAGCAGAAATACCACTTTCATCGCTTTAAAAAAAAAAAAAAAGTCTTTTTAGGTCTTTTCCACCTTCTGGAGCTGAGCCTCATGTCTTGGATGTGGTGATGATGATAACTCAGCTGTAAGGAGGGATGGAAAGCAGGGAAAAACAGATCTGAACTGGGTATTTATCCTTATGGAGCTTTGGCACAAAGTTAGAACCACACAATGGCCAAAAATCAACCCATCCCTGACTATTGTCCCCCAAAACCATGTTTCTTAGGTGGATTTAAGAGCTTTTATGCCTCAGATCATTGCAAGACATAAGCATTAAAAAGCCCATTGCCTCCCACTACAGAATCCTCCCAGCTTCAGCTCCCACTTGTAGCCACACCAGATCCTTTGAGGAGCACCTAAAGCCACCCCAAGCCAGTACAACTAAGAGAGGAAAAAGCCAGTCCCTTCGCTATGTTGTCCTAAAGAGCCAAAAGAGTCAAGCTTCCGTCCAAGCAGCACAGAAAATAACCTCAATCCTCTGCAACTGCAGCATTAAACACCCTGCTCAGCTACCCCAGGGAGAGAAAAGTCATCATCTCACGGTAGAAAATGACCCTGGCCTCAAGCAGGACAGATATATTTTGGTACAAGTTGCAAATGTGAAATGCTTATAAACCAAATAAGCCAGACTTGACTCGCAGACCCCAAATCTCTGCGTGCCACAGACCCGCAGGTGTTCCTGGCCACCACCTCGTCTCAAGATCATAACCTTGGTGTGATGCTGTTTTGCCAACATTGTTGTTTCTCTCAACACAGGCTGTTAAAAGCCAGCACAGAGCCAGGCAATGCTAGCTCCCACCAGCTCCTCTTTGCATCAAGCAGTAGCAGGATGCACTCGTTCGATATCCTGGCGAGAGAAAGGACTTGCAGCCCGAAATGCGTCATAACATCTGCGTGTGCGAGAGCGGAAAGAAAAATAAGTCAGGGGAAATAAGAGAATCTCTGTTGGCCAGAGAAAGAGATAAAATTTATTCCACCTCAAAAAAAATGTTGCTTTTGCTCGTGATCACAGAGCAAAGCCTGCTCAGAGACAGCAGAGCAGTAAAAAAAAAAAAAAAAAAGCACAGTAAAGAATAAGAATAAGGACAGGCTGGATCGATGGGCTCAGGCCAACTGTGTGAGGTTCATCAAGGCCAAGGGCCGGGTCCTGCCCTGGGGTCACCACAACCCCACGCAGCGCTCCAGGCGTGGGGCAGAGGGGCTGGAAAGCTGCCCGGCGGAAAAGGCCCTGGGGGGGTTGGTCGCCAGGGGGCTGAATATGAGCCAGCAGGGTGCCCAGGTGGCCAAGAGGGCCCGGCATCCTGGCTTGTATCAGGAGTGGTGTGGCCAGCAGGAGCAGGGCAGGGACTGTGCTCCTGTACTCGGTGCTGGTAAGGCCACACCTCGAATACTGGGTTCAGGGTTGGGCCCCTCACTACCAGAAAGACGTTGCCTTGCTGGAGCGTGTCCAGGGAGCGAAGCGGGAGGGGAGCCGGCCAGGGAAGGGGCGATGGGACGAGGGGCACCGGCCTCAAGTTGTGCCAGGGCAGGGTGAGGTTGGCCCTGGGGAACAATTCCTTCCCCAAAAGGCTGTCAGGCTCTGGAAGGGGCTGCCCAGGGAGGGGGTCGAGTCCCCACCCCTGGGGGGATTTAACAGCTGGGCAGATGAGGTGCTGAGGGCCAGGGTTTGGGGGTGGGATGGCAGGGGTAGGGGAGCGGTTGGGCTGGGGGAGCTTAAAGGGCTTTTCCAACCTAGATGATTCTATGATCATCTCCCTTTTCAGTGCCTTTTAACTCCTCTTTAGTGCTGCTCACACCAGTTTGGGAGCCCCCAAAATAAATGGGAAGCTCTGAGGGGACACCAAAAGGCACATTTGTGGGTATCCAAGCCCCAGAGAAATGACTGCCTTGGGCCACCACCGCACACATCCTCAGGAGAGCAGAGAGCACGCAAATCTGGACGCCCAGCATCCACGCACCAAGCGCAGGTTAACAGCCAACTCCAATTTCTCTACGGTAAGTGTATGCTTTAATTTTTCATTTATTTTTTTAGTCCCTCGGTTGCTGCTTCCTTAGATGTGTCAGTCACGCCACAAGATCTTTCCAGGCCAAGTGTGAGGAAATTTGGGCTGAATAGCTTATGGCTAAAAATAATCACATTCCCCTGAAAGCCACCTTCCTGCAGCCTCTGTCCTGCACCGGCTCCAGGGAGGGAAAAGCCCCCCCAGATTGCCCCCCTCGTTTGTTATTTTAAATCTATTTTTGCAGCAGCAACAAGTTTAATTCAGCTGCTTGCTAGCAGAAGGTCTCCGAAGGGCACCGTTTCCTACTGCAGATTGAAGTTCACGCAGGAGAGAAGTGCTGGGTCCCCGTTCCCATTCTGCAGGGAGGGGGGGGGCTCACACAGGTTGCAGAGAGCCTGTGCCACAGGATAACACAGGAGCAATGAAATTGCGGGGGGGGGGGGGGGGGAAGTACTATTTACCCTATGGACACCAGCCCTTCTGCCCCCAAACCTTTGCACCTTCCCCGAGTAGGGCGCAGATGGGACTGCAAGAGCTGGAGCCACCTTCCAGCCTTCCTCCTCCCATTGAATAGCACCCCAATCTGATTTTCAGCCTCAAAAAAAATTATTAAACTACTTTTTATTTCTTCAAAGCTTTTTTTCCCCTGCCTCTTACGCCCCAAAACAATTGCACCAGCTGCTTTAGCAGTAGCTTCACCACCCCGTATCCCGGCGGCGGTCGGCAATGTTCACCGTATTGGCACAAGTACAGACCTCACGCAGCTGATAAAATACAGCCTAAATATCTTGCAGGCAGAGCTACAAACTCATTTACTATCCAAGGCAGAAAAGCCAAACACAAACGAGTCACCCTAGCAGCCTTTCCACCAGCATTCCCCTTTGCAGCCCAGTAGGGTTCGACAGCGCCCGCACCAAGCACCACACATGGGGGCTTTTGAATAATAAAAGCACTGAAAGTTTTATAAATCCTTATTTCTTGCATAAGCCAAGAGACATCAAACCCTGATAAGCCTCTGGACAAAGACACCAAACATATGTTTGACCATATTGCCAGAGATTAAATCCCCAATAAGAAGAAAAGTGGGTTCTAGATAGAAAATTTAGCATTAAATAGAAGTTTATCCGTGAGGGAATGCAATCAAAGGTACCCAGGGCAAGTATATTAAGTGAGTTAATTGCTATTAATGACCAACCGGATGAAAACTCCGGCTACGAAGATAAATTGGAGCTGCAAGTCATCCATGTCAGGGCTAATCAAACCTTGCTAGATAAAACACAGCCACCGAGCTCAGCACTGCGCAGCTGCGAGGGCGGCTCTGTGGATGAGGTGCCCAGCATGACAAAAAACACCCCTCTTTTCCAAAAGAAAAAGAAGGATTGGCATTAATTCTAGAGTCCCTGCTGAATCCTGAATGGATGCTGGATCAGGCAGTCCAGCTGTCTTTTCCCTTTTCCATGATATTTTGCCCTAAATGTATTTTTTCCAGCACTGGTCTCAGCTTGAACTCATTGCACAAATGACTCAACGTGCAGGAAAACCACCAGCAATGGGGAGGGACCCAATTAAAAATAAATCAATCAACAAACACCCACACAATCACATACAAAGGAAATAAAAGGCAGTTTTGACCAAGGACAGAGCAGCTCTGCTGGCCCAAAACCCCAGTGCGGCATCCAGGGATCCAAATATCAATGCAAAATCCCCCACCTGCACTTCCTCAAAGTCAAAATTTAAGTGGAAAACATAAAACAATGACTCTGTCTGCCTACAAACCAGCCCCTAATCCCCCCACTGCCTTCCTCCTCCAGCCATTTCCACCTCCTCTTTGATCCTTACCCATCCCAGTAGCCTTTCCCAGGCTCAAAAACCCATGGAAATAATTAAGGTCTTTTCTATCTCTTGCCTTCAGGAGCTTTATCCATCCTGACAGTTGTTGGAGCTGCTCATGATACAATTATCTAATCAAGCCCTTCCTCCGGCAGCGTGCGCCGAGGGAGAGGAGGCAAAGCCCACATGCTCCTGGGGTAGCATCAAGGTGCTGGCAGGTCCCCTTTGCCATCGTCCTGCCCCAATGCACAAGGGGTCAGTCTTGTGGGGTTTTTTTTTTTTTCCTCCCCTTTTTACCTTTCCCCTTCCCCAGAACAGCAAATTCATGGCTTAAAACCACTTTTCTTCCATCCGTCCTGGGCACAGGCTTCCACCAAAGACAGAGTCTCATCTCCTCGACTTGTTACAACCCTAAAAGGAGCAAGGTGGAAAATGCAAACTCACCTCCAGGTACTTCTGCTGTCCCCTACCCTGCAGCCAGGATCTCCAAGGACAGCGTCTTGGCACCACTTCCCTTTGGAATAAAACAAGCACCTTCTCTTTTCAAAGCACAGCACATCAAAGCACGACCCACCAGGAAATAACAGCGCTTGACCGACAACACCCAGCACATTCCAAGTTTGGCAATTTCTCAAATGCCCTTAGGAAACGCTTTTAAAGGAGGGAATCCCAAGCTTTGGTTGCACCAGTTGACTATTTATAACCCTGGGGTTTTGGCATTCCCCAAAAAACCCAATCATGCCGCAGGAAGCTGTCATTAACCCAGGAATTTTCTATGGAAATTCAGGGCCAGCACGCTCCCGGCAGGATGCCAGCCAGCAGTGAGCAAACCCGGGCCGGCTTAATGCCCAACACATTTCTACTCATCCCAAGCAATGGTTGCTATACTCAAACCATTTGCTGGAATTCTAGGAATCGAGCGGCAAATTGTTCAGGGAAGACGTGTGGAGCCAGAGATTTGCACAGAGAGCAGATGCCAAAATCCCCCCCCAATTATCCCTAAATTTCCCTTGCAGCAAGGCCAGGAGACTCTGCACCCTCCCACCAGCCCTTTCCCTTCCACCCCTGCAGCATCACAGCAATGTGCCAAGGTGAGGCACATCCCCTAACGGGCTTTTAATTACTTGGGAACAAACTATCTTCGAGCATACGCCTGCAAACGCATGAGTCAATGGCCCCTTCTCCCCCCCCCCAAAAAAAAAAAAACAACCCAGAGGAGGTAAGAAGAGAGGCATCCCCAGCAAGATGTATTTGGGTTTAAATTGCTTAGAGCAATCATCCAATTTAGCCGACTTAATTTCATTTGCGCACAGCCTAGAGAGCGGGGCTGTTTGCGTTACGGATAATCTCCGCTCTTCATTTCGAGCACTTTTGGCAGCCATTGCCGGGTGGAAATAAAGCCATCATTTAATAAATAAAAGGCCAACACTTGGAAACGCACGGTGCTCTCGCTGTAACAAAGAGTTATAGCGAGCAGAGGAGCAGCGGAGGCGCGTGGCTGTTTCTTTGTGTGCTCCAAGCCAACAGCCAAAGGGGCTGAAGCCAAACCCAGCAGGTTTTTTTTCTTCCATTGGCACTGAAAGTAGGAGTTGGCAAAAGGAGGTGACCTCCACATAAAGCCAGCATCGTTAGGGAGAAGGAGCTTGCACCACGTCCTACGTTTGCACTCATTAAGTTTTCCTCCCCAGGGCTGCTGTTCCTCTGCCTCAACGATGGGTTAAAACAGCTGCTGAGTGACCCCGGAGCTCCTTTTCCTAGAAATTAAGAGCAGCTTTGCTAAAGCTGTAGCAATTCCCCCAAAATCCCAAATATCACCTTCTCCACCAACACGTTCTCCAACACACCCTGGGCATTTGGTACAGGGAAAGCATCAATAAACCCATCCCCAACCCAGGATTGCATTGCCGAGACCACAGAACCTGAGATTTCTTTTTAAGTTAAAAAAAAGAATTTTCATCTTCTCTTTGGTCTCTGGTGCTGCTGCACACTGGCACAGAAGTTGCAGCTGGCAATGCTTCGAGCTTTTCAGAAGGACCCGACACCTTCCTATCAAAAGAGCCCTCATGAGGGGGAAAAAAAAAAAATGCAATTAAAAGCTTCTCAAAAGCAGAGATTTAACATCTGCATCCACCTCCAGCGAGAGCACCCGAACCTTCAGGCTCCTGCATTTTGCAGCTTTGGTTGAGAGGCTGCTTCCAGGAATAGGGGCTTTTTTTTTTAAATTTTATTTCCCCTCAAGCCTCTCCAAGTTATTGAATTCATCAAGATAACAACAGCCAAGGCGAGATCAGGTCCCCAAAGTTCCCATCTCAAAGATGCCCACAGCTTGCAAGAGGGGAGCAGGGGGGAAAGGAAAAGGATTTGCAGAGATGTTGCTCCTTTACAGAGAATCACAGAATCATTTAGGTTGGAAAAAACCTTTAAGATCCCTAAGCCAAACCATGCCCCTACCCCTGCCATCCCACCCCCAAATCCTGGCCCTCAGCACCTCATCTGCCCGGCTGTTAAATCCCCCCAGGGGTGGGGACTCGACCCCTTCCCTGGGCAGCCCCTTCCAGTGCCTGACAGCCCTTTCTGTGAAGAAACGGGAATAGGGGCCGGCAAATAAATAAGAATTATCCCATTGTCCGTTTGTTCTTCTTCCCTTAATTCTACCAACTCTTCCCTACGAGGCGGCTGGCTAATTTTCAAAAAAACATTTGCCCCAGCAGCCTGATGTACCCAAACGGGCCCCATTTTAACCAGATTTGTTCCTTCAGGTGGCTCTGTGCCAAGGGGGTAAGGTCAGCCTTGCCTTAGACCCAGCCTGGGATTGCTTGGGTTAAGCGCAGCTTAATCGGGTGCCAAACACAACAAGAAGCCAGCGGGCTGTTAGTGTGCTTTAAATCCCCAAACCACTGCAAGTTTGGTACTCGGAGCATGCTACCGTAACCTCCCCAAAAGCCTTTTCTCAGCAGGTCAACGGCAAGGCCCGTGCCAACAACGGCACCTTGTGCACCCCAAATTCCCCCCATCCATGGCCATTGTGCGCTTATTTGGCCGCTTGCATGCAACTTCGTACTCCGAAAGCATTCCCTCCCAGCTCTCAGCACAAAATCAGAAATAATTGGGGCGGGCAGCACGGAGACAACAGCACACATGGCTCTGGATGCCAGAAACAAGCAGCTGTAGAGCATCAGGAGCAGACCTGTCCCCCCTAGCTACCGAGCACCGCTTTGTACCTTTAATTAAATTGCAGCAAATGTTGGTACAAGCCGCATACCTTCTTCCTTAATTAATTCATTTACTGCACCAGACCCCTCTGCCTTCAGAGCATCACCTCAATTCTCTTCCGCCTTACAAGAAGTGATTTTGAGAAAAAAAAAAAAAAAAAAAGAAAGAAAACCCCCACAATTTAATTACCAGTAGCAAAAGGCCACTTGATTTTCCTCCTCGAGACATGTTTCTGCCCTGCAGTGGCTCCTCACCTTTTCATATCGCAAATCCAAGCCCCAATTCCTCTCTCCCCATCAGCTGCTGTCAGGAATTATTCCTTTTTTCCTCTTTTATTGACTTTGGAGCTGTAACAGAAGAGCTTCCGTACTCAAACCGATTGCTCACCTCTCATTCAATTTGGCCAACACATCCCTAGCTGTGCTTATACAACCTCAACCAAATTTCAGGCTGGAGTTATTTACAGCCATCAGCACAAATCGCATTTTGGGAGGGGAAAAAAAAAAAAAAAAAAAAGAAGGGAAAAACCACAGCTAAAATAGATTAACCCCTTTTTTTGGAAGCAGCTAGAGACCAAGATGCAGTTTAGCTCATGCTAAAACACTTTTGGGCAAGTTTTCTTTACGATTTTATCCACTTAAGGCTCGGCTGGGGAGTAGGGCTTTCCAATCCATGCGTACCTTTTGCTACAAGCCCGCTCCAAATTCCTGATAGCACAGGGCTACACCTCCAGCCCTGTCGTCTTTGCAGTTAGAGGCTCCGCAACACAAACCCAGCCAAAGCTCTGCTCTTCCTTGAGCCCTAGCACCTCTTTTGAGGATGTTTAGCCTTAATTTCAGGCCAGCATCCTTCCCACCCACAGCCTCTGGTCCCCTGTTGCCTCCCACACCACGGACACACACAGCAAACATCTTTCCTAACAGCTCGGCATTAAAAACCTCAATTGATCTCCTGGAAGATTGTTTCCCAGCAGCTTCAGTACTTCCACCGTGAAATAACGGCGAGAAATCCCAGCCAGGCATGCAAGCTGGAGACAAAATACACGTGGGCGATAGATCTGCCAAGGAAGAAGGGCTTTTTGCAGTTATTTTTGGGGCTGAACACCACCAGCCAATTAAACCACAAAAAAAAAAGGAGCCATTAAAACAAGAGTCAGTGGTTTGCATACAAAAAGGCCATGAGAAAGAGTTGTATTCCTCTGCTAAAAGCAACTCTTGCTGCTTTTATTTGCACAGCTCCATCTCTCCAGCCCCTGGGGTCAGAAGGTGGAAGTTTGGTATGGAAATAGCCTTCTGCAAGGCAGCATCTCTCTCGCGCATGGGTCCTCTGGCAAAAGCTGATCTGAATCTCACTTAATATTGCATCCTTGCAACGAGGATGAATTAAGAGGTTCGGGGAATTGAAAATAGTTTAATTAGCTCCTGCTTGGTCTAGGGCCCAGCTCATTAATTCATTGACAGCTAGAGAAAGCCAGCAGAGTGGCTTTCACTGGAGGAGATGATCATTTGTAACCACAAATAGGAAGGACATCACGGCCGTCATTTTTTTTTTCCTACATGGCAAGCAATAACTGAAGCTGCAAGAGGGGCTTGCAAAACAAATTCCTCTGCAACCATCATCTGGCTCAAGTTTGCCAGGGCCCAGCAGCCCCAGGCACGAAGGATCAATAGAATTTACAGGCTCCACAGCTTTGCAGGCAGGTTTCCTGCTAAAACACATTAAGGTTGGAAAATACCTCCAAGATCATCAAGTCCAACCGTCAACCCAACGCCCCTATGCCTACTAAACCATGTCCTGAAGCGCCACCTTTACATGTTCTTTGAACACCTCCCCTCCAAGGACTCCACCACGTCTCTGGGCAGCCTCTGCCAACGCTTGACCACTCTTCCTGTAGAGGAATTTTTCCTAATATCCAATCAAAACCTCCCCTGACACAGCTTGGGGCCATTTCCTCTTGTCCTATAGCTTGTTGCTGGGGAGAAGAGACCAACATCCACCTCATTACAACCTCCAAATTTCCTCCCATTTCCCAGCCCATAAGCAACCTTTGGGTGTCATGATGGAGCTAGCAGGTAGCTTGGTTGAAAAGTTGGAAAGTCCAATGGAATATCGTTAATTTTCCCAGCCCCGATAGCATGAGGGTGCTCAAACAAGGACCCAGAGTGGTGGGCAACTGCCATCCTCAGAGATGCCCAAAGCCACTGAGAACATAGAACTGAGCAAGCTCATCTGAGCAGCCCAGCTTTGAGACCTCCAGAGCCTTTCCCACCCAAATGGTTTGCACTCACAAGGAGAAGCTGGAAACAGCTTCCCTGGAGCTGGCCACTGTCAATCACATCATCATTCAGCCCATCCATCTAACGGTGTATATCTGAACAGGTCCTTGGGTGGCAGGGGAGGAAGAGGTGAGAAAACACAGGGATTTAAGTCATCCTGAAAGCCTGCAGTTCTCAGCTTCCAGATGCAAAACAGCGCAACCAGAATCCAACACCACTGGAAAACATCCAAGAGGAAGACAACCACAAATAGCCCAGAGAAGATTTTTGGGGGGAGAAAGAGGAGGAAACACATCTCCCCTAGGGTTGAAACACACCTCCAAGCCAGGTCTGCTCTGCGGTGCCCACAGGCAGGTTTTCCACGCTTTGCTTTACCACCAGCCACCCCTTGCAAAGCCAGGAGCATTTCTAGGACACCTGCACCAGGCTTCAGCCATGTGGGGCTAAAGATGGGTCAAAAAATAGCAGGAGGCTCCAAAAAAAGGAGGGACAAATTAAGGAGCAAGCAGCTGGGGAAAAGTACAAACCTGCCTGGAGGAGGCCAGCACTCAGAGCAATGCAAACACCGGCTGCCCTTCTCCTGTCCATTGGGAATTGCTCTATTTGGGGCAAAAGACCAAGCAGCAGGCTGGCCAGTCCCTTCATGCTTGGGCAACTGCCAAAGCAGCACTGGCTCCACCTTCCTCACCCCTTAAACTTCCACACAGGCTGTTTTTGATCCCATTTACCTTCTCCCCCCCATTAAGCAGTGTCACCAGCTAACAGAGAGGCAAGGGGCAACCCTTCCCTCTCCTGGTCCTTTGGATTCCTCTCTGTAGCTCACCAGTAAGAGGCAACACTGCCATTTCCATAGCAAATTGTCTCTCCATCAGCTCTTCTTGCAAGAGGTCATGGCAGGTCCAGGCTCATCCCCCTCCTAGTAACGACTGTTGGGCAGTTAGGCTTAAAAAAATAAGCCAGGACCTTTGAGGCAGGGCAGGTAGCAGCTACCCTGGGTGTGGACTAAATGCTTTACCTCCTAAATCCTGCAAGGCAGTCTAAGCCCTGCGGACCCCCAAACTGCTGCACTGCCAGCTCTGAAGTTCAAAGCAGAGATATTTTGCCCAGGGCAGGGGAAAAGGCTTTTGAAGAGCACAAAGACGGGTTATCCACCCACACAGCCAAAGCATTTGCTTAGGTTGGGCAGGCCAAGCCTAAAATAATAAAGCTAAGCCTAGGTTTGAGCCTTCTTCCACCCAACATGGAGAATAAAGCAAGCAAAAGAGGGGATGGAGAGGAATGAACCCCACAATGAACCCCAGCATCTTTTGGGGTGGTAGGAAGCTAAATTGAAAAGAAATTTCAGCAAGAACCACTTTGGGCCAAGTCAAGCGTTTCTGGTGAAAACCTGTATTTAAAGTGAATGGCAAAATGAACACAAGCTGGATTAAAACAGCAAATAATTGCCTGAAGCCAGGAGAGGGCTGCTCCGCAGCCCGGGCCCAGGCAGAGGGTATTTCAGTGCTCACAGCCAGGCACTGAATCAAACCCATCGCTAAAAGTTTGGGATGGCGCCTCCAGGAAACCGCTATCAGCCCCTTCCACATCAGCATTTCCCTTCCCCTGCTTTCGCTGGTGTCACATATTGCATAGCAGCAAACAAACCCCTGAATTTTATTTTGCTAGTGTGGGGTTTGCCTTTTTTTCTCCCCCCTGTATAATCCCAGTTATTTTCTCCTCTCCCACTCCAAAATTGAGGACTCTTCCAGCAGCTCATTGCCGCTGCAGGCGGCTTCGGAGTCACAGCAGTATCGGTGGGTTGACTTAATTATAAGGCAAGATTTTAAAACCTCATCGCAAGTCACTTAACCTGGGGTAGATCTCAGGCTCCCCGCTGCGTTTTCTTACCACATTCACAACCTGCTGGCCATTCCCCCATGGCTACATCGATTCAAGCTGTGAGTTTGCTGGCTATACAAATCTCTAGCACCATTCTCAGGGTTTCACCCATCAATACCTATGGCCTCAGGGCTCCACAGTGATGCTGAACTGCCAAAAAAAAAAACCAAAACCAGTTTATCCTCCCTCTTGTCTTGCTTCTACAGCCCAGAGCTGCTGCAGTTGCACAAGGACCCTATTGCAACAAGGACACTGCAATGCAAGAGTTTTAGGAATTTTTTAGCTCACATACAGGCTTAAATCCATACTGAAGAGCTCCCTTGGTCTAGGAAGCTCCCAAAGTCCACACCAGTGTACAGCAAACAGACAGCACTCCCTTATTCACCAGCTTACAGGCAATTGCCACCACATAACACAGCTCTTACTGGGGCAGGAGGTCACTTATGGAGCAGACAATCAACCAGAACATCCTCAGAAACCTCATTTCTGAGAAAAGCATTTAACAAACTCCTTCCACACGGTCAGAAAATTTAAAAAAACAAAACCCAAACCTGCTTTAAAGAGATTCACAAAGGCTTCATAGCATCGCAGCACAGCCCTAACCCAGATCTCCAACACCCTACGCATGGTGCAGGCTTCCTCCCCAGGGAAGCAAATCCCATCTCATGCCTCTCCCGCCAAGGAAGCCTCACCCACCTCCTGCTAAAAATACATAAAGCAAACTTACATTTAGCAAAGACACCACAGAAGCTCCATCCACCCCGCTTTTGAGTCTCCAAAGCACAAGAACCTACAGCCCAAAGATCCCTGGGAGCGGGAAGAGCACTCTCTGATGAACAAACCACCCCAACTGGGGCAACACCAACCACCTGCAAAACACAACCCCCATGCCCAAAGCAGAGCTCAGCTGCACTCAATTTAAAGCCGAGGCAACAGCACGGGGGATAAGCGGCCACATTTTGGGGAGGTGGCAAATATTGAACCTGTTCTTGGATATTGCTCATGCAATGGGGAGATGGGGCCCAACCCCCAGGCCAGGGTGGACGGGGGAGCCGAAACCTCAGAGGCTGGAAAAACACCATTTCTGATGGTTCCCTGAAGCACGAGGCCAGTTTTTCCTCCCAGACAACCAGGCTTCATACGCGTTTGATGTTACGCCGGCCTCGGGGACTCTGCTGGGAAACCTCGAGCGTAAGACGTTCCTGTCCTTCTGGAAAACACAACAGGAAAAGGCAAGGCTTTCTCCAGCTGCCAGTTACAAAGCCTTTCTCTGCACTCTGAAAGGGCTGACGATGTACGCGGAGGTCTATGAGCGTCCCCGGGGAAAGGAAGGAGGGGGCTCGTCGGGACAGCCCAGCGCTCATGCCCAGAATAGTGCTGGCATCTTCACATCGACCCCCAAGCATTAATTAGTTATCAAAAGTTTGCAATAATCTGTTTGGGTTTGCCGAGCAATAAATACATCTGTTCTCCCTCGTGCAGGTTTCCGTCCTAGGATTCTTTTTTTTAATTTTTTATTTTTAATGCAATCTCTTCCAAAAGAAAGAAAACGTATCTTTTGGGTGAAACCACCCCCTGGCCCACCCAACGCTCAGCGGCCTGTGCATGCCGATCCACACGTGCCCCTTCCAGAGCCTGCTTTGGTGGAGACATAAGGCTGCATTTCAATTCCTTGCACAGCAGCAGTGCAGGGAAAAAAAAAAAACCAAAACAACAAACCAGCCGGTTCTTTTCAACAGGAGCGTGCGAAGGCATTGCCCTCTTCTTCATTGCCCTCTTCTTCCTAACGGGGAAACTGAGGCAGGAGGCAGGGATGAGAGCTCTCTCAGCTCTGCAGCGGTCCTTGGGGTGATGCTACCAGCTCAGAGCGATTTAGGGATGGAGGGAGTGGGAAAAGGGTTGCTGGGGTGGGCAGAGATGGTTGCTAACGTTGTCCCCACCTGCCAGGGTGTCCCCTCCTTTGGGGTTCGCCTTTTGCCAAATTTATAGCAATGCCCCAAAACAGCCTGGCAGGGCCAGGGGGAATTGGAAACGCCAGACCCAGCCCCGTGGCAGGCTCTTCGCCCATTCCTCCTCTTGCATTTTTAGGCAATGCTGCCATCGAGTGGTCCAGGAGCATCCGGATGTGGGAAGAGCGCTCAGCCACCGGCCTGGACCCCTCTGCAGTCACCCAGGCAGCCCCTGCTCCGGGGGCTGCTGGAAACGCCGAGGCCCTGGTCGAAATCTCCCTCCGCCTTCACCCATCCTCGCAGCAAAAAGCTCCGTCTCACTTTCACAACTGAGCTGGTGGCGGGGACTGAGGATTTGCAGCCCCTCCGGCTTCCCTAAGGGCTTGCTCCAGCCTGAGCACCGAGCATCCTCCCTCCACGATGCTCAGCTGTGCAACGCAAATCCAAATTTCTCCCAGTTTTCGAGGAGCCACAGCTTTACCCAGGTGCGGTTCCTCCAGCTCAACGCTCCTCTTCCACCGATTCGGGAGGCTGCGTGCCGAGAAGGCGATTTAGGAGCATCCTTTAGCGAACCAGAGGGACGCGCTCCACTTGCCAAGGTGATTTTCTTCTTTGTTGTTGCATCCCAAGGGAAAACCAGCTCTCTGGGCAGGCAGCACCACCATTGTTATTTTTTTGCCCACGCTTGGCAATAACACAACACCGGAGGAGTAAGTTAAACTCACCCCTGTCTGGTGGATATTATAAACCCGGGCTGTGGGAAGGTGCGAATCTCTTTGCAGTTTAATTAGATTCCAGCAGCTTATTCACGGGAGAAAAGACTTTTTAGCGGAGAAGCTTTCGCCAGCCCAACAGGAGCTGTGTTTGCTTTAGGAGCGAAGGGGCACTAAACCGAAATGTCCTGTTTGCAGCGGTAGGAAGGCGGCGGCGGCGGAGCGGGAAGCCCTTTTCCTCCTTCGAGAAGTCAAACATTTGCTTTGTTCATCGGGGATGCAAAGCGCTCGCCGACCGCAATGGCTGTTAGATTGGAAGGATTTCTCATTTGTAATGTATAAATAAAATGTGATCTAGAAAATGTAGCGGCTTCACAACTGTTTGCAAACTCCTGGTGACTTTTTCGAGCGTGTTTGGCCCAGATGCCCATCAGCCCCCCGAAAGGATGCAAAGCCCAGGAAGATTTTGAGGGCAAAGTGGTTGGAAAGGGGGTGAGGAGACGGGAAAATAGGGGGGTACGGGGAAAGCCGGGGGCTCCTGCCCGCTGGGGGGGGGGTGTCAACTTTGCCCCGCGGGGGGGGGGCTGCAGCTCCGGGCCCCAGCCGAGCCCCCCGGGGAGGGTGGAGGGGTCGGGGGGGGTCGGGGGGGCCGGGCTTTCGGTGCCGGCTCTGCCCACCGCTCCCTGGCACCGCCCGCGCCGCTGATAAAAGCCCCGATCGTGCCTCGCCCGCCGCAGCCGGCACCGCGGCACCGGCTGCGCCCCGCGCCGGTCCCGACCCGGAGGGAGCCGCACCCCGAACCGGGAGGGAGCCGCATCCTGCTCCGGTCCTGAACCGGGAAGGACCGACACCCTGAAACGGCTGCACCCTGAACCGGGAGGGACCAACACCCTGAAACGGCTGCACCCTGAACTGGCTGCACCCTGAACCGGGAGGGACCCGCATCTTGCTCTGATCCAGAACCGGGAGGGACCCGCATCCTGCTCCGGTCCTGAACCAGGAGGTACGTGCATCCCTCTCTGGTCCTGAGCCGGGTGGCACCCACATCCCGCATCCCTCTCCAGTCCTGAGCCGGGAGGGATCCGCATCCTGCTCCAGTCCTGAATTGGGAGGCACCTGCATCCCACATCTCTCTCCAGTCCTGATCCGGGAGGCACCTGCATTCCGAACCGGCTGCACCCTGAACAGGGAGGGACCCGCATCCTGCTCCGGACACAAACGGGAAGGACCCATATCCCTCCCCAGCCTGGGGCCCGCATCCCAAACTGGCTGTGCCCTGAATGGGCCCCAAGGCCCCCCCAAACCAGCTGGGCCCAGTCTGGCTGTGCCTGAACTGGGAGGGACCTGCACCCTAAACCAGCCGTGCATCCCAGTCCAGCTGTGCCTGAACCTGCACCCCAAACCAGCAGTGTGCCTTGACATGGGGGGCTCCAGCTCACGCGGGATGCACCCCAAAAGGCCACCTCTGAACCAAGGGACCTGCACCCCAACTTGACCCGATCCTGCTGCACCCTAAACCAGGAGGGACCCGCACCCCAAAGCACCGGGGTGCCCAGTCTGGCTGGCTCGTGGCACGATGGATAACGCTCTGCCACTGGAAGCGGAGCTGGAGCACCAGCGGCTGCTCAACACCTCCCTGAACGAGTCCTTCTCGAACCAGTTCGTGCAGCCCCCATGGCAAGTAGCCCTGTGGGCTGTCGCCTACGCCCTCATCGTGGTGGTGTCAGTGGTGGGGAACGTGGTGGTGATGTGGATCATCCTGGCGCACAAGAGGATGCGCACCGTCACCAACTACTTCTTGGTGAACCTGGCTTTTGCCGAAGCCTCCATGTCCGCCTTCAACACGGTGGTGAACTTCACCTACGCCATCCACAACGAGTGGTACTACGGGCTGCTCTACTGCAAGTTTCACAACTTCTTCCCCATCGCCGCCGTCTTCGCCAGCATCTACTCCATGACGGCCATCGCCTTGGACAGGTGAGCTCTGAGCGTCAAACCCCAAACCCTCCCCGGCTCCCAGATCCGCCTCCACCCGGGTGCTGTGCTCAGCTGTCTGATCACGGGAGAACACTGACAAATAAAGCTTGTTTTGGTAAAAAAGAGGGTCAGAAGTGATCCCTCTCCCTGCCCTGGTTGCAGGTGGCTTTGGGAATCCTTTGTCAGCTCTGTGAAAGGAGCTCGAGAAAATGTTTTGTAGGCTGTGTGCATGTCAGTAGCCTGTCTTGGGTGAGCATTTATAGCACCACTGTCCTCTCCCTTCCCAGCTCCGCTGCAGAGCCGTCCATTCCTTTCCCAACCTCCTCATTTAAAAGCCAACTTGATATTTGGCACAACATGGTATCACCTCATGACATAAAATACATGCCGGTGTCGGACGTGCCTCCACTGCGCTGCAGGAGCTGGTTCATGTTGCTTGATCGGGGTCAGGAACTGTCTAAGGAGCCTCGGAGAGAAGCTCCAGCTCGGGAAAAGCATCTTGACTTGGCGAGCGTGTTGTTGTGTTGCGTGGCGGTGTGTCCCCCCCAAGCAAACCCACCTTGATTTTATTCGTGGGCGTCAAGGGTGAGAGGTGGGTGCCAGGGATTTCTCTTGTTTGGCTGCAGCTAGCACAGCTTAGGTGGGGGTTTTTTTCACTGTCTGGTTTCTGCCAGCGCTGCCCGATGGCTGGGGACCGCCGGCAGAGCGAGATCCCACTTGCATTTTGCCACGATCAAAAGTTCAGCAAGCGCTCGGCGGGGTGCGATGGCACAGGGGGATGCTGCCTTTTTCACCGCAGAGGGATGCACCGGGGTCGAGGGACACAAAATAGCCATGCACCATGCACCTCCAGTGCACAGCTCCCCTCTCTTCTCTCCCCTTCCAAGAAATCTTTTATTTGATGGGCATTTTCACACCAGTGCTAGAGATGAATCGAGGCTCTCAGACTGCTTCGCAATTCCCTCTTGAGTAGCAGTGTTTGGAGCGCAACAGATTTTTCCAACGCAACATATTTCCCGAAGACAGCTCGGCTCTGCAACACCTCATTTTGGTCCTTCTTCCCAGGGAGTAAAAGACATTTTGGCTGGGGATACAGGCGAAGGGGAGGGAGGAGATTTGCGCTGCCTTATGCCAGCACATTTTGAGCTGGTGTCTAAGTGCTGCACAAACTGGCACGGCTATTTCCCGATGAGAAATTATAGCGCTGCCACAACTCACGCACTGACAGCTTGGGAAATGGAGCTTGAGACGGATGATGCTCTCTAGCCGTTAAAAACAGGCTCAGGTTTTGTTTTTGCTCTGGGGTGGTTACAAGACCCTCTGCCCAGAATAAATCGGATGTAGCCAAGTTCTCATACCGGAGATGCGAGGAGAATTAAGGCAATAATAAATAAAAAGAGGAATACTATCAGTGTGGCTCTGTTCCTACCCGATGGCGTTGCTGGCTCTGTTTCAGGAGCATCTGCATTTCGAGGATATTGGGGATCAGCCAGCAAAGCCCCTTTCAGGTTAGGATGAATTAGAGAAATGATTATTTTTGAATAGTTTGGGGTTTTAGCCTTTGGTTCACACCCCAGAATAACCAGAAAAGCAAATCTGCCAGGGGAAGCTGGAAGAATACGTGTGAAATGGGGAGCAAAGGCAGGTCTGGGAGCCTAGGGCTGAATTTTGGGGGGTGGGGGGAATTGGTATTTCCAGCTTGCTTCTTGCATCTGCAGACCCTTAATGGAGGCTTGGTTTTCCCGTGGCTGGGCTGCAAAACCCATGCATGCAGGCTTGGCTCGCCCACCAAGAAGGACCCAAAAGAAGCCACAGCCTCAGCATTCAACCCCCTCCTGCACAGGGCTACCTGCTGCATTTCTTGCCCCAAATTTCCGGTGAGGTGGGAAATTGGGAAGGTGAAGGCAGCAAAGCACATCCTCTGCCCCTCCAGGCAAAATAGCACGCAACATCATCTCCAAGAGCTGGAAAATTGCTTGTTTTCCTGTGTCTGAGACCTGACAATAGTAACTTGAATGAATGAAATGCAGGAACTTTTCGCAGGAAGCCAAAAGGGAAGAATTTGTCCTGATAAGCAGCAAAAAGCTGTGTGGGAACAAGGAAAGCAAGTACCTATATTGGGAGCAGCAGAGGCAGGTAGGCTCAGCAAAATGGGTTCTATTCACAGCCAGGACGTATCTGAAATCAAACACGACTGCAGTTGTGATTGTCACCAAAAATTAGGAAAGCAGAATTGAACACACCTCGTGTTCCCGAAGTGTATTAAGCCATCTATCAGAGCGGTTGGATACGGAGTCTGAGGGCTCGGAGGAGCATCAGTCTGCAGATTGCTCCCCTAAATCATCTCCGCTGGTGCTTTCTGCAAGCAATTTCCAGAGCATCCTCACCGGAGGATATGAAACCGCCTTGGAAAGACTCGGCACAGCCGTAACAGAGTTGTTGAGACAACAAGCGAGGAAGGGGGTTTGAGTCTCCCAATGGGTTTGGGGTTTTTTTTTGCCGAACCTGCCATGGGTTTGTGCAAGGGGAAAAAAAAGCTTTTGCTTGAAGCAAGACCATCTGCTCTTTCACCAGGACCGATTTCAGCCTGGGCACAACCACTCTGAAAAAAAATAAAAACAAGTGTTATTTTGAACCCTGCAACAATAGGAGGAAATTCAGGAGTCAAGGCTGGTAAAGTCTGCGCAGGAAAAGCCATGATGCTGCTTCTCAGCATCCTGCAGAAGTGGGGGCCAAACAGCTTGCTTTGGCTCTATCAAATTTGCCACGTCCTTAGTTTTCAGGCATATCAGTTCCAGAGCACATCACATATCTCTTTCCGGCTTCAGATTCTCCTTGTGACTTGTCTTGAGAGACAGAAAATCCTGGTTTTTTCTAGTCTTACGGGAAAAATGAGACGTCAGCAGTGCCCGTGGTGAGCCCAAGCAAATTTGCAGCCACGCTTAGCATAAAAAACCCAAACTCTGGACATCCCTAAGTTGCAATGCCTACGGCACACAGGACAGAGCATCGTTAGATAAAGCATTGGTATTTTCTCTCTCCTTGGGACCTGGATTCCTTTCTGAGCACCACCACTCGCCTGCACTGTTAGCAAACTTCGGACGGAGGAATGAGTTTCCATGACGATGGACAACTGGGAACAAAGCTGAAGGTGAAGAACCCAGATTATTTGCAGAATCAGAAAAAAATCCAATCATCCGTGATCTCAAAACTTGATGTGAGCTAAGCCGAAAACACCCAGACTGAACAAATCCCAAGGAGCAGGCCAAGTGCCTTGCCGTGAACTCAGGGTGAAGACAGACTGAGCAGCACTTGGGCTATTTAATACCAAATTATTTCCCTTTTTCTGCAGAGACTCCTCTGCTCCAAAGCACCTATAAAAGTCCCACAAACGGTGCAACTAACCTGCAAATCCTAGACCAACTTGATGCTTTTGCTCCTTAAAAGAGACCCCTCTCTGACCTTCACCAGCACCAACACTGCCAGACCAACACGCAGCGTTGGGCAATCCAACCAGGATCTTCTTTATGTTCCCTTTTTTATTTCCAGATGGGATATTTCCAATTTATATTAGGTGTCTTAAGATCCATGGATTTGCCAGCAGGAGCTGCAAAAGAAACTTTAAATCATGTGAGCCTTCATTTACCACCGCAGCTCCTAAAATGGCTAGTCTGCAGCCGAGACCCGTCAATATTTCCCCAACCCCATATTATTTGCAGCAGAAAAACTGGCTCAGAAAATTATTTACTGCTTGCGAGCTTGAACTCCCAGGTTGGATGAACCAGCTGAATATCAGGAATATATTCACCAGCTCAGCGACCCTGAGCCTTCCCTGAGAGGTGATTACTGCAGAAAGAAACCCTCCAGAGAGGACAAATTACATCAGCGCACCGACAGATTAATTAGTCGTTTACACCCTAATATAGCACCAGGGTTTGGGGTTTTTTTTAATTTTGACTTAATGGACTTCTGGGGTTTACAGAGCAGGACTTTGATCTGTGCCCGATGCTGTGTAATCTTGCTCTGCTGGGATGTAATTTGGAAGATGGAAGAGCAAAGGAAAGGAGCCTGGGTTTAGGGCCAGCAGCCCCTGCGCCATCCGCCCTGCAGCATTGCCTGCGCACCAGCTAGCGATAACTGAAGCAGCTTTTTGCATTCCTGAAAACTCAAGCATCACCAAAGACAGCAAAGCTGCTGGATACCCAGCACGGAGCTGGGTCAAAGCGTTGATCTCCCAGCTGGGGTTCGAAAGCAGGGGGACAGGGATGGACAAGGGAACGCGTTCGTACGGGGTCGCTCACCAAGGCTGCTTGATGCCCCTGCTCCCAGCAGCAGTCTCTGATCTGATGGGTATTAACCAGAATTAATCCCCCCCAATACCCACTAGATAAGAATTCAGCCTGTCAAAAAATAAATTACAGCTTTTTCCCCCTCCTTTCCGTTGGAAAGAAGAAGGGGCTTGAAATTCCCCCAGCAATCAGCACAGAATTAAGAGGAATTAGTGACAGTTTGGTGGCTGGGAGATGTGGGGCACCCAGATTTTTGGCAGGCTTTTGGGGTGATCATGGTGCTTAGCTGCAAGTTGGGCGCTGCCACAAGCCACCGCAGGAGTTGGAGGCCTTCCGGTGAGATATTTGGTTTATCCAATGGCTTTCTTCATTTATTCCTTAACTTATTCTTAATTCCTCAGTGGGAACCACCCATGCACTAAGAGCGCCAGGTCTCATGGGTTACCAGCCCTGGGTTTTGTGTGGTTTTTGTTCTCCCCCTTCACTCTCCAGCTATAAATCAGCGCCAGGACTAATTGGTTGCTAAAGTCCCAAAGGTGCCTTGAATAACAGCGGGGCTGGGTTGTGCTTTGGGTCCTCCCCTCCCATCCCTCCCCGGCGCTGTCGGGAAATGCGATGAGTGCAGGAGGGAGCTCTGCGCCTCCTTAACAGCCTGCTGCAATTAACGGCGGTTTGATCCCGTTCCGTCTGCATTTGGCTTTTAAACCCGAGCACGCCCATGGGGTTTGCAACGCAAGAGGAGCCGTGCAGGAAGGCAGGGGAGTTTGCAAAGCTGCCAGCCTAACTCAGGTCGCTGTTTGATGATGGGTAACACCTCCTTTTCGGATGTGCCCAAAGGCAACACCAAACTGCTTTCAAAAAAGAAAGATGCTGTGCCGTATCGGCGCTCCGGGGAAATGCCAGTGAGAAACCTGCAGCCTCCTGCTTGATGAAGACGCTTTGCCGAGCGTTGAGCATCACTCCGGTCTCGGGGCAGGAGCGCCCTGCCCGTCCCTCGGTTTGGACAGTCGCTGGTTTATGCCAAAGCAATAAATAGGAGGAAGCAGCTGCATGCAGTGCCTTCATCCCCGGCGTCGTGTTTCAAGCCCACAGGGTTCAGCTAGCCTCCTCGGCCGTCATCCAGACACGAGGTGTTTGGGGCCAGTGCGACGAGGCCACGCTTCGCTACGCGAACCTGCTGGAGGGATGGTATTGTTGCATCCACGCTGTTGCAACACAATCCTCGCAGAAAGCAAAAAGGCAGGGTTTCTCTGCAGAGAGGCTTTGTATTTCTTGGGTAGGAAGGACCCGGAGCTGCGCTGGAAGTGTTTGACCCACCTCAATCCAGGGCATCTGCTCCAATTTGGTTGCAAGCTCCCCTGGGAATGACTCTGCGCTAAGCCCCTCTTTGCTCAGGACGGGAAATTGTTGTGCAATAAAACACATGGCAGAAACTCTGCGTCCTCTTCATTACTCATCTCTTATCTGTTGTATCCTTATTACTTAATGAAGCAGATAGGGAAACTCTGGGATGAAAGACGCTTCATAAATTTTTGCTATTATATTAATCTCATCTCCATGAGGGTGGAAACAATTGTGCAATGTCAGTTATCCAGGCAGACTCCAGATTTCCAGATGCAATTAATAGATGGCTACACTGCCTCGAATGCAATATCTATTTAATAACCGATACGCTCAGAGCTACCCTGGTACGACGATGTACTCAAATGCTATTGTATCGTCATGGTAACACAACCCCCCCCCCCAACCACACATAAAAATATTTAAACAACAGCAAATGGCATTACCGACGTCATCAAATTGCATCTGGTGTAAAGTTGTGTGCTTTAGTGCAAAGTCCACTAAATACAGTGGATTTAAAACATTAAATGCGGTGGGAAAGGTGCAAGGAAAATGCCGCTGCATGGGCATTGGGTCTCTCCTGCAAGGAGCTGGGGCAACCCTGAGGGTGCAAAACTTAACAATGGTTTGCCCTTGAGCACGGTGCTGCCACCTGAAAGGAAAACAACTGCAGATCATTTTATTTTAAGGAACAGGTATCATTTAAGTCTTCCCAACCCAACGTCTTCTGCAGGCAAATGGCCCCGTTCCCAGCGCTACCCCCATGCCCGGGGAACAAAATCTTTCCCTAACACAGGAAATCTGCCCTTATATCCCCAAGCAAGAGCCCATTCCCTATGAAAAATTAGGACCTGAAGACCCCATGGTTGGTTTGTCACCCGCCGCAGCGGTGAAGGCCGGATGCTCCCGTAGGAACGCGTTTTTCTTCCTCACCTCCCGCGAACGACCATCCCTAGCAAACTGCAACCCCCAATTTTTTTATGGATGAGAAAACCACCCTCTTGAACAGCAGAGGAAAAAAAATAAATCTCTCTAATAGGACACGGCATCTTAGGGAGATGGGCAGAGTGGGGCCACAGAGGCACTTTGCGAGGAGAAATATGAGCTAATAAACTCATTAACTTTGCTTTCGAGAGCCCGCTTCTCACCAGCGCGGCTGGGACCTGCGTCGTCGAGCCAAGGAGGGCAGCAGCTTCCCAGCACTTAAGCTCTGATCGATGCCTTTTGTGCCCAGCGCTGTAAAACCAACGCACGGGGCCAAACGCCCGCCAGCACCTTGCAGACACCCCGGGGGCATTGCAGCTGCACCCCGTGCCTACATTCTGCATTTCCGTTTGAATGCAAACTTGTTTGTGTTAATAAAAAAATCAATAGACGGGCGAGCTTTTTTTTTTTGCTGAAAAAGTCATGATTTGACGCGTCATTTTTCTTCCCTGCTAAGAAGCGATTGATGGAAGTTTGGTTGCAGCACCGACACTCGCCTGGGTGATCGAACCTACGTGGAGGGGAGAAGACAACCTGGAGGTACCCAGCGTATGGATCCGCAGCATGGGGCTGCTTTTCTGCTTCGCGTTCGCTTGCTGGGAAGGAAGATTTTCATAGAATGATAGAATGTTTTGGGTTGGAAGGGACACCTAGAGGTCCCCCAGCCCAACCCCCCTGCAGGAGCAGGGACACCTTGAACCACATCAGGTTGCTCACAGCCCCGGCCAACCTGGCCTGGAATGTTCCCAGGGATGGGGCCTCCACCCCCTCTCTGGGCAACCAAAACCCTGCCGTAGAAATGCACCACGGGAGAGGGTTTGGCGCAAAACTGAGCATAATTGCAAGAAAGCAAACTGGCTTTTTGGGACCCATGTTCTGGAGGCAAAAAAAGACTTAGTGGTGGCCCAAAAAACCCCCAAAAAAGCAAAAATTCAAAGACAGGAATACACACAAATGCATGGGGTAGAGAAACATGGGAAGTCTGACCGGTCTGAGAGTTATTTGAGCACGACAGACCCAATGCTGGAAGCAGGCAAAAGCAGCTCGTTTGCTCCCTGTAACGATGCTTTTCCACCCCAATAGAAGCAAGACGGCGGCTGTTATCCGAACTAAGGCAGCCACAACCCATATTCTCTGCTCCCCGCCACTCCCCAGTTTGATTTTGCATCAAATGTTCTTGTCAAGGAGAGGGGGGAAAAAAAAAGAAGAAAAAATGAGAAAAACAAAAAAAAAAGGAAGCAGTTATTAAAATGTTAGGACAATTTTCTGCTTAGTGATACAATTATCATATAATTATATATTTTAATATGAAATAATCGTCTAATTATTTTCAGGAAGTTTGTACCTTTCCATCCATCTCCAGCATTTTTATGGTCTGTAATACCAGCTCCTCTAAGCAGCCCAGACCCTTTTTATTACATTTTTTTCTTCCCCGCCCTGTCCGGGAAAACTGTTATTATTCTCATTTTTAATCCTGATGGGCAGCTGAACCCAGAGCATCCCCGAGGGAATATTTCAGAGGTCACTCAGGATCGATGGTTTGGGAATTGCTGCTGAAAAATACGATTTGGGGCCAGTTTTCCCCAAAGCGCCGCTAACTTGCTCCCTCCTGCCTCCCTGACCTCATCCTTGCAATGCTAGCGTGGTCGGATCAATTTTGCCATCTCCTTTCCACCAGGAGACAGCGTTGCAGACAAGTCGATGGCGGTTGGAAAGGTCTCCAGGCGACGCCGCTGGGGTTTAAGTTCATCGTTACGGCAATTATTTGGGCGTTTTATCAACCGCGAGGGCTTCTGCAGCTGCAAAGTGCTTTAAACCCACGAGAAAAGTCCTCGGAAATGCACTGGGAGAAAAAAGGTCAGGGACGTAAAAGCATTTCTGGCGGGTTGCAATCAAGTGTTGGCTTTGCTTTCCAGAGGTCTCAGCCCTCCGATGTTTCTCCAAACAAGTATTTCAACAGAAGTGGCCCAACTTTTGTGGAAATCCCTCATTTTCCACCATTTGCATGCTTGAGCTTGAACCATCGGGTTGAGCATCAGCAGCAAACCTGGGCGCACGGGTTTGTTTCTGCTTGGAAACATAAATCCAGAGTAACCTGCTCACCCAAACCTTATCCAGCTCAGCAAACCTACTAACAAGAGGCTCAGCCAACACCAGGCATTCGAAGGATGAGGAAGAGGAAGGAGACAAGTCCTTGCGAGGCCCGGGAAGCCGCTCGCAAGTACAGTAAGGAAGAAACAAGAAACATGGATGCAGAAACCAGATCTGCATCACCACCCGCTGTGCCAGAGCAGCACTAACACCCATTGCCTTGGCTCTTTCTAACCAGCTTCTATTTCAAGTACCAAACAGATTTTCGAGGGATAATTATCAGGTGGATGAGGTGGATTTTCATCTGCACAAAGCTGATAAGGTTTGGTCCCCTGGGGCAGAGAAAGAGCTGACGGCAGAACCTCCTGCATATTTATATATTAATCCCTATGTCTTTGGCCCTGCAAGCGGCTGCCCAAAAATGCAACACAGGGTGTATTTGCCATCTAGGAAATAATTAAAAGAAAATACTGACCATCCTCTGAAAGAAGGGATGAAGGGAGAAATGGAGGAGGCTGCAAATGCCTCGGGCAATAACACATGCAGAGCGATGCAATGTTTTGCCTCTTCCCGAAGCTTGACGTGGAGCAGGGGAGAAATAAATAAAAAAAACTGTGACGTTTTCACTTAATCCTTACAGCGCTGCTGGCTGCTGCCAGCTTTGCAAAACCAGATTTGTGGAAGGATAAATTCAATCCGCCTCATCACCACTGGAGCTTTCCTCACCTATGATGACTGATGTTCGAGGGAAGGAGCCAGGCAGGTATAAGAGGCAGACATGGGTCATCTGAGGATCACCCATCCCACGCCGGCCCAGCACTCTTATTTTTGGTTCTCCCCCTGTAACACTCGGCACTGTGAGCTATCATAGAGAGATGATTTTGCGCAGGTGCAAAACTACCAGGCGCTGCCGGCCTTTGTACAAATCAGTCTTTGCAGAAGCAGCCAGTTGCTGGTTGCATTAGCAAAGCTGTTTTTCAGCTAAAAATCAATAAGGGTCTCAAATCTCGAGGGTAAGATGCGGCAAGAGAATCAGAGCATTGGCCAGGGAATCCTCCATAAAGGCATTATTTGATGCTGTTTGCGTTGTGTGGAGCGAGGGGCTGCCAGGATGAATTAAAGGGATGTCAAAAGTACGACCCCCATGTAAGTGAGACCTAAAACAGCACCAAAAGCTGCAACATTGGGGCTTTCCAGCCTTAATTTCTCTTTTTCTTACCTTACAGGTACATGGCCATCATCCACCCACTGCAACCCCGACTCTCAGCCACTGCTACCAAGGTGGTGATCGGCGTCATCTGGCTCCTGGCTTTCCTGCTGGCTTTCCCCCAGGGTTACTACTCGGTGACGGCGGAGCTGCCGGGCCGGCTGGTGTGTCTGGTGGAGTGGCCGGAGCACAACACCAAGGCGTACGCAAAAACGTGAGTTGAACTTTTCCAGCAGTGGGGACAAGTGACCGTACAGAAAAAAATGCAAAAAAAAAAAAAAAAAAAGCAGTGAGGAAGGATGGGAATAGCTCAGAGCTCCTTGGGATGGGGAAATCCTCCCCCAACCCTAGCAAGGGCCAGCGCTACACAGTTAACGGTAGCAAATCTCCATCTGTATCATCTCAGGCCACATTGAAGTTATTTAAGGTGAGTTTAGTGCTGCTCATGGTCCAAACATTGTCCTATTCTGCACCATGCTGCCTGCCCTTCTTGGATGCTCATCCTTGAGGGAAACTCGTGTAAAACTGCTAAAATACAATATTTTGGCTGTGGGGATGAGGCCTGCATTGCCCCCAGGGGCTTATTCAAACACGCAGGTATGGCTCTGGTTTTTGCAGCACCTTTCCTGCAACCCATCTCTCTAAAGGATTCCTGGGGCAAGAGTTATTCCTGAAAGAGGTAAATAGGGTTTTACTGGGGGTATCTTAGCCAGGCAATAACAGAAAAAAATAATAGTTTGTGATTTACCGAGTCGAAATGCCCCGAAGTTCACTCAAAAGCTTAAAATCAAGCTACAAAAAGGGGCAGTTCAGCATCAGTTCAGGCTGGGAGGCAAATGCTGGGCTGGGAGGCCTCAGCAGGAATCTCCTTCCTTCCCGTTAAGGTGCCAGCTAATTAAATCTGGCATTTCCAAAGGGTCCGGGCAACCCCGCTGGTCTGCCAGCACAGCGATCTTCCATGGTTTGCTCTTTGAAGTCTGGGAGTCACGCAGCGAGTTAAATGTCATGTGTTAAGGAAAAAAAGGGGGGGGGGAAAAAAAGGCGATTGTGATCTCCAGTCCCATGGAGCAACGAATTAGGGCTGTGAAATTGTGCTGGAGCCAAAGCAGGGGACACACACGCACGGGGAGGTGTTTAAAGTCAACCTGAGCCTGGCGAAGGTCTCTCTGCAAGACAAATAAGATGAGTTTGCCAGTCAGCAGCGAGCAGCGAGTTCCAGAGAGCTGGACAGTGTCATTTATTATCATCTTATTTATTTGCAGTGCAAGGCAGGTATGGCAAGAACTAAGCTGGGGCTGGCCAAGCTGATCTCCAGAGGTGTTTTCCAGCCTTAATTATTCTGGACTATTGTCATAAATACAGCCAGTGTGAAGAAATGCTGCTGGCTTAGACAGCCCACGTGGCCGGGATGGGGCTGAGCCCCCCCAGACCAAAGCAGCAACTAGCGCAAGCTTGGGGCCTGGCTTTGACAGATCATTTACCGTTCAGCTGTATGCTGGGGCCATTGCTTTTTCAAATAGCTAATTCAAGAGAAAAATGCCACCATTAACCTATGAATGATTTGCCGCTGGATGCTGGGCGCCGCTTCAAAGCCTGAGCATCCCGTCCTCTTCGGTGAGCCAGGGGCTCTGCAGACAGATGAGGGCAGCCGGGATAGCTGGGAAAGCAGATGCTAAGCAAAAGCTTTTTAAATAGCCAAACCCTAAATATTTGGTGGGGATTGAAAACAATGCTCAGCAGCATCTCTCCAAACCGCGTGAACTTGCTTGCACAGCACAGAGCCCGGCACAACCCAAGATCTTATTTTACTGTCCCGAAATAACTTCGCAGGGACAGGTGGTTGGGTCACTGTCAAACGCCCCCGCCGCTCGCATGGCCTTGGTGCAGTTATTTAAGGAAGGCGCTGGTGGCAGCTGCCTTGTTTGCAATGCCATGATGAAAAATAATATTATTTTTTCAGCACATAGTGAAAATAGGGGACGTCTCCCAATACAGGGGAGGGGTCTTTTCTCTTGGCAAATGCAGCCCAGAAAGCACAATGCAGAGGGTATCACAGACCAGGACGTGCACAGGAGGTTTTTTCAGGGGGAAAATGTGTCCGTTCTCAGGCGAGATGCATCTGCAACAGGAGCTGGCAATTCAACTCGATTCGATTTGCCGGCTGCTCGCCGCTGTTAACCACCGATTCCCTCTCCCGCTTTTGGTTTCGAAATAGATGTCTGATCTATTCCAATTTCATTAGCTGCCATTTCAGTTTGCTAAGGGAAGGGGGAAAGCCGCTCCACTGGGAGATAAGAGCCCACGGCAACTATCTGGGCTTTGCAAGGCAAAAGGAGATGGCAGCCCCCTCCTCCAACATCACTGTCCCATAGCTCCTACAGGCCTTATACAAGACCCTAAATACCCACACCAAAGACCTTTAAATTAAAAAAGTCAGGCTTCTCCAAGCGCTCCAATCCTGCAGTTCTTGTAGGCAGAATAACATACGGATGACTTCACGTGGAGATTGGTTTTCAGCACCCAGCGTCCAAAAAACCATGTCCCAGGGCTCTTTGGAAATCTCTGTCCTTACCATGCCCAAGGCGGCTCTGAAAATAAGGGTCGATCTTGCTTATGTTATCTAACAGCTCCTCTGGGGCATTTCTGCATCGCTCTCAGCTGTTTGCAGCTGGTTTTAAGGCCCTGCATTACATGGGAACCACAACGAAATCTTCATCGCGGAGCCACAGAGACGCCTCTTTAATTAGCAAAATAGAAAACAGCCCTACAAAATCCAGCTCAAATGCGATTAGCGCTGGGCGAAGAGGAGGCCAAATGAAATTGCAGGTACAAAACAAGGAGGGGATGGCGTGGCAGCACAGGTCCGGGGCCAACCCCATTCCCTGTGGGAGTTGCACCAGGCACAAGCCTGACCCATTCGTTACACTTTGGAGATATTATTCAATCAAAGCTCCGGGGAGGATGAGGGAGTGCAAGAACAGAGTGTGGCTACAGGGCCTGAACCGCCTTGAACCGATGCAGCACCTTGCATTTGAGCTGGGCACGCATCCCAAAAACATAGGCAAAGACCCTAAAGCTGTCAGAATAAAATTACCTCCAGACCTGGTGGCACATGTGGTGCTTTGCAAGCCGGCACTGTGCAAGCCAGCTGCGTTTTGGCACTGCTATTGCTCATCTTTCTGCAGGGGAGAGAGAGGTTTTTGCAAGCTACGATGGTAGGAAGGAACCCGCAAGGTCAAACCCTCTGTCCTCATCCTGTTTGTTAAAAACTGCATTATTTTTCTCCTTTTTAAACCAACTGCTGTTTAACACAAATCCTTCACTGAACCCGCTGCAATCCCAGCGGCTATCGCAACCTGCCACAGCTCCACCGGCTTCACGACAAAACTGTCTTAAGCCTGGGCTAACAGTTTAATCCAGACCCTCTCATTCGCCTTTGGGTTTATTTATACTTGTTATAAACAGACACAAAGATCCTGCTCTTTCCATGAGCCTGGAGAACTGACCCAGATGCTGAATTCACAGAAAAGTTTTAATAAACCTCCACAACCAGGGTTTAGGCTGTGGTTTTGGGGACCGGGGTTATGCCTTGTGCCACCTGAGCCCAGCTAAACTGATGGTGGACCAGAATTCAGGCAAGCTGCATCCAAAAACCCAATCTTTCTCTGCAGGGAAAGCCTTTATTTCTTCAGCTTAATATTCCCATCCTTCATGTGTCAAAAAAACCACATTTGCTCCTGTGGGACTGCCAGATAAAAGGTGCGGTAAGAGCAAGCATTCACCTCTAGGATAATTTGGGGTGTAAATAGAGTAGAATCAAGAGCAGAGCCACTCCAGCTAAGACATCCTTGCCTTAAGAAAGTCACACAAGTTCTTTGCTGGCCTCTACATCCCACCCCAGGAGGGTGGCAGCAAAGACTTGGAAAAGGTTGCAGTGAAAGCAGGGAATCCTTCCCCGGCCTGAGCTCTGCAGGCAACGTGTCTGCAGGAATTGTGCCAAATTCTCTCTGCCCCTGTGCAGCACTTGGCCTTCAAGCTCAGTTTGCAAGATAAAGACTGAATAGGTAGAGGACACACACAACGACCACCATTTTTTCTAGGTATCACTTCTGCATGACCATCCTGATCTACTTCTTGCCGCTTCTGGTGATAGGATGTGCCTACACTGTGGTCGGCATCACCCTCTGGGCGAGCGAGATACCTGGTGACAACTCCGACCGCTACCACGAGCAGGTCTCGGCTAAGCGGAAGGTAAGGAGCTCCGAGCATGGTTGGAGCCATAATTCACACCCAAACCCAACTAACCACAGCCAAAAATACTTCATTGGGAGTGGAAACAGGTCCAGACTTGTTGCATGGTTGTTGCTAATGGAGCAGAAAGTGTCCTCCAGATGCGCATCCTCTCTGAACGTGCATGGTTTAACCAAGATGTCGACCATGTGTCCCTGGTTGGAAAGGTCTGCAAGGCAAAAAGAGGTGGCCCCTTCTGCAGGGTGACACCCCACCTGCGGGGTGTCCAACAGATGACTTTGCTTCCCTGCCCTCTCTTCTCCTCACAGGTAGTGAAGATGATGATCATCGTGGTATGCACGTTCGCGCTGTGCTGGCTGCCCTACCACATCTACTTCACCCTGCAGTATTTCAACCCCGAGTGGTACCTGCAGAAGTTCATCCAGCAGGTCTACCTGGCTATCATGTGGCTGGCCATGAGTTCCACCATGTACAACCCTATCATCTACTGCTGCCTCAATGACAGGTAGGTTTCGAGTGACTTTTGGCAGCATCTTGGTGCAACACAGAGGGGAGAAGGGGGAGATACAGAGGGGTCCAATGGAGGAGAGTATAGAGGGAGAGTTTTTCCAGGATGGTTCTGTCCCATCTGCTTCCAGCAGATGCAGGGACAATACAATACTCACCTAAATAAGTCTTTCCTAAAGCCCCTGTGGGATTTGAGGGCAGGTGTCAAAACAGTCCCAACTCCTATTTGGGATTTATCAGTGGTTTTTTCCTCCATGGTTTTTTCCTCCCCCTAGTGAAAAATAGCTTTTGTTGTTGTTGTTTAGCAGTGCTTAGCTTGTCTTCCCACTCCTAGCGAGGTCCTTTTGCCACCTCCACATCCCTCACCGCTGCCTTTCCCCATCTTTTCTGTCCCCTCCCAGGTTTCGCGTGGGGTTCAAACACGCATTTCGGTGGTGCCCATTCGTCAGCGCCGGTGAGTATGAGGGCCTGGAAATGAAGTCAGCCAGGTACCTGCAGACACAGAGCAGCATGTACAAGGTCAGCCGGATAGAGACCACTGTGTCCTCGACAGTTGGCACGGCTGAAGAGGAGCTGGAGGAGAGCAGCAAGGCCAAGCGTCTCTCTGTAGATGTGACATCCAACAGCTCCTCCCGCAGCGACTCCAAAACTGTCTCCGAAAGCTTCAGCTTCTACTCCAACACACTCAACTAAGTGGCTCCCCGGCTCCGTCAGCCTCTCGCAAGGATGCCGCTATCCCCTTTCCCTCACTGGGATGCTCCAGAGCTCAACTGACCCAGCATCATCACCCTGATTTATGATGTGCCGGCTTTTTTCCCTGCTGTTTTACCTTCTCTTGCTGTGCCACTCGCTCGACATCCTTGGGCGAGCCTGAGAGCAAAAGCTTAGGATTAGTTTCACGTGCTCCACTGTGGCTCATGTCCGAACACAAGGGAGGTTTGGCTGGCCTCCACCATTCTTGCTGCCTGTCCAACCCACCACGTACCTGGCAGGTGGATAGGATGCAGAAATGGGACAGAGCTGGGTTTTTCTCCTGAACCATAAATACAATGTTGGCAAGCGCTTCCTTGCTTTCTGCAAGGCAGCAGGGATCTCCCAGTGCATCCCACCCCACAGGAAAATGAACCAGTCTTGCACTTTCCTCCTCCCACCTTTAATTTCATTCTCCCTGTCACTCTTGGTTGAATATCCAGAGGGGTATTCAATTCAAAAATCCAGAAAAAAAAATAAATGCTGTTTTCACCTTCAGGAGCCTGTACATTCCCAGGGCACCACTGGCCACTCAACGCTTCAACTAGGATCAGGCATTTCTGCACCGTTTCAGCTCATCTCTGGCACCCGCATCCCTCCGTACACTGGTCTTCTGTTGCCATGCCACAACACAGCTCGTCGCAACAGGGCTCTCAAGAAGGATTTCTGAACTGAGCCAGACTTTGGTTGCTGTTACTCAACCATATGTGCCAAAAGCAATCACTGTGATTTCCTAAAAGGCCCAAGGTAATGGCTCCTGGATAGGTTTTGGAAGCCTGTGGAGGTCTGGAAAAGAATAGACTGACCATACTGAAATGTTTTTCACACCCTGGAATTGTCTAGAGCTGCACAAAAAGGGACATAGTAGGATTCCATCAGAAAAACAAAGTTTTGCCAGCAAGGTTTGAAGGGAGACAAGAATTTTACAGATATTTTTAACTCCGAGGAGGGTTGAAATGATTCACCACTTCCACTTCTGGATTTTGTTTTAATCAGGGAAACTTTTTTTCTTTTCATCTGCCTGTCTTTTGCGTAAAAGTTTATGATGTGTACCTGGATATATTTAATATCTTTCTCCTGTTACGATGGACAATTTTCACTGGGGCTGTTCCTACCGAGGGCTCCTTTGGTCAGCAAATGTATGAACATACACTTGAAAGGGAAAAAAAGTAAATAAAACAAGAAGTGGGCAAACTTGGCTTGTTGGGAACAAACCCCCAAGTTTGGGGGCAGTTTGGGGACAGTTGTATCGACTTTTGGTGTAGAAATCAGGCTCCAAAAATGGATTAATTGCAAGATAGAAACACTGGAGAGATGCACGACAGATTTGCACGGGGCAAGGAAACGGCTCATTCATTTTCAAGCAGCCGAACATCAGACCCCGCTGAGCACACAGCAGTTTCAGGAAGTAAAGCAGAGATGACTTTCAGAGCTTTTCAACTATTCAGCCTCCAAACTGGGTGTTGGAAGATCCAGTCATTAATAAATCCCCAGCCACAATGGTTCTTGGAGATAAAAATACACATATTTAAGCAATGACTCCAGCAGAAATCAAATGAATGGGCAAATAGATGGATCCAAGAGCAACAAAACAGCTGCAAAACCAGATTGACAAGAATTATCATCTTTATTTTTACCCCAAATCCTGCCAAGTGCCACCAGGGAGGAGCAGCTCTTCCAGCCACTTCCACGCTCTTCCCAACCGCTGTGACTAAGCAACGTTACAAACTGACGCGTGCTTCACGCGCACGCTGGAATACACTATTTTTTTTTCCTGCCTAAACTTCCACTTCTCACCGTTCTCATCGCCTTAAGACATATTCCCTTGCCGCTGCTTCCCACGACCCTGAAGCGTGGAGAAGGGGGAATGGCGTGAGCCTGCCTGGGGATTTGGTTTTTGTAAAAAACTACCAGCCCCAAGCAGCAACAATCAAAGGGACAGGCAATGCCAAGGGTTTTAACACAAGGGTTGGACTAGGAAACTTCTCCCACCAACTCCACAGGAGCTGTGCTGCCAATACACAAGAAGGTGCTACAAACCAGAGCCAAATTCTGATTTCCTCCCAGCTGCCAACCCAAATTCAAAATTAAAATGAAACCAAATATCTCGAAATGGTCCTAAGAGCCGAGTAAGGTGAGCAGAGATCTGCTCCATACACCCCACGCACAAGAATTTGTGTCAGGTTGTGAGCCTACAGAAGTCAGCATTTAGGAAAAAAAATGAAAAAAATAAGATATATGTGTGTGTGTATATATGTGTGTATATATATAAAACCATGCTGCCCTTTTGTCCTCCATGTTTTATGCCCCAAGGATGCTGTGATCGTAAGATGTGCAGACAAACGACAACTGTCTTCTCACAAGCGATGTTCAGCTTGAAACGTGGGATAACCCCAAGGGCACGCGTGGAGACTTCAATTCAAGCTGACAGTTTACAGCCTGAAAGGCTTCTTGTGCATTTTGTAGAAAACTATCTCTGGAAATAAAGTGGGAAAAATTCCCACCCGTGATAAATGGTGCCAACAACCGTAGCGGAGCCAGCCCGGGATGCCCAAGCTGATGGGAACGTGTCAAGGGATCATTCAACAGATGGAGACCAATGCAGGAAAATCAAAACATCTTGTGGAAATGGGTACAATACGCCCAAACCTGGGGTTTTGTATCCCCCCCTTCAAGTGCCAAGTTATTTTATCAGTGGAGGCAGGAACAGGGACAAGGGTCTTTCCACATTTAGGATCTAGGCTACCCCACAAGACATTTGGGTCGGGTCCATGTCCATGCACATGACGTGCATCAGGCAATGTTAGGTGGTTTCACCAACCTCACGATGCTCCAAGGCCTAAACCAAGGTGTCCCTGGCCCAAGCTTGGGGATGGGACACCAGACCATACGGCAAGTCCGGTCTCTCTGCTATTTCCGGTTCTCCTTTCAAACAGGTCAGCTGTAATATAGAGGCTTTTTCTGGTTTATTAAGCCTGTTTCCCTGGTTTGCTTGCAGATCCCCGATTAGAAATTCAATTGCAAAGCGAGACAGTTTCTTTGTCTCTTTCCTGGCTCTCTGAAATGCAAAATAGCAGCATCTGGAGAGAATCACTCAGCAGGTCTGCACACATCCCTTTGCTATCGCCTCCTTTGGAGGCACACAGGTAACTCCCACTGTCATCAAGGGGAGATGTCTAAGCCCAATTACAATGCACTCCAAGCCAAAACCACTGTAGAAGGGAGCTCCGAAACCCAAATCCCAGCCTAAAGCCATCTCCTTACCTCCAGGGGATTGATATAAGCTCAGGTTTCCTCCCTGGCACTCAGAAATTGCTTTGCCCACCTAGCTCCCAGCGGGAGCGTGGAACAGCAAATCCTATCTCCATATATACCTGGAGCTCTGCTCAATTGCTCCAAAATACAACATTTACACCCCATTTTGCACGTAACTATTTATCACTCGCCAGCTCAAAACAAAAAAAACCAAAAGTCAAGCAAAAATTAGGCAGCTTTGCAAACATGGAAGTCAAAGCAAAGCAGCCCGTACTGATCCCCACGCTTTGTACCGCTTGTTAAGGGATTGCCAGTACACACGCAACAGGCTGCTTGCCCACCACTTATCTTTATTATTATTTTCATTTTGCTGTCCCTCGAGGGCTGGCATCACCGCTTGGCCCAGCTGAGCACACCACATCTGCCAAAGGGTAGCGACTTGGGATGGAAGCATAGTATCTGCTATTTGCTGCCCATAGGGGGCTGGCAGGGTTTTTGTTTTTAGCTTGCCGTGTCCTAGCCAGAGCCCTCCTGCGAGATCACACAACCAAAGTGCCCACCCCAAGAGCTCCTAGCTTTTGCTTACCATTAAAAAAATAATTAAAAAAAAAAAAGCGAACTGCCTCTCAGACTTCAGGAGTTAATAACAATCTACTGAACACACATTCCTGCCCAAAAAAAACCTGTCTCCAGCTGAATAATTAATACAGCACTTATAAAGCAAAGTTTAACACGCCAACAGCCCCTTTTCCTGCAGTATATCCACCCAAAACATCATCTCTGCTACAAGCTAAATCACCCTCATCAGTTAAAACGCAGAAATCGCAGCACCCTGGAGAAGGGACAGTGAGTCCCAGGAGCAGCTGAGGCTGAGAGATGACTCTAGGGTGTCTCTGCCCTTAAACTTGCCATCCCAGACAAAAAGGCTCCTGATTCCATGCAATATGATACAGTCGGGGCCAGGAGGGGAGCACGGGGATGAGATGGGCTGTGACATACGTCTGGGGTTTGGTATTTGGCTTGGGGGGCAGCTGATAGGAGCTCCACGCAAAGTTCTTCCCAATAGTAGCATCTCTACAGAGAAAAAAGTCCGACCCTCTTCCCCCAAAATGGTCTCTCTCTAATCGTTGGGTTTGTTCAAATGGATTTTCATAAATAAATGTTTCTTTTGTGAGATCGTGTTGCAACCCATTAATGAGCCCACAACGATGTGAGGTGGCAACTGGTGGCTTGGTGGGAGCGGGAGGAGAAGCGGTGAAACACGGCAAAGTCAAAACTAGGTGAGAAGAGGGGTGAGAGGCAGCCGGTGGGTTTGGGGGGACCTTCGGTGTGAGGGGTCTGCTCTGAAATTTCAGAACTACAGCAAGAAGCAGCATAGCTCTCAAAACTCAGCCATCCGCAAAGCTGGGACCAGCCGCGTGTCACCGATTCCCAAAGCACGAGAAAGGCTCGAATCGCTCCTTGAGCACGGGCGGGACTTACCAGCCGCTCGCTTCTCCATGCGGAGCCGACGCAGACGTGCGACTGGAGGATTGTTCATCAGCACTGGCATTTCCACCTATTCAACCGGCTGCGACACAGAGCATTTCCCTCCATCAAGCAGCTAACACCCTTGGCTCTGCTTTCTGGAGTTTGGACTTCCCAATCCCCACCACTCTTCTGGGGCAGGCACCGGGACAGCACAATCCTCAGCTTTCCAAGGCTTCACCACCCTGATGGGAGAGAAAGTGTGAATGTGAGGAGCAACCAGCCATGCTTCACCCCCCAGAGCAAAGCCCCCAGCCCAGCCAGCCCTTGCAATCAGCTCCAGCTGGCTGTAATTTGCAGGTTTTAATTAGAGGAGCATTGCGGAGGCACAGCTGATTGGCATCGCTGCCAAAGGCCCTGTCCCATGTGCCTATTAAGCTCTTGTTATTTATTTTCATGGGTTATTTTATCATGCAAAAGGAATAGAAGGAATAAACAGTGTCACACACTGCTGCTGTGCCGTGTTGCAGTGCAGGCATCTGCTGTCAGCCAAGCTTCCCTGCAGTGGGAACCCGAGAGCAGATCCCATTTTACAGCAGGATTCAGCACTTCAGCTGCAAACGAGGGGTCATTTCATTTATCAGCACCAATGCATCACCTTTCCCAGAAAGGTTCATACCTGTCTCTAAATGCACCTGCACGCACACGCACTAGATAAAAGCAGTAAGAATATAAAAAAAATACTCATCAGCCACAGCAATCTGCTAATGGTACGGGGCAATCCAAATTTCTTGTGCCCCGGTTCATCGCAGTTTACACATTTCCACCATCTGCAATCCGATATGAGAACCCCCAAAATCAAGAGCTACCTGGTGGGTTTGGGTCTAGGCTGTGGCTCAGGAGAGAGTTTAAGGTGGTTGTTTTACAAAGGAGGGGAGGGACAGGATAAAGGGATTATTCCCGGCATTTGCAGCCTGGTGAAGTACTGCAGAGCTCTTCTCTAACCATCAGCATCCTCCTTCCCTAGCTGAGGCCTTTGCCACTCGTTGCATGCCACAGCACTCTTGCACAGCAAGCAAGACGTGTTTACCGAGTCGATACCATGCCTGCAACCCCCCCGGCTATGGTGTCACTCACAGGGCAAAACCTGGATCTGCATCTGGTCAAGACACACCGGGCAAACGCAGGACCGAGCACGCTAAAGGTGACGCCCAAAGAGCAGAGTTTTGGCGTCACCCGGGCGGTTGTGTCTTTTTATAGCTGCTCTCCGCCATCACGGCAAGTTTTGCAGACTTCAGTGAAGCCATCAATCTGATTATCTGCTACGGCAAAGACACCGGTTCAACTTAATTAACATTTATGGATTCCACAGTGTTTTGCATAAATGTTTGCTTAATACACAAGTCAAAAATATCCCCAGAAAATGAAAATTAAAGACAGTTAATTGCTTGCAAGCGATGCACCAGTGTGTGAACTGGGGTTTCCATAGCACCAAAAGGTCTGTTAGAGCCTTATGACAAAGTTAGAGCTTAAAGAGAAACAATTTGAGTTAAAAGTGTATAGAGGAAAGTGGATTCTTCATTTGACTTCGTGAGCTCCCCACTTCAGTTTCTGTGCAGATTGCAGCAGATTTTGGTTTCCCTGCCACAAACGGGGCTACTTGGTAGAGAATTACAGGCCACGGAGAAGCGGCGTCTGGTTGTTCAGATGAGCAATTACTTTTTATTACTGAACTAAATTAATTAAGCAGTAGCTAATGAAAGATTCGAGAACCCACAGCAGCAATTCAAAAAATCAACCCAAACCGGTTGCAAGCGTGAAATGAGGATTAACTGCCCTTTTCATATTCTTGGTGCCAAGTAACCATGTTGAAGGGACTCGCCTTCACGTTGGCCAGATGCAAATACCTGAGGAAAGGAAGGGAGCAGGCAAGAGCGATGATTGCTTCCACAGGATGCTCAAGTGTGGTGACAAATCTAATGGGCTTGATTAAAAGTAATATATTCTTAATCTGAGCAATTTGATGGGCAGGGAAGCGCGTCACAGAAGGGGTCTAGGGACTCCCGGTGTGACCTGTGCTTTCACTACACAAGATCAGGGTTTCATCCTGGAAGATATCCCAGGACAGAGATCCCAACCAGGATGAGCTTCCCATGGACTGTGCCACAACAAATGTGCCCGCTCCTGCGCCACGCTGATCCTGCTTTCCCCCTTCCCTTTTCCTAGAAGGAAGTTATAAGTTCAGGCAATTACAAACCTCCCAACAAAAAATAATTTGGTTACAGAAGACCAAGGTGTCAAGAAGAAATACAAGCCCTTCCCAAAGCCACAGTCATTCTTCATAGCGGCATTTCAGGCTCAGAAGAGCATTACCATGCAAAGCACCTCGAAAAACATTATTCCTCTTATCGCAAAGCAGATTGCGCCGTCCAGGTTGATTAAAAAGGTTTCAGGGAGGTAATGAGAGCAATTTTCAACAGAGGCGAAAGAATAAAGAGCGGAAAGGAGGGTTGTTCTGAACCACTCTGCTTTCTGCAGATGCACGCAGCCATATCGCAACAGCAGATAATATCTGTATTGAGGGATGCGTAGCTGATTATTACAAGCTGTTCACCCTCCAAAAGCTTCTCTGATGCATGGCATAATCAAATGGCTGCGAATTTGCATTTAAATTGAGGAATTTAGGAATCCATACCCCAAAGAGGAGCGGGCCTCCTTGGGTGACACTTCTGGTGTCTCACAGCCTTCACAAAAGACGACAAAAATTGCGCGTGACTTCAAACCACCCCATGTGTCTTTGAAAGAGGCGATCAATACCCATGTCCAAAGTGCGTTGCAGCAATAACCTCCAGAGAGCAGAGACCCTGTGAGATGGGTTTGTGCTGAGATTTTTGTCTTGCAGTGTTACAACCTCTCCCTCCCAAACCCCCTCCCCGCGGTGTTTGACACCCGGACAGCAGTGGCAGACACTACCCACACGGGGATTTGATCAGCAGCACAAAAAAAAAAAAAAAAAAAAAAAAAAAAAAAAAAAAAAAAAAAAAAAAAAAAAAAAAAAAAAAAAAAAAAAAAAAAAAAAAAAAAAAAAAAAAAAAAAAAAAAAAAAAAAAAAAAAAAAAAAAAAAAACAAACAAAAAAAAAAAAACTGGCGGCAGAGGGATGCTGGGCACATCTCCTGGGACTTCTGAGTCATTCAGAATGCCCACAGGACGGAGCACACGGGGGGATGGAGACAGCGTCCTCCAGAGCAGCTCTGGTCTGAGATGATCTCTCAAGATCTGTCAACAAAATCCTCCCCAAGGACTTCACCCGTGCTCCAGGCAAGCAGACAAGCATGGCAAAGCAAACCATCCTGCATCGCAAACTGCCTTCCTCTCCTCCCTGCACAGGACACCCACAGCACCCTCAAAAACCTCTGAAAACACCGGTCCAGTCAGCAGCCTGCACAAGGACTCAGAATCCCGCCCGTTTCCCCTGGGATGTGGGGAATCGCCCAGTTTCCCCCTCTGGGACTCAGGTCCCGTGTGTACCCCAGTCCCACCTTCCTCTCCCCCGTGCAGATAAAGCCACAGGAGCTCGGCTCTGCTGCAAGCCCCTCATTCACAAGCACCAACCTAGTTTGAAACGATCATTCGAAGATCGAACTCAAACTTCGAAGAGTCCTAAATTACAGAATAAATTGAACTGAATTAACAAGCTGCCGACCCAGCCAGTCCATCTAGCATCTCTGCAGCAGGTTCCTGCAGTCGGAAACGATTACTGGCGTAATTCCCAAGGGCTGCAGGCTGGCGGTTGCGTCCGCACCAGCCTGCCCATTTCTCTTCCCTTCGCTCATCAGGGAAAGTCACCAGGAACAACGCAAGACGTTGCGTGGGCACAGCCAGACCAAAGCCGGGGAGAGGCACAACCTCGTCTCGCTGCTGCTGGCCCCAACAGCTCCAGAGGATTTACAGCTCATCACATCCCTCATCTGCTTTCAACCCTGCAATCTTATCTTTGATTGCTCCGTCAGGACCTTGAGGACTTCTCCTCAGCTGGAAGTGTGAGTCCGCGCTGCGCCCATGCTACCGATGATTTGTACGTCGCTGCACTTGAGGAGTTATTTTTATATTTGATTTCACAGCCATTATCAGGTCTGTGAAATCCTGGATTTTTATAGTACAAGTGCTTTATCTGGCAATAAAACACAAGAAATAAGAGCACAAAAGTTCAGACCATCACTGCTCATGGCAAATGAGTGAGTCGCCTGCAAAGGGGGAAGTCAGCGGGGCCATCCTGAGCTTGGAAACCCTGTGGGATGGTCCTTCACACGCTGGCCTCCTCCAGGACCTTCCCGCTCAGAGCCACTAAGGGGGGGGAAAAAAATAAAATCCAAGCTGTGTTAGTGCAACCCATGTTACAGCATTTTCAGACGTAGCACTGAGCCAGGGCGCAGGAAGGCTGCTCGGCTTGTTAAGACCTTAGAAAAATCCAACCATTTACCTCTTCCGAGGTTTCAACCTCTTCCTTGTGCCCCAAGGTACGAGCATGACCACAAGTAGCTCTGCAGCAAATAATAAGCAAGGCTGAAAGCAGACAGCATGCTGCGGAATGGAAAAAATCAGACGGAGAGGCTGACCCTAGGGTGTCTGTCTGCAAAAAGGATCTGCGCTGCAAACCAAAACCAAGCACCTTCCTAGTCACTGTCAGCAGCCGAGCAGGTATTAAATCGCCTTTTATTACTGAGATGAGCTACAGTTGTTTGCATAAGAATAGTACCAGTGGGTCAATAAACGCTCCTGGAGTGTCTGCTCCAGCACACGGAAATGACCAGATAGATAATCTTTAGTTACTAAGAGAGGGGTGCGCCAGTTCATCAAGAGGAGACCCCGCCTGCATGGCATCAGCAGTCTCAGCCGCTGCAGCAGGGTCCCTGGACGCTCGGGGACGTGGGTGGATGCAAAAGTGCCCCCAACCCACACAGAAACCAAACCTCCAGCAGCCCCATCGCCACGGGCAAGCACCCACTAAGCCCAGCCCAGGTCTGATGCCCCAGTAACCCCAGAAGGCTGCGAGTTCAACATTCCCCGGCTCTGTTTTTAAGCCTTGCAGCTGGGGAAGATCCCCGTTGCTACGATACCCGTGTTGTGGATCCAGAGCAGTCCCATCCCACCCCGGGACCCGCCGAGCAGCTCCGACAAGGTTTCAAGTCCATCACCGCAGCTGCGACAGTCACACAGGGCTGCTCCCCCCCTTCCTACTCTTCTCCTAAACTTCCCACTCCCCTCCAGCACTTGCCTGCAGCTAGGAGACATCCCCCATGTTCGGTGTCACCCCAAAGCTTCCCACAGCCCTGGCACCGTGCAGGCAGGCAGGTGGAAAAGTACTGGGAACAGAGCAGGCAGCAGTTGCTGCCTGGTGGGCGGAAAGCCAGCTTTCCCTCCTAAGTCATTCTTCCCAGCTCCCAAAGAAAACCTTAAACAAGCCTCCAGCATTCCTCCAAGAGAATCCCAACACATCTTCATCAAACCGGGAGATTTTCAGGAACGCATCCTCCAGCAAACACCCTGCAGGTCTGAGCTGTATATCAAGTTTCCCCAAAGTCCTGCCAATGATTTATTAGTTGGGGAACTGATTGAAGGGGGAGCAGCCATTTGTAAAAGTTCCTGCCACCAAATGATATATTCTTTTAATTTCCAGTTAAATACAGAGCAAGAATATTTCTGTCCTCGCCAGCATCACTAATGGCTGGGGATAATCAAATGCTCCACACATCGCTATTGCCACGGCAGGAGTAATTTATCTGGACATTAAAAACCTTCATAGTTCCTTCAGCCTCTTTCATTTCAGATGTATAGCTGGAGACATGGATTTGTTTACAACAGCCATTAAAAGCTTCGTTATGAGGCTTTCGCTCAGAGAAAGACACATTGCAAAGCACAACCTGGGTTTTACAGCCTCACCATTTTAGTCTGGCCCAACTGGAGCAGCCAAGGGAAGGGGCCAGGCCTCTTTGCTCAGACCCTGAGTTATTTGTGGATGAAAAAGCCCTACAGGGTTTTTCTCCCTCCTGCAAGTCACTTAATCCCTTGTGGCTTTCACAAGTGCCCTGGGCCTCCAGGGTGCTCAAGCTTTGCTTACAAGTAGACGCCAGTCTCCCCAAGTTTATTCTTTTGCCATTTTTGGGGTGGCTGGAGTCAGTGCAGAAACAAGCCAATAGCACAACGATCCCTTGGCTGCTCTGTGTGGGGAGTGGGGGACTGCTGCCAGGGTTGGCTCAGTTTTTCCTGATTGCTGCTCCTCAGGAATGTAGTTGAGATCCAAACACATCTTTTCCTCCTGCCCCATCCAGTGGTTCAGGCTGGAAGAGCACTTTGCAGTCAGGAAGAAGTCAGATATCGAACTGCAGTACCTAAATCCCCCAAGAAGGACTGGGGCAGCTGCTGCTTCTCCCGCCTTGGGGGGACAATGACTGGGAATGCTGGCCTGGTAGGGCTGGAAAAGCTCCTCGTCAGGGTGGCAGCACTGGGAGAAGCTGCTCTTCCCATCAGATACGGGGTCAGCATGATGGACGCAGGCACAAGTGCAGGCCATCTAACTTTCTGCTAATGCTTCTGCAGTGCAGGACACGCTACAAAAATAAAACATGGAGCTTTATTTCCCCCATCACACAGCCTTGCCTCAGGCACATAGTTCAGCCCTCAGCCCAGACTGCTCTCCATACAAATGTAAGGAGCACATTTCCTCTGCCCACAGCCCAGGTGCTGTGCTGTAGGCAGCACTGCTGGAATCTATCGCACCAGGCCATGGCCCTGCTGGGAAAAGGAAACTTAAGGCACAACAGCTTTCCCAGCAAACCCTCCCTGCTAGTAAGCACAGGGAAACCAAAGCAATACAAATAACCTGGCTTTGTTCACTGAGAACTGCGGAGACAGGAAAAAAGCTGAGGTGGAGATAAGGGGGAGCCTTCCTTGTCTTCACGGGGTCCTGCACACAAACACAGGCTGCCTTAGGTCAGACCAAGAGCAGAAGGGATCGGTTTTAGGAAGCACTGTTGGCTTCTCACTTACGAGTCTCTCTGCCTCTGGCACTGCAGTGAAAGCAAGAGCTGTGACCTGCTCCTGCTCTCCCTGTGCAGCCTTCCTGGGCCGGGCTGGGTGGAAGGATGCTGTGCTGGGCAGGACAGAGGGCTCTGGAGCTGAAGTCGCCTGCTAGCCCACCGCATGGAGCTGAAGCCGCCTGCTAGCCCACCGCATGGAGCTGAAGCCGCCTGCTAGCCCACCGCACGGAGCTGAAGCCGCCTGCTAGCCCACCGCACGGAGCTGACACCTCAGCTGCTGGGTGCTGCCCAGCCAGAGACTGTAAAGCCCACAAGACCCCCCCTGCCAACCCTGTGGTGTATCCAGAAACCCACAAAGTGCTGCAGAAGAGACTTCAAGGCACACCACGGGCTTATAGGACACACCACAAAAAACACCTGGAGGGCCATGGGGTGCACGGAAATAAACACAGAGGGCTCTGGGGACATAAAATAGTGCACGGAGAGGTTGAGGGGTAGCCAGAAGGCGCTGGGAGGGGCCTGCAGAGCAAACTGAAGGGGCCCGCAGACGGCCCTGGAGGCTCTTCCACACAGACGGGGGCTCTGAGGGACAAGAGGCAAAGGGAGGCCTCCACAGGGGGGACATGGAGAAGCCAACGATAGTGAGGACCACTGAAACATATAAATATCTTAAGGGTGGGGGTCATGAGGACGGAGCCAGACTCTTCCCAGTGGTGCCCAGCGCCAGGACAAGGGGCCATGGGCGCAAACTGAAGCAGAAGAGGTTCCAGTTGAATGTGAGGAAGAACTTCTTGGCTTTGAGGGTGGCCGAGCCCTGGCCCAGGCTGCCCAGGGGGGCTGTGGAGTCTCCTTCTCTGGAGATCTTCAATCCCCGCCTGGCCGCTGTCCTGTGCCCCCTGCTCTGGGTGAGCCTGCTTGGGCAGGGGGGTGGCACTGGGGGAGCTCCGGAGGGCCCTGCCAACCCCGGCCAGTCTGGGATTCTGTGAAAGGCGGACAGCGGCCGGGGGGGCGGGGGGCGGTCAGTACCTAAGCAGGTCGGCTCTGACGGCTCTTCCTCCTCCGAGGCGGGCTTTGCCAGTGCGAGAGGGCCCGGGCACCGCCACCGGCGGTGGGTAGTACCCCTCAGGGCGCAGCCCCGGGCCAGCGGGGCGGGAAGGCGGCTGGCCCAGGCCCAGCCGGCCCTGACAGGAGCCGCAGGAGCGCGCCCGCTGCCGCCGCCCCCAGCCTGAGGGGCCGCGTCCCGCCCCCGCCGCGGCCGTTGCGCCCGGCGCACGCGCACTTCCGGCGCGCGCGGCGATTCAAATCCGACGGGGCGGGGTGCAGCGCCGCGCTTCTGATTGGTCGGCGGCCGGGCAAGCCGCGCGTCGATGGTCCGCAAGGGGGGAGTGGGCGGGGCGGAGGGCCCGCGGCGGTGAGGCCCGCGTCGGCCCCGCTGTCAGGATGAGCGCCGCGACCCCGCGGCGGGCCCCGGCCGCTTCCCCCGCCCCGCGCCCGCTGGGCAGCACCGGCGCCTCCGTGCTCGCCGAGTGCCCCGGGAACGACGATGAGTGGGAGAGGCGGCAACGCCGGCGCTCGAGGGCCACCGACGTCCAGCTCTGCAGCACCGACTCGCCGCTGGGCCTCGCCTCGCCCGCACCCAGGTAGGGCCGGGCCCGGTGTGAGGGGTTGCGGGGAGGGAGGCGGGAGGGGGGGTGCGCGGAGGCGGAGGGTGCCCCAAACCACCGTGTCTCCCCAAACCACCGTGTCTCCCCCAGGCAGGCGGACGCATCGCTGCCGGCCCTCCCCCAGTGGAGCAACGCTCAGATCTCGGACCACTACAGCACCTGCATCAAGCTCTCCACCGAGAACGTGAGTCGGCCACAGCGGGGAGGGCTCCCCACCCCGGCCCCCCTCACACCTCCTCGCTCCGGCCGTGGCTGCAAGGCCGGGAGGGATTTTAAACTCCTTGAGCCTTGGCCACGCCGTTATTCTCCATCCAAGCCCTCTGAGCCCCATCCCTGATCCAAGCCACAGCCAGAGCTGGGGCTCCATCGCTGCCTTCCCGGCCGTAACAAAACAGGACGTGGCATGGACTGTATCCCCTCGGTCCTGCTGTAAATACCCCCACGGGATGAGGGTTCAGACATGGCATGGACCGTATCCCCTCGGTCCTGCTGTAAATACCCCCACGGGATGAGGGTTCAGACAATTTTGACAGGTGTCATTTTCAAGGGGGTCAGTTCTGAGCTGTGCTTTATTGCAGAAAATCACCACGAAGAATGCCTTTGGCTTACACCTGATAGATTATATGACTGAGATCCTGAAACAGAAGGACTCTGAACTGACCAACTTCAAGGTGAGAGGAATCACCGCCTGGTCACAGCAGTGCTTTGTCTCCGACTGGCATTTAGCCTAAGGTTTAGTCAATAACAAACCTCAAATAACGCTGAAGGTAACTGAGCTGATTACTTCCACTAAAAATACCTGGCAGAGGTAGCACAGTCACTTTTCACAGAAGCTTCCAGCGTTGAATCCTTTCATAACCGCAGAAATTAAAGGCTGTTTCAGTTGTGGTCCTTCAAAAGGAGGGCTTGCTTAAAAGCAGGACTTGTGAGGTAAATACTGAGCGTTACAACCAGTAACAAAACAAGGCTGGAGAAGAAAGGAAGTTAGTGTGGCTAATTCCCGGACTAATCTTGATCCGGGATGGATCAGAATAAGAACTTGCCAGGGCAAAGACTTGCTTGCTATAACGGTTCACTTATGCTAGGAGGGAGAAGTGAATTCTTGGATGAGTGAACAAATGGCAGAGCTTTTGAACGTGGCCTCAAGGAACCCCTGAGCTAGCTGGCTTATGGTCGATGGAACTGAGGAAGGAGCGGGAGGTAGTGCACAGGTTTTCAGTGAGTGGTTCCTCACCTTCCCGGGGGGAGGTCTGTGATCAAAAAGTGCACTTGGCATCTCCTGTGCTTCACCTCTTCTGACTTTGTAATTTGGGAAAATAGAACGATACCAAGAGGATGACCTAAAAGTAGGCATGAAGGAGAGGTGGAGGAGAGAGCTGTCTTGGCAGATGCAAATCTACACCTTTCTGCTTCTCCCCATTGCTTAATCTTGGCAACTTTTAAAGCATTCTTCTGTGTGATCCCTTCCAAAAGACCTGACAAACCAAACTGTAGGCTCTGCCTGGGAAGACACATCTTCACCCCTGCTGTGCACCTAGGTCTGCAGTACATTTCAGGATAAATCCTTTTCCAGTTGTTCACCATTCTGATTTTAACGCAGAGCATTCAGAAATTCAGGTCTGCAGCTTGCCTTCTGCATTTGCATCTTCTAGACAAGACTTTTTCCTTCCTAACTAAAAATCGCATCCTTTGTTCCTCCTGTCAGATAGCGGCCGGCACGCTTGATGCCAGCGCGAAGATTTACGCCGTGCGCGTGGATGCGGTCCACGCAGATACCTACAAAGTTCTTGGAGGCTTAGGCAAGGACTCAGCACCTGCAAAAAACGTGGACAGCCCAGAAGGAGGTGTGCCATTCAGTCTTTTTCTGTTAAGCTGTTAATGTTCCACCTGCGTATAAGAGAATTGTCAGTGTACTCACATAGCCCCCATGAATTTAGAAGCTCCTTGTACGTTTTGGAGTATTAATAGCTTTATTTTTCAAGGTCTGGGAAACATCAAATTAGTTTGCCTGGGTGCTTGAGCAGGGAGGGTTGAGATGAGAATCTGAATCTGTTGCTCAATCCTGTATTCGGCAATTTGGCCCATCGGATTTGAATGCAAACCAAAGGTGGCCTAATCTGAAACGAAGAATGAAGTGCCCCACGGTTTGCTGTCCTTTGCTTTGAAATGAAAATGTGATGTTAAATAAAATAGGGTCGATAAAAAGAAGTGCAGCATCCAGCCAATGAAACATTGGTGGTTCATGCTAATAAGTACGTAACTGGGTAACTTCATACCCACGGGGTTTTACATGGTACAAAGTGCAGTGAACGTTGTGCTATCCCCCCATAGGGTATTTTAGCAAGTTTTCTAAGTATAACTCATTCTTCTTTTCCTTTTAGAAGACAGTCCAGCTCCTGAGGCTGTCAAGATAGTTCAGAAAAAGAAAAAGCACTCATTCAAAACCATCGAGCAGAACTTGAATAACATCAATGTGTCGAAGGCGAATCGCAGATGTGAGGTGGGTGGAGGGGGGCTGCTGTAGCAGCTGCATTCTGGTGGGGGGAAAAGAGATGTTGCCCCATCTTTCTCATTTCTATTGTTTTCCTTATTGTGCATTCCTCTCTTGGGCTCTAACATTCACATGCATGTCTGTGAATTCTGCTATTACAGCAAGATTGTTCCTAGTCACGTATATTCCTGCTGTGTGAGGCAGCTGTGGGAGCTCTCTCCTCGCTGAAAAAGATGCATGGGTCATTCTCCTTCAGAGCTGTACCTGAAAGTCTCCTGCAGAGCTGCTCACGCCTTCCCTCGGTTCCTTGATTCTATCCTTCATTCTGTACCTGTAGGTTGATCCCATGTTCCAGAAAACAGCCGCATCTTTTGATGAATGCAGCACAGCTGGCATTTTCCTCACTGGGCTGCGTACCCAAAGCTGCCACAGCGAGCTCCTCTTTGACTCGAAGATTGTGCCTCTCCCCTCTTCAGAGACGCTCACGCTGCCAAACTCTGATCCTGTGAAAGTGACGGATTTAAAGCGTGAGTGCCAGTAACCGCTAAGCAAAGGGGTCCATCCAGACCTTTCAATCCTTTTCATCTCCCAAGCGTGCTCATTTTAGCCTCAGCCAGCCTGACTTGTGCTTTGGTTCACTGCTTGGCTACCCTATGGCACCGTTGCTCTGATTCTGCTCATGTTGAGACTGGTTGCTGGAAAAACAGGACCTTTGCAGGTTTTAGATCGCTACGTGTAGCTTAACCTCTGGCAGGCCTGTCACACAGCATGCATGTGTGGTCTGAGCAGTGCAGCAGTTGAGGTTGGTGTGCTCCAGGTTAAGACCTGACCTTTTTAGCGTGTTTTGAGCCTGTACATACTACTGAACCCCGCTGCTCTGGTAAGATTCCCAGCGTTATGCCCGCCCTCGAGTTGGGGTAGCAACTGAACTGTCCCTTTCTGCTGAGAAATGAGCGCAACAGCTTTTGCAGTGAGCCCTGCGCTGCCCTACATGGAAGAAGGGCTGCCTACATGTGTGGCTTTAAGCATGATTTAATCCCAGGCACTTGTTTTAGGTGCTGGTTGCTTCATCCTATATCAAATCTCTCCCCCTTGCTCTCCTCTCTAGCCCTCCTAGCACAGTGCATTGAAAAACGCCCCATCTGCTCTTCGCTGGCTGGTTTCCAGTTTACAAAATGGGATGCTGAGTCCCATGATGAGGTACGTTTGTTAGCTCTGTGCCAGGTGGGATACTTGAGCCGTGTTCTGCGCTCACCAAACCACGCAGGGCAGTGGGATGTTGCGCTGCAGGGCCGCTGATATCCTGCAATTTTTTTCCTGAGTGCTTTCTCCTCCTACAGTCAGTGTCAGCCCTGTTGGATAAATTTAAGAAGAGCGACCAAGTGTTCGATATCAATGCGGAGGTAGACAGCGATGAGGAAGACCCTGTTCCCAGCCTGCCAGATGATGACTTCAATTCTAACTCCCCCAGGAGTACAGTAACAGGCAAGATTGGGGAATTCACAGAAAACCTCAACTCCTTTGGAACAGTCCACAGTAGCGAGAGGTAAGTAGTCGCTGAAAATCTATAGCTGTGCTTTGATAGCGAGCGACAACTTCTGGCAGCTCTCTGGGGAATCTCTAATTTACTGTGTACACGTTTCCCATCTGACTCTAGCTTGCTTTCTGCTCAGCTTTCGGGTACATCCAGGAATGCATTACAGTGATATCTCTACCTCCCAAGGGGACCTTTTTGTAGGGTCACATTTCCCCTGAATGATTGCTTCTCCACTCGCTCTGCTGCCTGGTTTCCAGCCCGCCCTTTGGCAAATCCACCTCTGTCTTTGCAGCAGCTTCACAGACTCTGGGCAGTGAACACCCACAGTACCATTCACTGATTAAAGAGCGGGAGTCCTGCATGCGTGCCGGCAGAGGGAGCAGGCAATGTCTGTACAGAGCTGATCTGGATATTAAATGCACGCTCAGGCCCGGTGTGTGCCAAAGGAATGATTTCACTGAGCAGCATGTGTGCTCTTTCCAGAATTGATGCGGTTCCTTTCGGAGGGGGAGACATCGGGAGCATGTGCCTTCACCTCTCCATGAAACCAGGGGAATACTCCTACTTCAGTCCCCGAACCCTGTCAATGTGGGCTGGCCCAGAGCACTGGCGTTTCAAACCTCGACACAAATGTACGTATTCAGAGAGGGGGGCTTGTACGCCGCAGATGCGGCTACTGCCAGGTCCTGCTTACCTTTGGAGATGGGTGGCACCTGAGTCATAAAGCAGGGACAGTAAAGAAGGGGACAAGCCTGTGTGGCTCTCTTCTAGCCAGATGGGAAGCAGTACTGAGTTCAGACACCAGAAAGGCTCTCAGCCACACACAGATCTGTTGGCGTCTAACGCATTCTCTATTGTTTGGGTTTGTTGATGGTGCTCAAAGTTGAGTGGGTGTCTCTTACTGCAGCAACAGGTGATACTAGCACTAATATAGCTCCTGCTGTTGTTTCCCACCTTCTGCATAAAACCTGAAGATTAAATTACACTTTCCGCTTCTATAAAAAGATACTGATCCCTTTAAAACGTGAAGCTGAGAACACCACCTATCGCTTTCCCCTAACAAAGGTGAAGGTCCTTGTAGGTGACCTTCCTGTGTGGAGCAGATGCTCAGGTTAGGAGTGAGCTTGTTGTCCTTACTCAGTCACAAAGCACTGACAGTTTCCTTCCTTTCTGCAGCAGACGCTGGCTCTGAAAGAGAAACCAAGAAAAGGAATGCAAAGAAAGCATTTGAAATTAACTTTGATGAGGATATCGACTTTAAGGCATATTTCCGTAAGACCAAGGTACGTGCTGAGTTTTGGCCTCTTTCTGCTCCCTCTTTTGCCGTATCCGTGTGTCTTGGAACTGTCACCTGCAAACGGCTCTGTAGACCCAACATCACGTGTGTTCCTTGCCACAGCGTCTTCTGACTCCAAGGTCACATTATAAATAGTTTTACCAACCCTGGGGGTGGAGAGTCAGGCTGGATTCTTCCTGGCTTATACCCCGTCAAGTCAAAGAGACCCTGCAGCTCCAGCCGCTTGTCTCAGGATGCTGCGCAGAAGCCACTGGGGCACTGACTGGACCAGTGTGGAAGTCCTCTTTGGAGGAATCGCAGAACTTGCCCCCTTTCAGACAAAGACCTGTGTTCAAAGCGCTTATTTGTGCGTTACTCTTCCAAATAGTGGAGAGCTCATGGGTAATGGCATTTATTACCTTCCCCAGGCAGCTGTAACTCTAGCAAAATCCATTCTGGAAAACCAGAATGTGAAGAGCACCACGCTTCCCGCAGACTTCAACTATGACCCTAACAACATTCTCCAGCTGTTCCTCAAACCAGCTGTTAAGGTAAGAGTCTTTAAAAGCTTGTGGGCAATGACACCGCGCACAAAGCCGCTCTTCGCCAAACGCTTGCAGTGCTTTGGGGTGCTCCTCAGGGATGGAGAGGGGCCAGCAGGGTGCTCACTGAACTGACCCACTTGCCGGATGCTGAAGCCGCTGTGCTTCGCTGTTGTGCTTTACCAGGGGCTTGCTAGAGAGCTGGTATGCGAAGAGGAGGAGGAGGAGGAGGAAGAGCCAGGAGCCTGGGAAAAGGGGAGATGATGAAGGAACAAGGTGCCGGCATTGCTTGGGAAAATATTTAGTTTTTCCTTTCCTGACCCCTGGTTTTGTCTCTGTAGCTCTGCAGGACATCCGAGCCGGATGGCTTGTTGGATCACGAAGATGAGATCGGCGAATATGATTACAACAACCCCAATGACACCTCCAATTTCTGCCCTGCATTGCAGGTAACCGGAACAAGATTTCTTTCTGTTGCCTATATTTGATATGCAATGGGAATAATTTAGGAAGGATCTGCGTCCGGAATTAATTACTAGTGAAAAAGAATTGGAGCTGCAGATTATGACAAAGTCTCTGTGCACACCCCTGCCCCCTCAACTCTTAACATCAACTGAACTTCTTTGCCTTTGGTGTTCACCAGTCAGTTTACTGCAGAAACTCTGTTCCAGCCTTTTCCATACGCCTGTGCCCTAAAGCAGGAGTAAATGCCCTCGCTCACCTCTGCAGTCATCTCTCCACAGTGAGGTTTGCTCCCAAGCTGTTTCCAGCTCCCGTTGAAGTAGGTTTCTTCTAAAGCATCAGCTTCCTGTCAGGCCAGTGCTGCCTCCTGAGTGTTTGTGACAAGTCTTGGCTGCGCCCACACCGCCAGGAGAGCCCTCATCTCTTATCTTTCCGCGTAGAACAGGCTTTTGATATTCTGCGCTCTAGATCTCCCTTGGGTTTAGCCTTAGCTCAGCCTAAGCGCACATGGGGAGAGGCTGAATAAGAACGTGTTCCATGGGGAGGGTGGGCAGGTACTGCCGCCCTCCTGAGAGGCGGGTGCTCTATCGGTGCAGGACGTCTCAGGCTCCTCAAAGATGTCTCTGGGTGGCCTCACTGCTGTGATCTCTTCTTTATCAGGCCGCAGACAGCGATGATGATGATAACGACCCCGTTCAATTCATGGGCCAGATGGGGGAGTTCAACCTCACGGCCCACCCTGATGGTCAAGACGCTGAGCTCAACAGGGTTGCCGACGATGTCGATATCACAACGTACGGAGAGCTGAACCTCATTGCTGAGCCCCAGAAGGTAAGGACTCATATTATCGCCGAGCTGTGAACTGCTCACTGGGCAGCCTGGAGCAAAGCCTCTCAACACCTCGGGTGGTTACAAGTCCTGAGACTGGTTTTCACAGAATCCCAGACTGGCAGGGGTTGGCAGGGCCCTCGGGAGCTCACCCAGTCCAACCCCCCTGCTCAAGCAGGCTCACCCAGAGCAGGGGGCACAGGACAGCGGCCAGGCGGGGGTTGAAGATCTCCAGAGAAGGAGACTCCATACCCTCCTGGGCAGCCTGGGCCAGGGCTCGGGGGCTCAGCCACCCTCAAAGCCAAGAAGTTCTTCCTCACATTCATCTGGAACCTCTTCTGCTTCAGTTTGTGCCCTTTGCCCCTTGTCCTGGCGCTGGGCACCACTGAGAAGAGTCTGGCTCTGTCCTCGTGACCCCCACCCTTGAGATATTTGTAGGTGTTGATGAGATCCCGTCTCAGCCTTCTCTTCTCCAGGCTGAACAAGCCCGGCTCCCTCAGCCTTTCCTCCTAGGGGAGGTGCTCCAGTCCCCCCATCATCCTAGTTTCCCTCCTCTGGACTCTCTCCAGGAGTTCCTCATCTTTCTTGAACTGGGGAGCCCAGAACTGGACCCAGTGCTCCAGGTGGGGTCTCCCCAGGGCAGAGCAGAGGGGGAGGAGAACCTCCCTCGCCCTGCTGGCCACACTCCTCTTGATGTGCCCCAGGGTGCCCTTGGCCTTCTTGGCAACAAGGGCACCCTGCTGGCTCATGGTCAGCTTGTCGTCCACCAGGGCTCCCAGCAGGTCAGCCCCCAGCCTGTACTGGTGCATGGGGTTCAACCTCCCCAGAGGCAGCATGGTTTTCCCCGGTGCAGAATCTCCTGGGTTTGCTGCTGGACACTTTATTCCCAGATGAACCCTTGTGTAAGAGAAGGGAATTAAAAATTAGAGGTTTAGTTGTAAGATAGCATTCACCATCGTTGTTCCCAAGGAGAACTGTGTTTTGTTTGTTCCCGTGGTCCCGACTGAGGATAGCGCTGCTGCTTCCACTCAGTTGCTCTCAGCTTAACCCCAGGCTTCTTTTCCTCAGGTCAATAAAATAGCGATTCAGTACGCAAAGACAGCCAAGAAAATGGACATGAAGAGGTTGAAGAAAAACATGTGGGAACTCTTGACTGACGGGGAGAAGAAAGAAGTGGCAGAGGTGAGCGCAGGGGGAGCCAGATACCTCAATAGGCCCCAAGGATAAGAGAATGCCCTGCAGGTAACTGAGCTTAACTCCTGCAGAGACAGTCGTGGCAATTCCTTTCTTGTAGCCTTGCTCCCGTGGGACGGGTGGTAAGGCCAGGCTGAGTGTAACTTGCAGTGTTTTTTCTCTGAGTGCAAGGCTGAGTAGTGGGGAGCAAAATCTGTCTCATCAGTGTCTGGTTTTGGTTTTTTTTTTTTTTTGCTAAATAGATGTCAGCTGCAGAGAAAGAGGGGAACACTTCACTGGTAGCAGGCGAGAAGGTCTTCAGCAGCATCACGAAGAAACTGCTTCACAGGTAGAGAGGCCCTAAAAAAGGTTGGACTGAAGATGGGGATGGACTTCAGCTGAGCTCAGGCAAACGCTGACCCTCCAGTGTCTATTACAAACCTAAGTGAAGCTCAAGGGGGAAAAATCTCTCCTCTTGCTCTCTGGGTTTGCATTCAGGTTGGCAAATTCTTTGCCAGCGGGAGGGGAAAGGTAGAGAAAACCAAATCCCTGGGGAAGAGCTAATCTTTGGCGACCTGGTCCTTGCAAGCACGCTCTGTCCATCAGGTTTCAGTAGGCTCTGGCCATCCTAACCTCCTCCCTTCTTTTTTGCAGGCTGCCTTCCGTGATGGCCAACAACCTGTCCATCCCCTTAGCCTTCGTCTGCCTCTTGCATTTGGCAAATGAGAAGGTAAGCGCAGCGTGCGCACAGGAGACGGGGCAGGAGCAGTGGGCGAAACTTGCAGTGAAAAGCACTGGGAGCAGGGCCCTTTTCTTGCTCCATCAGGACAATTTAAGCCCCTGTTTCATGCTTGTAGAAAACAGAAATCAGTCTGATGTGCTGGGAACGACAGCCCATGGTTAAGCACTCGTAGCATTTCCAGCCTAAGCGCTGTCCGTCCTTCCTCGTCCTTGGGTCTGGCAGCAGCGGGGTGAGCACTTTGCCGCTCAGCGTTGTTCCAAGTGTTGTGAGCATTTCAGGCTCCAAAGGAACAGCCGGTGGGAAGCCTTGGTCTTGCGTGCGCTGACGGTGACCAAAGGGGCTGGGGTTGTTCTGAACCTTCCTCGCGGGTATTTTGGGGTTTTTTTTATGCCAGGCCTTCAGACTCGGAGGGGAAGAGCCCGGGCTTTGTCAAACTTAGCTTTAATTTTATATTCCCAGAATCTGAAGCTGGAGGGCACAGAGGACCTGTCTGATGTCCTAGTGAAACAAGGCAACTGAGCCCCGCGTGGAGCAGACCCCCCGGGGCCGACCCATAGGACAGAGCTCAGCTTCCCAGCTGACCGGTGCTCGCTCTGGACTAGCGCATCAGTGGCAGCTTTATCTCCTCCCAGCACCATGGCTGAAAAATCCCACCAGTCTCTGCATCCCGGGAAAACTTTTAAATCAAGGATGTTCAACCTAAACATAGGACCTGTACAGATGGACAGCTGCAGCTCAGCCTGCTTGGCTCCTGCCATCTTCCATCCATCATCTCTTTCCTGGGTCTGGGTAGCGGAGTTCCTCCATCTCACTGTGAACCGCCAGTGCCTGCTAGCAAAAGGCTCCTCTGCGTGTCACTCGCTGTCGGCCTGTAATTCCCGCTATGTGGACTGACTGTTACCCATGTCTCCTGTTTCTCCTGTATTCCTGTTCATCCCCCCAAATTATTTACCTTTTATACTGAGCTTTTAAAGATAATAAATTGTTACAGACTTTGTAGATAGACCTTTGAGATGGGGAAGAAGGAGTCTCCCGAAACAGGAGAGAGAGGTTAAAATAACACAGGCGGGGCAGGGAGCAGCAAGAGCAGGGCTGCTTCCTAAAGACAGGCGAGCTGGGAGCTGTGGGGAATCACATGGCTGGAGTGTCACCAGCCAGGAGCCAGCCCTCCAGTAGCTGAACGTCAGCAGGACCAACCTGGAGATGGTGGCCGGGTTCAACCAAGAGTTGAGAGCGCCAGGCACGTTCATGGTTGCTGAAGCAGGTCCAAGATCAAGCCGGGAAGTTGGTCTGCAGGTCAGGGTTGGGTCTGAGGTGGTGAGGCAGGGAGACCAGTGCTCCCACCACAGCTCAGGCAGGGGCTGAAGCCCTTGAGCTGAGCTCCAGCGGAGCTCCTGGGCCATGGGTGTGGGGTCAGGACCCCTGGTGAGGCTGGGCATTAGGGCTTATTAGTGCTCTCAGGGCCCTGGCGAGGTGGGTGGAGAACAGCTCTGGGCAGGGTGGGGGACCCTTAGACCTGGCTCCAGAGGGCACCTCTGGGCCAGAGGCCGGGCGGTGGGACCCCCCCTCCCCGAGAGCTGGCCCGAGGGGGTACCTTGGGGGCTCAGGATGTGCTGCTGGGGCACAAGATGAGAGTTTTTAAGTAAAATAGTCACAAAGAGGGACTTTCTTAACAAAGAATGGGTGTATTTCCATGAGTTGCAATTCAGCTGAGGGGAGAACCGCACGGGATGCGCCAGCAGCCCCCCCATATCCACAGCTTCGAGACCAGTGGGGGAGGCTTCCCCGAGGGGCTTCTGGGGCGATTTGGGGTGCTTCACCCCAGCCCCTCCAGCACAGCCAGGGAGGGCTCGAACACACCCACGCCTGCCGCCCCAGGATCTGAACGGTGTCCTGCCCAGCCCTGGGGCTCAGCATCCCCGGGGCAGCTGCCCCCCGCCTTGCCCTTGAGATCCTTCAGCCCCATCTCCCAGAGTAGCCACGGGACCGGGCCCCCGGCAGCTGCCTGCCTCTCGCTCCCCAGCCATCTGCGGCGTAGTGTCAGGAGGGGAGGTGGAAGAAGCGGGCGATCCTGCTGCTCTGGGGGCCGTGCAGCCCTCCTGGCCGCTGCACTGGCAGCGAGTTCCCCAGTTCCTCCTCCAGCATCTGGAGAAGAAAAACAGTGCTGCCACGTCCCGTGCCCATGCCGCAGGGGCTTGCGGCAGGGAGAGCAGCCCCCCCCATGGCATCCCAGCTCCCCCACCGCACCCCAGCTCCCCCACCGCACCCCAGCCCCCCATCGCACCCCAGCCCTCCACCGCACCCCAGCCCCCCCTGTCGCATCGCAGCCCCCCCTGTCGCATCGCAGCCCTCCACCGCACCCCAGCCCTCCACCGCACCCCAGCCCCCCCCATCGCACCCCAGCCCCCCCCCATCGCACCCCAGCCCCTGGACCAATTCAGGGAGGAGCTGCTCCGGGACCACTCACCTCCTTGCGGGCAGCCAGCCGTTCCCTCCACTCGCTGAGCTCCATGGCGTGCTCCTGGTCCAGCCGCCCCAGCTGCCTCCTCTCCTGCTCTGCCAAGACGTGCATCTTCTCGCTCTGGGAGAGGGGAGGTGGAAAAGGGCAGGAAGGTGCTCGGGGAGCGGGAGCAGGGGTGCGGGAAGCCCCCCCGGGGTGGGTGGTTTTGCAGTGATTTCCCCCCCACCCCAGTACCTGCATCTGCTCCAGCTCTGCCAGGCTCCCAGCCTGCTGCTGCTGCAGCTCCTGCAGCTTCTGTGCCTGCTGCTCCTGCTGCTCCTGCGCCTCCGCTCGCTGCCGCCGCTCCTCCTGCTGCAGGAACTGGGGGGGACAGCCACCCACATCACCCTCCCTTTCCCCAAAAGCCATCGCTTATGGTTTTGGGGGAAATTTCCCCATGCTTTATGCCAAGGAACCTCGTTAGCCCCGGACAAGTCCTTGTACCTGCTTGGCCCTCTCCCTCTGCTTGGCCCCGTTAGCCTCCTGGATCTTCAGGTTGTCCTTGAAGAGGGCCAGGCGGATTTTGGCATCGCAGCGTTGGCTTTTCAGCAGCTGAGCCCGCTCCTGTGCCTGCTGGCTCCTCAGATCCTCCAGCAAGAGCTGGTGGAAGCGGTTCATCCTCTCCGTCTCCTGGGAAAGGGGTGGGAGGGTGAGCCAGGAGAGGGCCGGGGAGCCCACAGGGTGGGGGGAGCGTCGCTGGTGGCTCCCACCTCACCTTCTCATGGCGCTTGCGGAGCTGCTGCCTCTGCAGCGCGTGCTGCTCCTTCACCTGCTGCCTGAAGAGCTGGTACTTCTCCTGCAGGTGCCCTTGCTCCATGCTCCACACCACCGACTCACGGGCTGCCGGGCAAGACCACAGCACCGTGACCACCTCCAAACCCACCCCTTGCCCCAGCCAGACCCCTGCTCCCCATCCCAAGGACCCCCCATCCTCTTCCTCCTCCGCCCAGCCCAGCCCACCTCTCCGGAGGCTATGGATCTTGTTGATGCACTCCCAGTCAATGGACATCATCTTCTTTTTGTGCTCCTGGACGACTCTCTGCAGGGCTGCATTGAGTTCCTCCTGCTGCTGCTGCAGGAACCGCTGCTCCTGCGGCGAGTAATGGAGGGGCTTCACCCCAGCACCCAGGGGAGATGGTCCCCAGGTTCCTGGTGGCACCGCTGGAGGAGCCAGCGCTGCCCTGGACCCTCACCTCTTTCCTATCACCCTTCAGCTCTTGCATCCTCCTCCTGCAGTCCTTCTCCTGGAGAGACTTGAGGCGCTTGGCCTCGTCTTGCAGCCTTGCCGTGTACTCAAGCTCCTGGCGTTCCTTCAGCTGCCGGTAGCGCCGCTCCGAGCCCTCCACCTCCCGGTCGTAAAACTCCTTCTTGCTCTGCCATGCAGATACAGTTAACGGGGCTGCAGGGACCAGAAGAAGCAGCCACCACAGCAACCCCTCCCAGACCCCAGCACCCCCTTGCTCATGTCCCTCTCTGACCATATCACGGCACCAAGGGACGAAGGTCCGGTTACCGTCATCTCCTGCTCAATGTGACGAAACATCTGCTCCCGCTGCTGGTGAAACTTCTGCTCCAGCTGGCTCTGAGCTCGCTGCTCTTCCTTCTGCAGCACTCGCAGCTCACGGAGCTCCTGGCGCCTAAAGGTTTGAGAATCAGGGTGAGAGGGGGCCACAGGTGTCCCCGAAGGGGACCTCTCCCTCCCAGGATGGCTGTTTTGTAGGTGGCCAAAGGAAGGGAGAAGCTCAGTCCTGGTGCACCGTCACGGAGAAGAATTTCCCTAGCAAGAAGGAAGATGGGGCACTGGTTGGGTCTGTGGTGGCCACGCTCCTAAGCTCAGCTGATGTCGCTGCCCCTCCATCTCCCCCTTCAGCCTTTCCTACTCTCCTCGGGTGACGTGAGAGCTTATGGGAGAAGATGTTCCCCTCCTCTTCCCTTAAGCAGGCTGCTGGACACACCAGATATGGGGCTGGGCAACGTTTTGGCTCCTCGTGTGTCCCTACTGCACAGCCCTGAGGGCGCAGGGAAGGGCTTGCTCATGCTCTCCTGCAGGAGTAGACCCTGGCCAGGGAGGCAGATGGGTTTTCCAAGCCTGGAGGTCAAGAACTTTACACAGAGCCCCACAGTCCCATCCTCCCCTTTGGCCCTGGTCCTCCTCATCCAGAAATGGGTGGAAGATGCCCGGTGGCCCCTCTGCTACCAGCATCACTCACCGAGCTGAGCGCACCATCTCACCCCTCGCCCCAGCCTTGCCAACGGTCCTGGCGGTCGTCACTCTCACCTCCTCCCCATCCACCACAAACCTCCGGGTTTTCTTGACCGTCCTTTGGAGCGAGGAAGGTTCCTGCGATCGGGAGCAATGGTTTGAGCTCAGATGGCCCAAAACTACGTAAACCCAACATGGGAGGCCCATGCAAGGAGGGTGGGCAGCTTCACATGGCCATGTTACCTGCAAGCTTCTCACCTGCTGGGCTTCCCTGGCAGAGGGGAAAGGCTGCGCTTCTGCAGGGAGGGCACCTGGACCTTGAACATCTGCAGGGTTTTCCACAGGGGACAGCTCCTCTCCTTGCTTTGATGTGATGGATGGATATGGTGTGTTCCCTGCTTCCCACGCTGCCCGTGCCTGGGAGGAGGTGCGGATGAGGGCAGAGTCAAAGCTTGCAGCCTTTGTGGCCTTTGGATGCCCACCAAGGGCTTCCTGGGGCTCTGGCACTGCTCCGTGAGCCTCCAAGCCACCCATCTCCTCTCCAGGTCCATCCCTTGATGGCCCTTCAGGAGCTGGAGCAACCTGCACCTCATCTTCTCCAAGCTCTCCATCATTTCCATCTTGTTCTTTCCAGCCATTCTCACAAGCAGCTCCTGGCTGGTTGTCTCTGGGGCTGTTTTCCACTTGCTCTTCCATTTCTTCTTCAAGAGACCCCAGGATCTCCATGGGGGACAAATCCTCTGCTGAATTTTGGGCCTCCTCACTTGCAAGTCCCTCTCCTGTAAGTGCTGCAGAGGCTGCCTCCAGTTCCTCTCCTGCCAGCATCACTTCCCCTGGGCTGGCTGCATCTCCCACTGGTTTACAGTCTTCAATCAAACACCCTTTTACAACGTCCTCTTCCAATTTCACTTCTGCTGGCAGCAGGGCTTCCTCAGGAGAAGCTTCCACCCCAGTTTCAGCATTGTCTGTGGCTTCCTCCTCATTCTTCCCCACCCTTGCTCAACCAGGTCCGGGCCAAGGGCCCCGTTCCCCCCCTTGAGAACCTCCACCAGCTCAGCTCCCAGCACCCTCAGGTCCCATGGGTGCCCTCCCTGCTCCATCACCATCCTTCCCAAGGCCATCTTCAGCCCCGGTGGAGCCAACCTCAACCTTCAGGTCTAGCAACGACCGAGTAACCCGACGCTGATGCTTTGCCAGCAACTTGAAGCTCTGGGGTTTGGTCCCTGTGGTCCACAGGTCCAGGGCTGCCATCAGCTGCCCCATGGCTGAGCCCCTGCACCAGTCCCTGTCCATGGGTGCAGGCAGGGCCAGTGAGCTACAAGTAGGGTCTCTGTTTGACTCCTCCTTTGTAGCGCTTTTGGGGGTCAAGACGGGGCTCGGCTGGGCTGCAGGCCCTCCCTCCGTGGGCATTTCGGCCACTGGCGATGCGTTGGCATGTTGGCTTTCCTCCTGCGGCTCTGCCTTGTGTCCAACCTGCTCCGCCTTCAGCTCTTGTGGTTCAGCAAGGTCTCCTGCCTGCGGTGGCCCCGAGGGGAGCTCGGCCACGTTGCAGGGGGTCTCCAGAGGGCTGGTCTCCTCCTCTAGACACCCTTGAACTTCTCCTCCTGCCTCTGCTGGGGCTGATGTCCCTTGAGGAGCATCCAGCGCCGTAATCTCCAACCCACTCGGCAATGCCCCCTGCTGCTCCTTCGTTGTTTCTTGGGACTTCATCACTCCAAAAAACGACCTGCGCCGCATCAGCTTCAGAAACTCGGACGACCTCTTTGCAGGGAGCCTCATGGAGCCCACGGACCCGGGCTCAGACCTCCTCCTCATTTGCTTCAAGAAGTCAGACGCTCTTTTGGTCCTGGGCTCTGCCACCACCTGGACATCGGATGGGATGCCCAGCTCCTCGCCAACTCTCCCCGTGGCATCTGGGGTCTGATGTTCCAGGGGACCCCCCAGTGATGGGGGGCAGGAGGACTCCCCATGCTCCTGCCCAGGCTGTGGGGGTGAACAACGGGGGAGAGGTGAGGCTCAATGAACTCATGGACAGGGTTGGAGGGATCTTGCACCCCAGCTACTCACGCACCAAAGGGACCGGACCTTCCTCCTCTTCCTCCAGCACATCAGCCCGGGCTTCGGCCACCAGCTCCCGGAGCGGCCGCTTGTCAGAGATGCCCGCCACAAAGGGGTGCTGGGTGGGAGAAAGGGAGGTGAGCAGGAGCCAGCACTGGGGATGGGTCCCACCACCCTGGGCAGGTGGCAATGGGTGCTACCCACCTGCAGGAGCTGGCTGGCTGACCACCGCGCCTCCGGGCTCTTCTCCAAGGATTTCCTCAGGAAGTCCTTGAAGTCTTCAGACCTGTGGGATAGTCCCTGTGAGCACAGGGCCAGAAGCTCCCCATCACCCCCACTGTGGACCCCAGGATACTCAGGCTCTGCTAGCACCTTGGCAGGAGGTCCCCACACTGGTGCTGCCCACCACCATCACACGTTTCTGTGGGAAACCCATGGTGCCACCCTTGGAGCTGGGCTTGGAGGAATCACAGCCATCAGCCCCCCCCAAACGCTCAGACACGGCTTCAAGCAGGAGCTGCCCCATGGGACAACTTCTCCCACCACAACCAGCGTTGGGGTGACGACTCCGCACGGGCACTCACCACCTCTTGGGGTGACGCAGGGTGGGCGGCTGGGACTTGGCGATCTTCAGCAGCACCCGGAGGGGGTTCAGCTCGTGGTAGGGGGGCTCCATCTCGGCCATCTCGATCAGCGTGATGCCCAATGACCAGATGTCAGCCTTGTAGCCGTAGGGGCTCTCCTTGGACGTCTCACACTGCACCACCTCTGGGGCCATCCTGCGTGTGGGAGAGAGGGGAAGGGGTTCAGCCTGCCTGGGCTGGGGGCTGGTGTGTCCCCATGAAACCAAACCCAGGTGCCATCCCCTCCAGAGACAACCCTGCAGGCAGAAGAGGCGAGATTCAACCCCAACTCCTCCAACAGCTACCCTGGGAGGCCTCGCGCCCACCAGCACCCCACGTGTCCCCTCCATACATAGTCTCATGCTACTGAGAAGCCTACCCTGGAGCTGGTGTTGGCCAGAGGAGGAACAATCTAGTTTCTTGAGATGCTCCTGGTGTTGAGGAGCCAGTTGCGAGCACCCGTAGGAGGAGCAGGATACCTGGGCTCTCCCAGCCCGCCTGCCTGCACACCCCAATCCCACCATCCCCAGGGATTTCTGCCCCACGCCTACCAGTATGGGGTGCCAATGAAGGACACCCGGCGCTGGACGGTGCTGGAGTTTTTGGCCGAGACACCAAAATCAGCTGCAGAGAAAGCAGCAGTTAGAGAGGATTCCTGGGGCAAAGCATCCCTGGGACTTCGCTCCCAGCCTCCCGGGACCCCGATTCCCCTGGGACTCACCCAGCTTGACATCCCCGTCGAGGGTGAGCAGGATGTTGCCGGCCTTCACGTCCCTGTGGATGATCTTGCAGCCGTGCAGGTACTGCAGGGCCAGCAGCAGCTGCTTGCAAGCTGCTCGGATCTGCTCCTCCGTCAACCCTTTCTCCAGCTCTGCCGTTGGCGCAAATGAACCTCGCCATTAACGATGCCTCCTGCCCAGCACCCCCCACAAAGGCAGGGAAGATCCACCCCGACCCATCCTCCCTCCTGGAGATGCTGCATGAGCCCAGGACTCCCCTCCATGCCGTGAAATTTGGCAATCCCACCCCAAACCCTCCGACAGCCACGCACCGGCCACCAAAACATATTTATTTACCCAAGATCGCTGCATCCACGGCGCCTCCGTGACAAAACTCCACCAGGATCTGCAGGGAGAGTGCATGGTCAAGGTTTCCCCACCCTGGCCTGCAAACACGTCCCCTCCAGACCGAGTCCCCCAGCCCCGTGATGCCGGTGGGACCCCGGTTCACGCCTGGGGTGGGGGGACCAGCACCCTCCGCAGCTCACCCAGAGCCGCCCGTCCCAGTAGAGCGCATCCAGCAGCTTGGTGATGTTGGGGTGGTCACAGCAAGCCAAGATCTCGATCTCCACCACGTAGTCCTCCAGCTCCTCCTCGCTTGGGGTGTCGATCACCTTGGCGGCCGCCAACGCCCCCGTCACCTTGTTCTGTGCCTGGGGAGGGGGGGAAGAAGTTTCGTGGGGTACGAAAGGAACACCCCCACAATTTTCGGCGAGGGGGAAGCTTGGACCAATCGCATCCCTCCCCGGGTGCTCAGTGCCATGGGGACCTCACTGTCACCAGAGCCAGGAAGGAGAAGGATGCGGCAACCAAAGTGATGGACACCCTGAGCAAGGAGGATGCAATTCAGCTCCCGCAGGCACGGCCAAGCTCAGCAACCCCCCGCCTGAAGACCTTTTGGTGGTTCCACAGCAAAACCCCACCCTGGGAGCGATGCCGAGGCGTTCAGCTGCTCCGAAAAAGCCAGAGAGAGGAGAGGGGATGGGTTTGGCCGGGGTCAAGCCCAGTCGGAACCGGGGCCACCGCTGCCGTGTGTTGCCGGCCCCGGAAGGCGGCTGCTGCTGCCGCGGGGTCTGACAAGCAGCGGATTTGTGTTTCCTGTCGCGCTCAGGCTCTGCACCCTGGTTTCAGAGAAAAACATCCCCGTCCGTCTCAACCCCCTCGCTCCAACCAAGGAGACAAACACCCGCCGGCAAAGGGGCCCGCTCTAGGAGCCAGCGGCTTGCCCCATGCCAAAGGCTGGGGAGGGGCTGAGCCAGCACCAGGCGAGGCGCCTGCCACCCTCCACTAGAAATTTGGGGCTGTTTAGAGGCTTTTTGGCTCCTTGCACCCCGGAAGCCGCATGATGAGAGGCAGCGCTGAAAAGGGGGAAAAAAAAAAAAAAGCTTTTGCAAAACCCTCAGGGCACCGGCGGCGTTTTGGGGTGCTCTCTCCTACCTTAAAGACCTTGCCAAAGGCGCCGTCGCCCAGCTCACCCAGCACCAGCCAGGCCTCCTCGGGGTCAACATCCCGCCGGACGTGCTCGTACCGCCTCAGCGGCTTCTTCTTTTCCAAAAAGCCAAAAAGCCGTCGGAGAAAAGCCATGGGGCCACCTCCATGCAGGGAAAACCGGAGCAGCTGGGCTTGAGCTCTTCCACCCAGCACCTTCGCAGCCTTCGCAGCCCTCACTCTTCCTCCCCCGTGGGCAGGAAGGGGCTGAGCGCTGCCCCAGCCCGCGCAGGATGTGCCACGAGATGGAGGTGACAAAAAAGAGATGCTTCGCTCCACGCCTGCCACATCCCGCCCTTGGGCATCTTCAGGATGGGAGGAAAGGGTTTGTGCTCACCCAAAGGTGCTGCCTCACACCCCTCGAGCCCTCCCCAAAGCCAAGGGTGCTGCCTGCACCCCTGCCAAAACCACAGGCGTGGGTATATAGGGGTCCCCAGGCACCCCTCCTGCAGATACGTGGTCCTTCATGGGCACAGGTCCTCATTTAGGTGCCCCCTGGCTGGGGCCACCAACAGGCACCGTGGCTGGGCTGAGCTTGAATAGGTCCCATGAGTGCTGGGATGCCCCAGGTGACCTCGTTAAGCCTTATTAGTGCCCTGCTAATTAACTCTTCCTGGAAAGACCCCGGTGGTTGGGCCAGTGTTCAGCCGTGCCACCGCTTTTGGCAGAGGGATGATGTGGTGGTGCGGTGGCTGGCACCTTGGTTTGCAGCCCAAATTCTGCTTCCCCCCCCTGCCAGCACCCAGGGTGCTGCAGCAGCACCCAAAAGCATCCGGCTCCGGCTGCTCCCCTAAATCAAGGTGTTTTTTTTACTTCCTAAATAACAACCCCCCTGCACCAGCGTGGGCACAGCATCTCCCCAGGGCCGGGGGGGGGGGCTCAGCTCACGTGTGCTCCCCAAGGAGGCTGTTTTCCCAGTGATTACATCGGTTAATCATGGGGCAATTAAATCCGGGGAACTATTTTACGGCTTTATATTCATGATTTACAGCGTCAGGCTTCAGGAGAGCGCTGCATCTCTTACCAGCACCCATGGGATTAACCCACGGGAGGAGGGTGCTGGCGATTCCCACAACCCCAAACCCCCGGGAGAGAACGAACGCGCTCACCGCACTCTGTGCCCCAAAGGGGTGTGGGTGCCACCAGCCCCAACCATCCCAGCCCAGCCCCAGCAGCCGAGATTTCATTTCTTGTCTCTTTTTTCCTCCTCCTCTTCCCCATCCTCCTCCTCTTCCTCATCCTCCTCCTTTTCGCCCGTCCTCCTTTTCCCCCATCCTCCCCCATCTCCTTTTCCCCCATCCTCCCCTTTTCCCCCATCTCCTTTTCCCCCTTTCTTTCCCTCTCGGGCAGAGCCCGGCTCTGGCCTTTGCATGCTGGCTGAGCCCTGACACATTTCAACACACCAATGGCCGCTGTCACCCCAGCGACATCTTTTGACCCCCCCCAATAATTCCCCTTGTCCTCCAGCATCTCTGCCACAGGATTAAAAAAATACCCCCACCCCGGGAGAAGCTTTTCCTCCCGCTCCAGTTGGAGCGGAGCCGCAGGGGCCGGATCCCACCCTAGGGGTGCTCAGCTCCCCCCAGGGAGCCTGAAATTCAGTACAATCCCTGCCAGGCACTGTCGTGCAAGGGGAAACTGAGGCAGGGGAAACTGAGGCCGGGGAAACTGAGGCCGGGGAAACTGAGGCAGGACACACACACACATACACATGTCCAGCATCAGAGCCCCCCCCCAGTTCTGCTCGAAAAGAAACCAGAGCCGGGAATAGAAACCAAAGTGGGGGTTTTTATTGTTGGGGTTTTTGCCCTTTTTCATTAAATCACATTATTATTAAGTAGAAGGCGGGCGCATTCCTGGAACGAAAGGGTTAATGTCACCCTCAGATTCCTTCACCCCCTTTTCTAACCCCAGGGGGGGAGCAGGAGCCAGATGCCCCCACCTCAACCTCCCCCCGCTTCTGCTTTCTCCGGCTGTTGGCCCCAAATGAGTCACTGGGGGATTTTTATCTAATTTTTTTTTTATGGGGCTCTTTTTCAAGCACAGCGGTGGGGGGGATTCGGGGGGGGGTGACCAGGATGATGCTATGGGGTTGAGCGCCCATGGGTGCTCTCCAGCAGCGCCCCCCGCTCCAGCCCAAACCGTCCCCCGCTTTGGTCCCATGGGACTGGGATGCCCAAGCTTGGGGACAAGGGACAGCGCTGCTGGGAATAGGTGCCCAGCACCTGAGCAATGCTGGGGGTTCCGGCCCTAGCCCCGGAGACACCGGGGGCTCTGTCCCCAGCCTCGGGGGACACCGGGGGCTCCTCCCCACCCGGGCAGGGAGCTCCGTCCCCGCCCCGGGGGAAACCGGGGGCTCAGTCCCCATCCTCAGGACAATGCCCAGCCCCGGGGGACACCAGGGGCTCCTCCCCATCCCAGGGATCCCAGCCCGGGGGAGTGGGGGCTCCATCCCCAGTCCCAGGGACACCGGAGGCTCCGTCTTCAGCTCCGGGGGACACTGGGGGCTCTGTCCCTGTCTGCAGAACAATGCCCAGCAAAGCCACCCTCGGAGGGGGACCAGGACCACAACCCCACGAGTGTCCTGGCCACCAGGACCCGTCTGTGTCCCCAAACCCCCCCGGGGACCGAGTGGCAGAGCGGCCGCATCGCCAGCGCCGGAGGGGCTCAGGCTGGAAAGTCCGGCACAGTCATTCAGCGCGGTGCCGGGCTGGCTCTGGGTGAGAACCCCAAAAAGCCCGAGGGTTCCGGTAACGAAAGAGTCAATGGCACACGCAGAGACACACTCAGACACACGCAGCGGCACACGCCACTTCCCTGAGTGGGGGATGACTCATCCCCCAGCCCGCCAGCCCCGGTACCGTAACACCAGCAAACCACAGAGCTCTTCCTCCGGCCCTGCCGATGAGCCGCCCGGCCGTCGCCTCCTGAGCCAGTGAGTACCGGGGGTCCCGGGTGGGATCCTGTCACCCACCACAACCCACGGGTCTGTGTCCCGTCCCCCCCCCGCTCCGCTTCACCCCGTCCCGCCACCGCCGCCGAGCTGAGACCGGCTCAACTCGGCGCGTGCCACAGCAACAAGGCCGGGAAAACCGTCCGGTGGGTGAGAATCCCAAAACCATGGTGAAAAAGGGACCCACCCCAACCCCACGGGGACACCCTCACCCGTGACCGTCCCCACCTACCCCAGACCCCTTCTCCCACCCCCTCCCAGCACCCGGTGGGTGCCTTCCCTGGGCTTTGGGTGATGTAAGGGGGTTATTTTCCCTCCCGGCGGCGGCGCGGGCCGGGGAAGGGATGACTTCAACCCATTACTCACCCTCCGTAATGGCTTGGCACCGCTCCCGCGCTATTCCCAGCCGTGACGCTCGGACCGCGCTCCAACCTCCGCCACGCTCGGGGCCGGCTGGCAGCACCGGGACGCCACACGCCCGAAAAATTTAGGCCTAAAGAAGGAAAATTTAGGTTAACGGGGTGATTTCGGTAACGAGGGCGAGCCCCAGAAGGGGGCACCGAGGGGTTTTGAGGGTGGTGGGAAGCGTGGTGGAGCGGGTGGGTGGGATGAGTTTGGCCGGTCTCAGCCCGCTCCGGCCCAGCTTTCGCGGAGCGACGTTGCGGTTTCTCGACAGCGCCGGGAAAGTGCCACCCCCACCGCGAAAGCACCGTTAATTATTAGCACGTTCGAATGCCTAATTACAGCCCAGCCGTCACCGTCAGCCACCCCAATTACCGGCCCAACGCTCGCCTGCCGCCGGGGTTGGTGCGAGGCGGGTTGCTTGGGCCGGCTTGAGTTGTTGAGCCCCAAATCGGATCGTTTTCACCCCAAAAGCCTCCGTTGTTGTCGTAGTCGTGTTTCCCCCCCCCCCCCCCCCCCCCAGTTTCCTGCGTTTTCGTAGCGATACCAGAAAGGGAGGAAATCGCGTCAGCGGCTTCACCGCGCTCACAGTGCCGGGAACCGAATCTGAGCCGGTGAAATCACGGCCACGGGGCAGGCGGGGTTTTTGGACACGCGTGTGCTTCACGTGTACCTGCTGCACAGGCGTGCACGCACACGTGTGTGCACACACACACACACACGTGTGGGCCCACCAAGCCCCCCCCCAAACACCTGCGCTCCCCCCTCCGCAGCGTCGGGCCCCCCCCCCCCCGCCTGGGAAACCGTGTGCTCCCCCCCCCCGCCCCCGTTTGCCCCCCCCCTTGCACACCCCCACACACAGCGCGCCCCGCCGCAGGACTACAACTCCCAGCATGCCCTTCGAGGGGGGAACGAGCAGCTCGCGCGGCCAATGAGGGGAGGGGGCGTGTCTGCGCCAGCCAATAGGCGGGGAGGGGGCGTGGCAGTCACATGGCGCGGCGGCGGCGGGCGAGCGCGACCGGTATCGGCGTGGGGAAGGGACCGTGGGGGGGGGGGGCAGAAAACACGGGGGGTGGGGTGGTTGGGGGGGTCCCCCCACCCTTCCAAGCTGTTCCTCAGTTTCCCCAGGTTGGCAGCGTCTTGGTTTTTTTCCCGTTTTTCTTCGCCCAAAAAATGGGCGGGGGGGGAATTTGGGGTGGCGAGGGGGTACGAACCCCTAAATTTTGGGGGGGGGCACCCGGCGAGCACCCTTAGGCCACGGCGTCGCTTAGGCGGGCGACGCCGTGGCCCAAATCATCCCAATTTACCCTAAATTTTTTTGGGGGGAGAAAAAGCAATAATTTGGGGTTTCCCCCCCCTCTTATTTTTCCCTTGCAGGACCCCCCTAAACCCAAAAGCCGACGACTCTTTCCCCCCATGGAGGAGAACCAAGCGCAGCGACAAGACCCCCAAGACCCCCCCGCCACCAAAGCGGCGGTGAGAGCATTTTATTTGGGGGGGGGAGGGTGCTGCACCCTCCCAATTTTGGGGGGGGGGGGGGTGAGCATCGCTTTCACCACCGGGAAAGTGAGGATGAGGAAGGCGAATTTCCCAGCACCACAGGGCTGGGGGGGGAATGTACCCAAACCAGAGTATTTTGAAGGGGGGGCTGGGGGTGTTACAGCGAGAAATGAGCCCCCATGCCCGCAATTTCTAATTTTTCTGATTATTTTGTTGACCCTGACGGAGCGAGGGGGGGTTAGGACACCCCCCCCCTTTTTTTTTTTTGTTTAAAAACCCCTCAAAATAGCTCAGCCGTTAAAACCCCGTGTCTGTCACGAGCGGTTGAAAGAAGAAGAAAGAAGCAGAATTTCAAAAAGAAAGAAATAAAATAATAAAATAAATCAAACCAAGCGCTCAGGAGCTCGAGCAGCTGCTTTGCCCAAAAATAGCAACAAGTTTTATAACTCCGGAAAATGTAGAACAAACAAACGAGAAACATTTTTAGCTGAGAAAGGCGGCGGAGGGCGGGGGTGGAGGATGAATTTCTGCCCGTCTGTTTTCCTGGAAGCCGTTCCTCGTGTTCTCGCACCGTTCCAGCGCTTTGACCAACTTGGCCAGCGGCCCAGGCTGCCGGCTAACGAACCGAAAGCTCGTTAAATGCCTTCGGGTTGCAAAGCAGGCCCTAGGCCTGCTGATGGGGGGGGGGGGCGCTGGGTGCTTCTGCTCTGCCTCAGTTTCCCCTCAGGCTCCTTCTCACGCCCCCCACCCCATCCTGCAGGAGGCTCCGCTCCCGGAGGATGGCTCCGAGCGGGAGAAACCGGTGGAAGAAACAACAACCGGCGGTGAGAAAGAGGAGGAGGAAGCCTTCCTCATCAGCCTCTACAAGTTCATGAAGGACCGACACACGCCCATCGAGAGGATCCCCCACCTCGGCTTCAAGCAGAGTACGTCCGTCCCCCCCTGCGCCCCCCGGGGCGAGCACCGCGTCCCCCTCACCCTCTCCTCTTTCTTTCCAGTTAACCTCTGGAAGATCTACAAAGCCGTGGAGAAACTGGGAGCCTACGAGCTGGTAAGCGATGTCCCCCGGGGTGCCGGGATGTCCCCCGGGGTGTCGGGATATCCCCTGGGGTGCTGGGATGCCCCCCGGGGGGCTGACCCATCCCTCCCACCACAGGTGACAGGCCGCCGACTCTGGAAAAACGTCTACGACGAGCTGGGGGGCAGCCCCGGCAGCACCAGCGCGGCCACCTGCACCCGGCGGCACTACGAGAGGTAGGGGACGAACCATGAGAGTGCCGCTCCGTGCCTCGGTTTCCCCTCTCGGCACTGGTTCTCACTGCCGCCCACCCCCCCACCCCCCCGCAGGCTGGTCCTCCCGTACGTGCGGCATCTCAAGGGGGAGGACGACAAGCCTCTGCCCCCCAGCAAGCCCCGCAAGCAGTACAAGGTCTCCAAGGGCACCGAGACGGGCGAGAAGAGCAAGAGGGCCAAGAAGGAGAAGGGCCGGGAGCAGGTGCGCGGCCCCCCCAGAGCCCAGCTGATGCAGCTCCGGTTTGGGAGCAGCCCCGGAACCCAACGCCAGCCCCCGTGTCCATCCCGGGCCAGGGGGACCCAGCGGGGTGCCCGGGGAAGAGCAAGGAGGGATGAGGCTGGCTGGGAGAAGAGCGGAGGGCTTGAGGGCAGCCAAAGTCAGGGAGGGGGTCAGGGGGAGCCGGGACCCCGGCCCGGGGATGCGGCAGAGCCCGGCACCCACACCCCAAATCCCCTTTGCTTGCAGATGCCTCCGGACAAGGCGAAGCCGGAGGTGGCAGCCGGCTCGGAGGACGTGAGGGACGCCCCGGAGCGGGGCCAGGGGGCGGAGGGATGCTCCAGTCCAGGGGTCTCCACCCCGAGCCCCTCGGGGGGGTGTCCCAGCCCCTGCAGGACCCACACCGAAACCTACAAGCGCCTTTTCTCCAGCTTCTACTCCAAAGGCAACCACCCCATCATGTCTCCACTGGCCAAGAAGAAGCTGCTGGCCCAGGTGAGCAAGGCAGAGTCCTTGCACTGCCACAAACGCCACTGCCCCGAGGGCCGGCGGTTGGCAAGCGACGCTGGCCCTGGCCCCGAGCCCTGCCGGCCGGCCACCGGCCGCCACCTCGATGAGCGGAGGAGCCCGGAGCTGTCGGGAGCTCGGGATACGGCTCCGAGTGTCGGGAGCGAGGTGGGACCCATCCCCAGCGGGAGAGACAGCCAGCCCTGCCCACGGGCCGAGGAGGGGGGTCCGGCACCCACCGTCTTCACCGGCTGCTTCCATGCCTACCGCAACGAGGTGCTGAAGCCCGTTGGCTGCCATCCCCTCTGGGGGTATTTCTCCAGCTTGAAGGATTTTTTTGAGCCACCTTCCACCTTCCCGTCGCGATCGGAGGAGCCGGAGCAGCCCCAAGACCTGCGGAGCAAAGCGGGGCAGTCATGGAGCGGGGAGAGCCGGCGAGCGGCCACCTGCGCCGCCGTCAAAGCCTGCTGGGTGCCCCCCGGGGCCGGCTTTGCCCCCACCGCGCCCAGGGGCAAGCGTGGCCAGGAGGAGGAGGCGGCTTTCAGCCCCAGTGCGAAGCTACGGGCCATCTCCCCCTTCGTCAAGGAGACCGACGGCAGGGACACGGGTGCCAGCTCGCCTGGGGTCCAGCAAGGCTTAGCCAAACCCAAGGCCATGGTGGCCAGCCCTGGCTACGCCGCACCGCTGCCGCAAGCCCCGGACGTTTACAAGGGAGCGATGCTGCATTTCCCAGCCGGCTTCAGCAACCCGCTGGAACACCTCAAAACCCAGGGGGTGCCGGTGGCACCATCCCTCTCCGTCAACCCCTTCATCATCCCCGCTTTCCCCAGCCCTTTGGTAACCACCTCCACGCAGCCCTCCGACCTGTGCCGGCCACTGGCGACTGGCCCCGGGCACTACCCGGCATCCTACGAGAGCTCGCTGCGGCACCGGCTGTACCCAGCGGCGACGTGGCACAGCCAACCCACCTACACCTCCCCGCACGCGCCTGCCTTTCACCGCCACGCCAAGCTGTAGCGCTTCCATCCCGCTCCGTATCGGCCTCGTTCCTTGCGGAGAAGGGAGCCGGCTGGGATGCTGGCGGCGGCTGAGCTGGGCAGCGAGGCGCGTGGCGGAGCCGGTCACCGCTTCAGAGCCTGCAGCAAGGGGACTGAGAGGAGACAATCTGGACCGTGTCATTTTTACTCTTGATCTTAGAGCTGTTTGTATCTAACATCGTTACGCCGGTGACTTAACTACCTGTATCACAAGGTTATATATATATATATTATATATATATACATACACACATAAAAATAAGGCAGCAAAATGAGTTGCAGAGGTTTCTATTTTGCTAAAGCGGCTGTGCCTCGGCTCAGTTTCACAGGATGCAACGAGGAGGCTGAGCCGGGTGATGGCCATTCCCATCCTGCCATGCCTAGGCTGCTCAGCGACTCCCTGGTGCAGAGCCCCGGCTGGCTCACACCACGCCACACAATTTTGGGTTTTAATTAATCTGGGGCTCCGGAGGTTGGTTTTCTTTTTTTTTTTTTAGGGGTTTGGGACTGCGGTGAGCGGCCGCTGTGTTGGGTGTCCCCCTCCAACAGCCGCAGTGGCTGAGCTGCAACAGCGTCAGCGCCCAAAATAAAACTGACTGGATAGTCCCAACCTGGCGGTGTTTGGGGTGTCCTTGATTTCTCGGATCAGGGCAGGGTTTGGGGGGATCCACACCCTAAGGATGGAGCCCCAGGGGTGTTCCGTGATGCTGTGGGGATGGACTCAGACCTACCTCTGGGGCTGCCCTGATCCCGTGGGGTAGGAGGTGCTTTTCTGCTTCCATTTTGGGGGAATCACAGCTGTTTTGCGGAGCAGCCACGTGTCCCAAGTGCGAACCACCCCAGCACCATCTCTGGGTGCTTTTTGCCTCCCGGAGCTCCCATCAAGCTGTTGGAAATGACCTAAAGGCTTTGTTGGAGCTACAGGACTCACTTTTCCCCTGCCGGCTGCTCCCCACAAGCGTGTTCGCTCATCACCATCCTGGGCGCCTCACCACGGAGTCATCGAAGCGGAAAGGACAGAGGGACAGTGGCATTTGCTCTTCCGCAGAGAAGGCTCCGGGTGGAACAGGAGCAGTAGGTCAGCTTTTAAGGATTACTTCTGCTGTATCCACAGAGAGGAGAAGCTTTGGGATAGAAATTGGAAAATTAGCCCCAGGCAGCGCTGGTCACTCCACGATGCTTTTAGCGTTAGACTCATCGAGGAGAGCAGCACCATTGACCCAACCCCTCCTGGATCCTCCAGTCTGGATGTTGGAATGGCATTGCGTGCACTGCAGACCACCCTGGCTGTACCCCAAGAGCTTCGCTGCCAAAACACACACCACTAACCCCGGTTTGTGAGCGAGGACACGGCCACAAAGCTCTCATCTTCCCACGCAGAGCTGCCTCCATACCTGGGAGCGAGGGCACTGGAGACGCCGCGTTCCTAAGGGCGGCTCAGCCTTATTCTTCTTATTGCAGCAGAGAAACTGCGACTTCAGGCCTGGAAAAGAGAGCTGAAACGCTTAAAAACACCGCAGGTCGACAGCAGCCTCTCGTTATTACCAGACATGCTTGTGTCCGTGGGTGCTGCGGATGCTAGAGCGGAGCCTGAGTTCATCCTGGCTGTTTTCCCATCACCAGCAGCTCAGGGAGAAGGACCCACGTTTAGTGGCATCCCATCGGCAAAGCCCCTCTGCCAGGGGCTAGCCCAGCCTTGGGGTTCAAGATCATCCCACACCCACAACCCTCCCTGCGGGAACCTTCCCCTGGGCTAAACCCTGACTGCTGGCAAAGTAAAATCTTGCTGGTTTTTTTTTTTTTTCTCCCCCCTACAAAACCCCAGGGAAAAGGGAAAAAGGGTTTGGGGTGGCAGCAAAGCTCAGCATCCTCAAGACTGCTACTCACCATCGTGGCAGCACCAAGTCTAGGGTGTGAGAGGCTATGAAGGCAAAGGGGGACAGTCCCCAAAAAGCTGGAGGGCAGCTGGAGCGGCACATATATAGCCCAGGAGGGGTGGGAAGGGATTCACAGCATCTCCCTCTTCTCACAACAAGGGGAAAATTGTTACTGTCCCACTCTGTTTTCGGGCTCCCCCTAACAAACCCCCTGCTTCTGCCATGGTGTGTTGCTGGCCTTGCCAAGCAGAGCCAAAAGCAAGATCTCACAAGCCAGTAGGATGAGGAAATTTAGGAAATGTGCCCACTGTTCAGGGGAGCATGGAGCTGCCCTGGTACCATGGGTCTCTGTCTGCTAACTATCACTGCTCCCCAAAAGCATCTCAGCTGGCATCACACCCCCTGTCCCTCCAGGGAAGCAAGAGTCAAGGGCTGGGGGTGCAGCAGAGCCGCAGGATGGGATGGAGATGTACAGAGCATCGGGATTATCCCCGATAACCACAAAAACACCCACCAATTCACAGCTGTAAGCTCTGTCCTGCAAAAACAAGAGCCCAGCAACAGCCCCGGGGGGGGAGGGGGGGGAACACTTGTCCTGAGCCCCAGCAAACCCCCCCCGATGGTGCTGAACTCAGCCTCACCTCATCTCAGCCCCCAGTTTGTAGCTCAGCACCTTTGTGTTGCCCTTTCTGCTGCTTCCCTCATTTCAAGCACAAGCCTGGCCCTACCCAATGCAAACACAACTGTAAAGGTTAAATCAAGGCTCAGGGCAGATTAAAGTTGAGCCTTTTTCAGCCATGTGTAAATATTCCCAATAGTATGAGGAACTGGTCGAAACTTCTGTCTGGAGGAGGGATGTACCAGCAGAGGCAGGAGGAGGTGCGCTGGGTGCTCCCCAAACTCCCCGGAGCCACAGCATGAATCCTTCCCTGCCTGCACAAGGCTGCTTTGTCCCTCCACACCTTCACAGCAAGAGAAATGGGCCCTTGACAAAAGCCATCAAGGGCTGAGCTGCAGCCACAGCTGCTTTTGGAAGGGACACGTGCAATGAAGTCAGTAAAGAAAAAAAAAAAGTTTTATTAAACAGCAACAAAAACAAAAAAACATCCCCTGGTTCGCTCCAGCCTCAACCAGCCCCCCCCATGCCCGCAGGGCTGCTCCTCTCCCACCCCATCACCAAGCTCAGTCTTCCCCAAGTGCCAGTCGCAGGCAAGGGGTCCCAAGGGTCCCTACGGCTTCTGGCCAAGCGTGGGCCCTGCCGTGGCGATGATGGAGGAGCTGCTGCCCAGCGTTATGAGCGTGGTGCTGGGCCCTCCTGGCAGCACACCCTGGGGCAGCAAATGTCTGTTGGCCAGAGCCTCTCTGGTGTGGATGATGGTGCTCCCGTCGTCCACCACGGAGGGAACCCTCCCCAGGGTCTCCACTGCCCCTAGAGCATGGCTGAGGGCCGCGGCGCTCTTGGTCAAGCTGACCTTCTCCCCAATGTGTCCCAGGGGTCCATCACCCTTCATCGTGGCCAGCGTTGAGGTCAGGATGACCGTCTTGGAAGCAGTCTGCAGGACAGGTCCCACCTTCGAGTGTACCAGGCTGCCGGGAGGGCTGGGGGCGCTGGCCAGCGGGGAGGTGGCGAAGGTGACAGCACCAGTGGGAGAGCTGGCAGATGAGGAGGAGGAGGAAGGCTGGATGCCTGGCAGTTTGAGGGGGACAGAGGTAGCCTCACCCATCACAGACTTGGTAAGCGCAGACAGCTTGGCGTCCGACATGACATAGAGCGTCTTCATGGGGCTGGTGGTGGTCACTGTGGAGAAGGGGAGAGTGTGGTCAGCAGCCACGGGGATGTGGTACCCACCCTGGGCTGCAGCCCCCAGCCACAGCGGCCGAGTCGCAGGGTTTCAGAGTGAACAGAAAGACCTGGCCTTGTCTGCTCTCCAGGAGACCCCAAAACAAACGCCAGCGCTGCCACAGCTTGGGCAAGGAAAATGCAACAGCCAACCTCGGGCACCATCAGCACCGCTCCCCCTCGTAGACCCCCAAGGAAGGCTCTCCCTTCCTTCAGTTTCTCCCCCCAAAAAGTCCACTCCTACTGGGACAGGACATCATGGTTCTTCCTTCGCCCAAGCAGGCTCCATCTTGCCCCATCCTACCTGCCCAGCTGCCACAGACCACACCGAGCTCCCAGCAAGCTCTTGCTCATCTCTGCATCCTCCAGCCCCGTCCCACCAGCAGCGCTGGGGGTGCTCAGTCCCTCATCACACTGCACCCCAGGAGGCAGCTAAAAGACTTTAGGCTTTGCAAAATGAAACCCTCTGTGCTCTAAAGCAATGGCAGAGCTTGCATCGTGGTGGTTACCCCCTCCAAGTCGGCTGCCCCACTGCATCTAGAGCAGCCACAGCACAGAGAGGAACAGAGTGGACAGAGATGTCACCGAAATCTCACCACTGGGTTTAGACACGCTCAAGGGATGGGAAAAAGCCTGGAGAGGCGCTGCTGGTTAAAGGCAATGCTGGCCAGAAAGACCCCAACCTAGAGCAGCCCGTGGTTTGCCCCCACAGTTGCCCAAGGCTGCGACTTCCTCCGTCCCGAGCCTGTGCCGAGGAGCGGAAAGCAGCACGGCCGGCACGCAGCACCATTCTCTCTCCGATATAGCGGCATCAAAAGATGCAGCGCGGTGTTGCTCGCACTCGTCAGCGGTGACAGCAGGCCACAAACACCACCAGCACAGCGCGGAACTCCCCGAAACGAAGTGCCTCGAGCAGGGAGGGAGCGAAGGCTGGCGACCGCCTGTCTAACCAGGATGGGATCACCAACCCTACCATCCCGGGGGAGAATGGGGAGGCTGGAAGGGAGGGAGGACGGCAGGAATAGGTGGCTCCAGCCACCCCTACGCAGGCTGGGGAAGCAGCACGGACATGCAGTGATGCTGTTAGGACATCGGCAATGACTGCTCCATGAAACTAAGAGTCTGGAATATTTTCTGCGCTGACACCCCAGTCCACCCTGCTGCTCCAGCAGCTTTCTTACAAACTGGTCCTCCCTGCTGGGTGCAAAGCCAACCTGAGCCTCCAGCGAAAGCAGGTAAAAGTCCTCCACAGATGTAACTTCATCCACTAGCTATGACAAATAACAGAAAACACACACAGAAGAGCTAAGCCCAGTGCTTCTGCACCTCCCTGTTGAGTCTGAGGGTCTGCAGAGGTCGGTCAGCCAGGTTTAACACCCACAAGGAAAGCAGGCTTGCGTAGTAAAAGCACCCACGCTCCAGAGCCGCTTTGTTTGCCTCTTTGGGAAACCAGCACAGCCCCACTGACCTTCATCGCCCCAGCTCTGGCCTGAGCCCTGCTCACCCTTGCTTGGGAATTGGCTGGCCCAAGGGAAACGCAAACACTGGCTCGGCTGGCAGGGGGCTCTTTGGTACAGAAGCCTTTGGGGATGCAATGGACCGCATCACCGCTTTGTGTCGATTTTATTTTTAAGTCTGAGGCTACTGCCTGGGTAGCGGCTCTGCAGTATTTATTTAGCTGTAATTGGATGGGTCTGCTCTCCCCAGGCAAGGTAAATAAACGTAGGCAGCAGGGAGAGTGCTTAGTGCTACGAGCGCGTGACGGGGGCCCTAAACACAAACTGCAGATAATCCCTTCTGTGTTCGGGCTCAATTTTAACACCCTGCTCTTTGTCAACTGCTCAAAAAACGGCTGCATTGAGCCAAAACTCTTTATGCAAAGAAACCATGGGGGAACCTAACTTAAAGTGGGGGGAACAAAAAAAAAAAAAAGCAACAGGCTTAAAAATAAGCAGCGTTCAGGCAGCTATTCCCTGGAGTGACTCCGCACACGTCACCCGGCAGCATGGCTCCAACCCGGCCTCCGCTCTGGTCCCCAGGCCGGCTGCCCGCGCCCCACGACTGCCATGCGCCTCACCTACGGGTGCTGCCACGGCGGCGGTCAGGTGTGCCGCGGGGTCGGCGGGAGCCATCTCTGCGCCAGCCTGGGCTTTGCTGAGATCCATCTGAGACAGCAGCTTGCCAGGAGAGGCGGCGCTGGTAGCTGGGGCGGCCAGGTTCCCAACAGCACCGTCTGGAGCCTGGAAGGGTTAAAGTAACGGAGAGCTACTGGAAGCGCCCTGCTGCCGAGGACGCACAGTCTGCGGGGGGCTGCAACCATTCCTCAGACCTGCACTAGCCCTCACCTAAAGAAAGAAGAAAAAAATCAGAGCATGCCCTTGCCCTGCTTCTTCTAACCTCGCCCTTGCTCCGACCATGCATTACCAAGCTCAAGGGAAAATGCGTACCGAGAGAAAATCCACAGAGATCTGTATTTTAAAAGCACGACTGTGCCATTTGCAGCACTGACACCGCTGTCAGTGCTTGGGCTGAGGCTGGTATAAACTCCTTGCCTTTTTCTGAAGTGGAATGGGATGGGTCTATCCCCATCTCTGGCTGTCAGGGGAATCGGTTTGGCTCTCATTTCCTCTGCAGCAGTAGCGAAGGAACAGCCAGGAGCTCAAGAACGATTCCCGCACAGTGCAGACCCACATGCAAGAAGGACGCGCGATTACCAGCAGCACCAGTGAAAGCCCAGCAAAAGCTGGAACAGCACACACCATCCTCTGCATCAGAAGAGCTTCCCTCTTGCTTGATGAAGATGTACAAGCCCCTCTGACAAGAACCAGCTGGTTATACAGCACACAGCACCAGCGCCCACCAGATGTCCAATACTGGGACAATTGAGGAGTTTGGATTTGTGTCCTAAGGCAGATGGCAGCACAGGCTGGAGAGCAGCGACGAGCTTCAGTGAAATACCTGGAAATTGCCCCATTTGAGGGGTTCTTCGAACACCTTGGGATCAGCTTCACTTGCCTGAACTCTGCCCAGGTGCAATCTGATTCTGCAGAGAGCCAACTGCGTGCGTCCTGGGAGCCCTCACAGCCCTGAGCTGACATAATTCCAGCTCCAAAGCAGCTTTTCCAGCGACAAAAGCAGACACCCATCGCTCCGCTCAGACTTCTCTGAGCCAACTTGCTCACCTTCCTCCACCACCGACAAGCACTGCTTAAGCTTAAGCTTGAGTCCCCCTGCTGCCTGATGCTCATCCCCTGCTTTTCCATGCCTTGTGCAGCAATTTATGGGTGTTCCGTTAGCTATAATTAATATTTCTGCCCTTGGGAATGGAAAGGGTCAGACTTCAGGAGAAGAAAGGTGTTTGCTGCCTGCTTACTGCACATCCACCACCAGCAGCTGGCTCTGGGCAGCAGCAAGGGCTGGAGTCAGAGCTCTCTTTGTGCCATCTGAGGGAGACCCTTGCACAAAACCCCAACTGTGACACCTCAGCTTGCAGCTTTGGTTATCCCAGTGTCAACCTTCATGCTGCTATGCAGAAAACAAGAGCGTGATCCAGCATCAGTGCCACCCCACGCTTTATGGAGCTACTTTCAGGATACAATCACACTGCAGGGGGGAACCCCTAGAAAAAGCCACGTGGAACGGTTTCTTGGAAAGAGAAGCTGAAGCTTGCTCGTATTTTCACTTTAAAGCCACCCAAACACTCTTGCTGCTTCTTACTCTGCTACTCACAGAAAGCATTTGCACCAAACTCCCCAGGGAGATTCCTCAGTCTTCCGCCTCCCGTTTAATGCCCATGGGGGAAGGGAAAAAAAAGAGTTACCCACTCAAACTGCATCTCAGCTGCTACAGGCATCGCCCCAGCCCCCAGAGTTTAAAAATCACAGCGCACAGCCGATGTGTGGGCTTCACGCTTCCTGCACAGGCACACTGGAGCCGTCAGCTGGAATTTCACAGGGAACCCAAGCGACAGCAGCTTTGGCTACTGCTGAAAACACAAGAGTTTAAGCCCTCGGTGGCGTTATCCCCCAAAGCCTTTTGTAAATTTGCTCTTTTACGGGAAGCCCTGCTAGATTGCGTAATCCTATGCGCTAAAGGTACACATGAGCTGATGTCAAGGGCTATAATTAGTTGCAAAAACACACAGCTCATTCCATTTCCTGTAAAAGCCAGCTTTCAGTTTGCTTTTGAAGCAACTCTCGCAGCCGGTCGCACAGTTAAGCCCTACCTTGAACACACAAGGTTGGCATTGTAGGTGAAAGTCACGCAGCATACAATCCAGTATCCAGTTCCAAGTGCCACCACCTTAAAACACTGACCTGTACATGAACTCGTTAACCCCGCAGTTGACCTGTACCAAGTTTCATTACACTGGGGAGTTAACTGTTCTGCTGGATACTTAGGGTCCCTCAAAGGTAACGAAGGATGTAGAGGAAAGCTCACCAGTTCTGATGGCTTCTTAAACAGCCTTTGAAGAGCACAAAAACTGTCTCCAGCATGGATGAAGAGTTTCAGTCCTACAAAAGCGACTCACCTGCTGCCTAGGTGGGATCTGCACCAAGTGTCACTAGCTCTGTGTTTCCAAGCTCTGCCTTAGCCGGCTCTAAGCTCAGCTCTGCCAATGCTCACAGGCTCTGTTGAGCTAGCAAAGTGACTGAAAGATCATTTGGATGCTGCCAAATCTGAGCTTTAACCAGCAGTAAAGCAGGACTCTGCGTGGAAATTACCAGCAACGGTGGATGCAGTGCCAGCTCTAAAGCAGCGCAGGATAAATTAAGGATTTACGGCCGCTGCTGTTAATACTGACCCAACTTCCATCCAAAGGCTTCACTTTTAGGACAACGCCTCCCTAAATATATCTCAGGGTTTCAAGCAGCCTCTGCAGACAGCAGCAAGGAGCAGAAGCACGCTCCCTGCCTCCACGATGCTGCCCACAAACTTGAACCAGCCCAGAAACAAGGACCAAGACCACAGAGCTTCATCTACAAAGTGAAGATTGCTCTGCCCCTCCTACACCAGCTCACCTGCCCGGGACCTGCATCAGCACCCTCAGAAATAGTAAAATCACATGTGAGGGGGAAAAAAAAAAAATATATACAACAAACCAATCTGGAGTGATCTTGGCATCCTCAGCCTTCAGTGCCAGGTTGTTAATCCCTGTTGGGAACTGGAGCTTGAGCCCCACCGGATGCTCCACACTTGTCCGACTGCCCAAGCTGCAGCACTTATCATTCTGGGAACTTGTTGACTCCTTCTTTGAACCGCTTTCTCCCTGTGAATGTCCGTCTCAAATCACTACAGCCAGCACCCGGTGGGCAGTCAGTTACAGCCCTCAGTACACATTGCAGCAGCCCTTTGCCTCCCGTGAGGCAGAACACAAGCCTGGGCTGCCTGTTTTCTCCTACATCCAGGAAAGCATCTACAGGAGAGACCCAAGGGCCGTACAGAGCTGGAGCTGGGACCACAGGGAAGCCATCTGAGCTTGGGTCAACCTTGCTGTTGGCACATCGCAGCCGCTGCTGACCAGCCATCCTGCACAGGGGGGTCAGAGCCAACCTTTCTGCCCTCACACTTATGGATCTGTCTCAAAACTGACAGTGGTTTAGGATGGAGTCCAAGGATACACTGGCAGTAAATTCACGCCTTTCGCTACCTCCAGGATTTGGGGTTGAAAGGTCCACGTTGCAGTACCCAAGACCACATTAACAACAAAAACAACCCCTCTCCAACTTGGCATCGTGTGCTTTCAACTCAACCATGCCAAGACTTAACCTAGGAAGCAGGAAGGCAGCCAGGATCCTTAAGACAGTACCTGGCACACCTTGAGAGTCCAAATACTAAGAGTTTTTCCTACTGTCAGTGATCCACCTCCAAAAGGAGATCTGTATCGATCAGGTACAAGCTTAGAGCACGTGCTCAGCACTTCATAAATCAGTTTCAACAGCATGGCAGTGAGGAAGCACAGGAATTGGGGACCTATGGAAGGAAATAGCACAGCATCCCCACCACCCAGAGGGCCCAGCCTCACATCAGGGTATCCAATAGTCAGAAGCAGCATTTTCGAGAGGAATACGGCTCCAGACAGCACGTCCAACCCACTCTCCTGCCTGAACACTCTACAACCATTCTTTCCTCCTCCCACCAAAAGCTGTTACTGCCAAGAAAGCCTGGAGCTTCAGTAACAATTTCCATGCTGATGTCAAGCTTTCCAAGTCTAGCTGGAGATTCCCTCGGTGCAGTACTAGCGCGATATCGAGCACAATCAATCAACCCTGCCACTAACAGACACGAAGATGGCCTGGGTCCTCTTAACCACTGCCTCGCAAGGCCCCTGTCTGTCCGGCCTCAGCAAAGCCCAAGAGATGCAGCCAAGAATGCTTTCCCCATGACAGCTATAACTGCCCTTGACTATGATGGTCAGAAAAAGCTCAGGAGAGCAGCAGCAGGCACTTTCTCTGACAGAGGTGATGCCAAAAATTACCTGAGGGGTCTGCATTGGCTGTTCCTCAAGCTGGGGCTGGACAGTCCCCATCGCAGCCTGGCTAAGCGTGGTCACACGGCTGGGCTGCCCACGCAGCGTCACAGTGATGGTCGTTGGGGCCTTCAAGCCTAGAAAACACACGAGTGAGATGTCCCTGAGACATGGGGATTGCAGAGGTCACGTTCACCAACAGGGGACTATATCAGAAACCTCTTCCCATTAGATGCAGCTGTTCAGAAATTGCTAGCACACGTAGCTGCCCATAGCCACGGCTCAAAGGCAAAATAACCGTTGGAAATGCTGGTCTCGGGGTGAAGGGGGGCTCCAGGTGACCCTGCATTGCATGCCTGTCCCCCTTCTCCCTCACCTGCTGCCTGGTTGGAGATCTGAGCCAAGCCAGGGAGACTGCTGGCCAGCTTTGCTAGTCCCCCATTTGTCAGCAGCTGGTGAATGGCCGTGGGCTTCCCGCTTGCCGAGGCTCCCAGAGACAAAGAGGTGGCAACCGGGATGGTGCGGACAATTGTGCCGGTGCCCGTGGTTATGGCACTTAGGTTCTGGATAGACGCAGGCGTCTTCACAGCCGAGGTCTGGAAGGAGAAGCAGAAGCAGTAAGTACCTGGAAGGAAAGGGGATGCCAGGATGACATAGCCTTTCCCTCATGCAGAAGCTAGCGGTCTTAGAGGTCAGAGTTTCCATGCTTCATTCTGGCGGCCACAAGCAGGCAAATAAGCTCATCCCTTCCAGCCTGCACATAATCATTTCAACTTGAAAGCATGACTGGGAGAAACTGTGGCTCTGCTTCTAATGAAGCCACCCGTTCTGAAAGAGGTCGCCTCAAACTGCAGGGACGAGGAGCTTGCCTGAAGAGGTCACAGGCGTGCGTTTTTCCCAGAAGAAAAAGAAGTAGAAAGACCCCTAATCCCCTGTCCATTCTCCAACTTCTTCTTAACATTTTCTCACCTAGAAACAACTTCCCATAGCCCTGTTTCCTAGACCTCATGCCACTTACGGGAAACCCCAAGCCCCCAGCGCAACACCAAGGCTTGGATACATCATTTCAGCGGCACTTCACACCTACCATCCCTCATCTCTTCTGGTTCTGGAGCAAACATGGCCTATCTAGGTTCCCTCTGATGCCTACCGCTTTAGCCTCCACACAGCCTCCCACCAGAGAGGGATCTCTGACGGTTGCAGGCTGCATACCTGCACGGGCGGCCCAGCAGCAGCCACGCTGGCAGGAAGGGCTGATGACTTGGTCCCGATGTCCTGCAGGCTGAAGCTCAGCCCTTGCAGCAGGCTGCTGGCAGATGCTGCTCCTAAAAAAAGCAAAGCATAAAGAAATCAGGCTTGGTGAGCTCACCAGCACAAAATTCCAGGTCTGTCATACAGCAGGTGTGTGCAAAACTGTTCTTTAAAGAGCAGCGTCCCAAGCAGCCTGCCTTGAGGTCGCTGGGGATCCTCCTAGCTGCTCCACACACACAGTCCAAAACATTTCATTGCTGCAGCTACAAACGAGGTTAGCTGTGAAACCCAGGAGGCAAGGGAAGGTCAGTCTGGGCATCATTACATACCAATGACACAATTAACAGGTCACCCACTGCGCCTTCTTTATAGCATCCCACTGGGGCTCTGCAATAGCAAAGCACTGCAGGTGCTGCCTCAGCCAAACCTAAAGGAACCAGGGAATGCAAGACAGAGGATCCAGCAAATTGTTTTGAACCTGGTTTACCTTTTACATTCACAAGAGAGACATGGAGAGAGGCAGGTACCTTGGAGGGTACTGGCTGGCTGGGCCTGCATGCAGTGGGCGCTGCTGGCCACCAGTCTGCTCTGCAGGGCATGGAAAGCACTGGGTGCCGTGCTGCTGGGGATCACGGCAGACGGAGCAGGACTCGTGGAGGAGGTTTCTGCTGCCGAACTCAGCCTGCAAAGCAAGCAGAATAGAAATATTCCAGTTAACGAGGAACCGCACAGGGTGAGGTGTGACTGATTTGACAGCGAGTGGTCACTGGCCTAACACAACCAAGTGGGACTCCTGAAGTGTAAGGTAGGGAGTTGACGAGCTACAAAAAAAACCCAAAGCAAGAGAAGTTGCCCTGTGTCCACTGCAACAACTAGAACAAAGAGCACCTATGGCAGAGATCCACATTATTTCCAAATTTGAAGCCAACTCGTTATCATGTGCGTGCCTACCTAGGTGCTGCAAGGGCTGTGTCACCCTACACAAACCCAATCCACCTTGCAGCAAAACATTTCCCATTTCACACCTACTTTCTATCCAAGAACAGCTCTTCTTCCTCTCCCCTCCCAGACCAGTCAGAGTCTGGTTCTCCAAAGCTTGCTTTGAATTAAAAGGGAAATCAGTGATGTGAGATGTCAATATCAGATTCATTCCCCAACAGAAATCCCTACAGCCAGTGAATCATGAACTGATATTGAGGCTACCTTTGGGAAAAAAAAAAACCACGCTTGACTGTCAGAGGGAATGAAGGGAAGGATTAAAGACAACACTGAATTTCTGGTAAAGACAGCACAGGCATTCAAAAGACAGAGATAAGCAAACTTAGATTTGGGAAACCCTAGAGAAATATAACCCAACAGCCACAATACTTTCTACTTTGCTCATTTCTGCCACTCTCAGACTCGACTGCCAGTTGACAAAGAGTTTTCAGGAGCCCAAGAGTCTCCTGCACTTCAGAAAATTCCAGTCGTAAGCAAGATACCAGAAAGCTCCACACACAGAAATCGCCCTGTTGTGGTGCTTCCCATCAGCAGCCTGTCAAAAAGACCCGCAGCTTATAAAAAACAAAAGTCGCACTCACTTGGGGGTGGTGAGCAGTCCCGACAGCTCCTTTGTGCCCGACAGCGACTGGCCGACAGCCATGGGGACCGGCTTTCCAGTGACAACTGCAAGAGAAAAAGAAGAAACCTCACTCACTCTCCTCTGGGAGTTTTTAGGGATTCCCCCTCTCTCACACAACTCCCCACAGACACAGTGCTGCAGGCCACGGGCTCATCCCGCTCACAAAGCATCTTCTCAAGGAAACCTCCACTGCAGCCATAAACACCCACTCCAGCCACCGCACTACGGGAGATCGAGAGCATCCAACAGAGCAGAGTTGCAAATAAAAACCAGAAAGCTGCTGTTGTGGAAGTGTTATGACAGACGGCATTGAAGGAATTGGCTTCAAAATCTGGGTAAGCAGTGAACTCTCAGGCCCTCATCCACCAAATGCAAATCTCTCTCCTAAACATCATCTCTGCTAATCCCCTCCTCCTAGTCCATCCTAGCACAGGTCTACTGCCTCAATTGATTAATTCAGATCTGGCTGGTCGCTAGCGATCGATTTTGTAAGCATTCTTTAAAAGACACTTTACAAAATACACAGGGATGCGACGAGTCACAATATTTGTTTATTGCGGTGTTTTGGGATACAACTGCATTTGTCTTGTGCATTCCTCCTGCTCACACACGGTAAGAGGGAATTCTTGTTTTGGTTCATGTTTACTTCTGCAATTCATTTCCTTTCTGTGAAAAGAAGTAAAGTTCGGAAAATTAAAAAAAAAAAAAAGTATTTCAGAAACCTGAGATTTGTTTTTTTTAAAGCTGCCAGAAGATAAACTGTGACCTTAAAAAAGGCTGTGAATTTAGGAGTTCATTTTCACAGTTGGAAACAATGGTTAAGGTAACCGAGAGATGCTTCCAAGGGAGCAGAATTATTTCTCAGCTTTGAAAACCTCTGATTTCCTATCAGAATGGAGATGCTGACCTTTCAGTCCTGCGCTGCATCAAGCTAACGCTAATAACGAGTGACTGCTTTACATCACTGGGGCTCTGCACTCTGACACGAGGAAGATGTACACACCAGCGCCGCCAGCCACAAGGGAAACATCCTTCAGGTACAAAGGTGATAGTAGCCAAAGATTTTGGTCTCAAAAAGGCTCAAGGGGAAGAAGACTGAGCACATCACCTCTTCTTGGGCTGCAGGGACCTCTGCAACGCTCACCGCAGCGGGTCTTCCCAGCCGCAGAGGCAGGAGAGGAGCTGGAGTTCATTTATACGTGTATCAAAACACGTATTGTGCCAGACTTCAGGCCCAAAGGGCAACAGCAGAGCAGGGCGCTCAGCTGATTCATGAAGTCTGAATGCATGAAGGTCTTCCAGAGGGAGGAACGTCGCTGTCGTCCCTAAAGCAGGAGCAGGTTCCAGGCGAGAGCTTCGCGCAAGAGGCGCAGGAGCAGGCAGCAGAACTGGAGATGCGCACGACCTGCTCGGAGCAAGGGGTCCGCCAGGACTGGCATCCTGCTTCCAGCAGCAGCAGCTCGGTGCCTCAGAGGAAGGTGTAAAAATTTGCCTCGCAGCTCACAAGGCTGCAGTTGAGCGTTTTGCTGGAGCGTGCAATCCCAACTGCTATGGAAAAGAGAGGCTCCTGCCACGCTCCTACGTGCTATCAGCCCCCACACTTCCCCAGTGATCCCCAAGTCACTCACACCTTGAGCCTCCGGCTGCTTTCTGTGGCTAACTCCTCCAAAAATAACAAAAATCACAGCTCCCCTCCCCTCCCCTCGCCATGGCCCAGAGGAAGGGGTCTGGGCACAGCCATGAGCCCGCTCTTGGGTTAAAAAGCAGCTATGCGATCGCAACTCACTTTCTGCCTGGGTGGTGAGGGGTGCTCCGTTCCCCACGCCAGCAGCATCTCCATGAGAGACAATGGTCACCTTGATTTTGGCTCGTTTGGAGGCTTTGGTGCACTGGGTCGGGCTGGGGGTCTGATGCCTCTTCAGCTGCATACGCACATCATCTTTCTCAGCCCCTTCCGAGTGCTCTGAGGAGACTGGAACTAGGGGACACAGAAGTAGCTTTTTGAAAACTGACGGCCGGTCCCTCGAGGTCAGCGCTGCTCCACTGTGTGCACCAAGGTGTGGAGAAGGGACACATGCCCATGCACACTTCCACAGTTCCCTCCATGCCAGCCTTACCCATCTCCCATGCACCAGGAACCCACGCTTCTCCTTGTCATCACCTACGCTGACTTCCACGTGCCCTAAGCTGCTGTCTTAGGGCCAGGACTTAGCTTAAGCTACTCACAGGTTAAGGCAGGACAGCATATAAAGTCTGTCTTGCCTCTACAGCGAAGAAAAATGGATGCCTACAGCGATAACACATCTCCACATAAAAGCTTTTCATTTTCAAAGCACGGCATCATCAATCCCGGCATCAGGCCCCTCCAACATCCCTAATTTCCAGGTGAGGGGATGAGGGTGCAGAGACTTGCAGAGCTGATGCAGGCACACTGCCAGCGCTGGGATCAGAGCTCAGCCTGCCCGCTCCTCCAACACACCAGCCAAGGTACTTGCATGCCTGTTGTTCAGCACATCCCCTCCAGCGCTCGTAGCCAGCCCTCCAGGAGCTGGACTGAAGCATACAGATTTCTCAGAGGCATTGAGCGAAGCAGCCGTGAGCACAGAAGGTGCTGCAGCACAAAGCCAAGCCCCCACGTACCCTACGCTGCTCAGTATTAGGGGAAAAGAGCTGCGAGCCAAGATTTCTCTTCCACATCAATGTCTTTTTTTGCTGCCACGTCCTTGACTAGTCACATTCATTTCATCCCACCTACAGCACAAGCTTGCCAGGACCAGGGCAATCCAAAAAAGCACATAGGATCCACGACAAGCACCTCTGGGCAGCCCGGGAACAAAAACATGGTCACGAGCTGCCACATCCTGCCCATCCATTCTCTGCACGTCTCCCACTGCTGACGTACGATCGTCCAGCCCCGGCCTGAAATGCCAGAGGACTGGGTTGAAACGTGGACACAAATCTGCCTCCCGCTGGGGTGTTCACAGCCTGGCAGCACTCAGAAATGCAGCCGCCGCTACGCCCGAGGGCTGTTGTGATCTGTGGCAAGGGGGAAAGGCCTTCGCTCAAAGCTACGGAGAGCGCTCTGCATCGAAAGCTTCTGCAGAGCACTGCTGAGCCAGCTAACTCCCTCTTTACAGATGGCCCTGGGCATCTAAGCCGTGTATTCAACAGCCTAGAGGCCAAGATATGCATACCTTCTTATTTATATATATTTAGGTATGAATATATTGTACAAAACTGATACAGATGTGCGCCTGTATATGTATATATATGCTCCCTGCGTAACGCACCACCTGCATACCTCTGAACTGGGGGTGTAGGACAAGACTGCAGCCAAATCCCTAAATGTCAGGGTGACTTCAAGCATTTCGGGGCCACTCTGGTCCCCAATCCAAGCTTGCTGCACTGCTATCAATGGCCGGACTTGTGGCTCGAGCGTGTTAACTTGTGACACTTGTGCAATGCTCCCATGCCTTCCACCCACCTGCAAACATGCACCGCCCAAATCACCGTCCAGAGAGACCTCATCAGGCGTGCACAGATCTGAAGGCACCAAAGCCTCCCCCCAACCCCAGTGCCACCAGCCAAGCAGGACAGTGAAACAGCACATGCACAGGCAGTGGCATTAGGTGCCCCTCAAAGCTCAGCAAACTGTGACCCAACGTCCCTCTGTGTCCCCACCACAGGAGAGTGGAGCCTGCTTCTGCTCGCGCAGGGGCACACGGACCCCCTGCCACAAAGGGCTGGCCATGTGCTTGGGAGGAGCATCGTATCCCCAAAACGGCAGTGAACACTCCCAACGCACGTGCCCCAGCTTCCTACCTCACGGCTCAGGCAGCTGAATCAATGCAGTAACGAGCCCAGAGATCTTAATCAGCTTTTGATCTTATCAAAAGGCAGGCCAGACTGGAGCCAGCCTCTCCATATCTCCCCACCAGCAGGGTAAAATCCACTGTGGTTTCTCTTCCCAGCAGTCGCTGGGTGGGCAGATTCGGGGTAAGTGCAGGGCTCCAGGCTAACCTCATCACGCAGGGGAGAGCACAAAACAAGGCTCAAGGGAGAAAGAAACCTTTAAAACAACTAGCTTGGGCCAGTGCTTGCCTTGGGAGTTTGTTACCACGTTGTATATGTGCAGTTTGGACTATATCCCGGGTGTGTTCAGGGCAAGCAGGGAACCTGGATCTTAGGAGTCTCCACACAGCATGCCAAAATACCACCAAGCTCCTCTACATCCAGCTCGTGCCTTGTCGAGTTAAAAGCACCAGAATTTGGGGTGTCGCAGATGCAGTTCTCATCCACATCAGCGCTCTCAGCACCCTGGGGTCACATGGATGGAGAACTGACCCTGACAGCTCACGCAACAACACCACTTCCTCACATTTCAACCTCTCATCCTCTCCTAGTCCCAGATCCACACAGTCACTGCCATTCGAGACAGCAAAACGTGTCTTTAGATAGGCTGTGGATCTCGCCCCTCAGTCCCCAACCCTCAGAGCATCGCACACGCTGAGGTCCACCTCTCTGCATGCTCCAGCACCCAATGCGAGAGACCACAGGACTGAAGGCTGCTCACTTCCGCGTGTCTCCCAGTCCAGACAGCATCCCTCTCCCACCACATCACCATCATCCCAAAGCCATCCCTCTCCCTGACCTCTCTGCTCTTCTCTAACTCTCTCTGGCCAAGAAATGCTGCTCCACGTCTCTACATCTGCCCCTTCCAAGTCACTTGGCAATCCCTTATTTCTGCTCCCCGCTTTACTGCTCCACATGTTTGGGACATTCCACCAACAGACACGGTCTCTCGGGCTGGTGTTCACATCCCCCCTTAGCCCCAGCACAGGAAAGGGTTAAACTCACAATCACAAAAAGTCACTGCATCGTCTACAAAGTTTTAGCCTATCAGAGCAAACCGGCTGCCAACTACGCGGCTCGGAGAGCGGGATTTACCCATCGGAGCAGGGAGAAGGGAAGAGCTCAGGAAAAGTTAATGCTCTCAGCTCACCAATTGCTTTAGCTTCAAATACAGCAATGAGAAAGCAAAAAGCAGCGGGACAAGGGGACACGTTGGGCCACATTCCCAAACCAATGCAAGGGAAGAGGAAGATGATGAAAGAAGGTAGCAGAGACAGAGAGAAGGAGGGAGGGGGAGAGAGAGAGAGAGACAGCGAGAAGTGAGGAGGTACTCACCAAAAAGACATGAAGAGGTGCCAGGAGGAAGAGCTTTCCTCACCAGCATGTTTTGTTTCAGAAAAGCAGCGAACTGAGCTGAAATGAATCAGAGAGAATTACAGTATCACAGCCCGGCTCTGGAGGGGGACAGGGGACTCCAGGGACACCACTGCGACCCACAGACAGAGACCTCGGAGCAGGCAGGCAGGCAGAGAGCTCCGGACACAACTTATCCAGCCACAGGGGCACAACAGAGACACACCGACCTCGCCTCCAGAGGGCAGCGTAGCACATACGACACTAGAAAGGGCATCGTGCCAGCTTTCTCGGAGAGCATATCCCAACAGCATGAGCCCTCTCCAGCCACACAGCCATAGGGAAAAGGTCCGGTGCCCAGGGACCGACAGCAGGCTTGGCTACGAGAGGTACAGCTAGCTTGACCGAGCAGTCACACTGAGAAGCTGGGAGACATCAGCCAGTGCATCCCTGTGCTAGAGCCACAAAATGCAGGCCAGAAGCCACGCTGCAACAGCACTGCTGACAAAAGAAGGCGGCCACGACACACCCCATTCCACTGACCCTCCTCCTGCGTGCCATCTAGAAACTTCCTCCCTCAACCACAACAACAAAGGAATACATTTCTTTAGTCCATAGTCTGAGAAATTAAGGGAGACCCAAGCTTCAACTTCCCTCCCTGAGTTAGAGAACGACTTTGGAGAATGCGGAGGGTCACACTGCTGCAGGAGACAACAACGAGCCTGTTCAGGTCTGTCTTGAGCAAAGAAATAAGGAGAGAAGGGAGGATGGAGAACTATTCCCCAGGTGCCACTGATATTTGCCAGAAGGGATCATCGACAAAACCATTCACAGCGTTCACAATCACACTGAAGCTGCACCAGACAAAAAAAAAAAAAAACCCTGAACAAAGCCACAGCTCAAGCTGGTTTCTTATTCAGAGCAGGTTTTCCACCGCCATTTGATGCAAGATGACTCTGTAATTACCCAAGCCCTGCTGTTTCAGTCACAATTCAATAGCCTCAATCATCTCTTGAGTACTTTTAGTCTCTCTCTCCCCAGCAGCCTTCAAGGATATGAGATACCAGTCAAGGGGCTCACACTTGAAAAAGAATTAGAGTACGGCTACGTGGTGATTTGGTCAGCCAGAGTAAGTGAAAATCCTTCCCTCTGAAGAGCAGCAAGGCCCCGCAAGCTGTGGAAACACTATCTCCAACCTAATTTCAACCTTCAACCCTCCATAGGCTGCTGCCTTCGGATGACAGCAACAGGGGACTGAGCTGCCGCGGGGAGCTTGGAATTCAAGACAGAACTCAGAAGACAAAAAACTACACACGGCAGGACAGATGGAGACCAAAACTCTGGATATGAAGAGGGGAGAGGGTGGGAAAGCTGCAGGGCATTACCTTGTGCCTGCTTGTGCGTCAGGACAGTGTCCGCCCTCTGCACCTGCCTCTTCAGCAGCTGCGTGGTGCCGATCTGGCTGGGCTTCTGGATGGAGGACACAGCAGCCATTTTAGTCTTGGGGCTTGAAGTGGGGCTGCTGGAGACGCTGGATAAGTCCTGCTCAAAGAGAAGGTACACCTCTTGCCCCCAGTGCTTCCCTACGAGGCGGTCGTAACCCCAAGCGTAGCAGCACACAGGCAAGCACATGCATCCTTTTGCCAGAGCAGCTCTATTTCTAAAGGTTCATTTGCCCCCCTGCAAGCTGTTAGTCCCTCCATACCCTCTCACCTCCCTCTTCCAACACCAACCACATCTCTCACCATGTATTCCAGCAGTATGAAAGCATCTTCCTTACACAACCTCAGCCTTCCCCAGCTCAAAGGATCCTAGAGAAACCCTCACCTCCGAGCCGGAAGGCGAGGCGGGCACTTTGGCTGCTGGCGAGGCGGGCCTGCTGGTTCTTTCCGGCAAGTCGAACGACAGATCCCTCCTCGTTGAGTCGCGTGGCTTCTTCTTCTTCTCAGCATCCAGGTCACGAGGATCAGAGCCTGAGTGGCTCTCTGCTCGGGTGAGGACTCCAGTCAAGAAGTCAGCTATTTCATCCTAGGAAGGATGAAACAAATAGGCCAAGTGGTGTGCAGGTCTCTAAACAACTGATCTTCACAGCTTGAAACAAAACAAAGAACCCAAAAATCCCAACAGGACAGATACGGCTCTCTAGGTTTAACATCCCACAAAAAGAAACCGTAAAACCTTATGGATAGACCTTGGCTCTCTCATTAAAGCTCATACTCTGCTGATTTCTAGCACATGGGAGAGAAACACGTTGGTTTCTTCAATGATCCCAACAGCACTGGAAGGCTCAGAAAACTGCTCTTTGTTTAAGGTGCGCTACCAGGAAGCTCAGGTCTCTCCTGAACAGAGACAGCCACTTCAAAATCCCCCTCAGGAGACAGATTACCTTCCTCCAACCAATCCAGGCAGTAAGGTTATAACTTGCAGTCACCAAAGTTTCTGCACATATTTTATTTTTTTTTAATAGATATGACGTGTAAGAGGAAGATTTCCATGGTTACCTGGATGCACCTGTCCACCATACTCTGGGTCAGGCCTTCTGACTTCTTTTTGGCTTTGCTTATCCTATTAAAACCAAAAAACAGATGGAAGTCAACAGGTTTTGTTCTCCACTTTCACACTAGCAACACTGTTCTTCACCCGAGAGCAAGATCCAAGCGACAGCAAGCTTGCTCCGTTACCCAGCCAGACACAGAGTAAGGCAAAAGCCAGCTCCATCAGCTCTCAACTCAAGAGCACTGTCTACTGGAAAGATGAGATTCATCCCTCGGAAGACCCAAGACCAACTTCCATGACTGAGGAAAAAGGCCCAACATCCCAAAGCATTTTGCAAAGCAAACATGATGTTTCCTTCCCTTCAGAGCTCCGTCTTCAGACCCAGTATGGGAGTTTTACGTTTCTTTCTTTCCTCTCCTTTATTGATTATCCCTACTATAGATTTCTGACTGATCTGATGCTCCAAAATCTCGTCTGCACTGCGGGGTCCAGCTCTAGCATCAGGCCAACCCTATTCTCCTTTAGCAGGAGGGTTGGACTAGATGATCTCCCAAGGTCCCTTCCAACCCTTGCCATTCTGTGATTCTCATCCACGACTGGGTTTTGGTGCAGTTATTCCAAACACGTACAAGTGCGACAAGAGAACAATCTCCAAAGTTTACTGAAACCTTAAGATCTTCTTGCTTCCTGCAAGGCTCTTACAGCCTCCCTTACCCCAATTCTGTGCACAACCTCCAAAAGCTTCATGTTCCAGAGCTAGGGGCGGCATGAAAAGACAAATACTTGCTCTAGTGTCATACCACACTCTACCCTGGAGCTTTAACTTGCTGGTATGTTGGATAACAAAGCTGACCTTGACAGAGCATTTTTATGCAGTTCTCATCTAGTTACAGTTCCAAATTTGGGGTTGTTTTTTTTTGTACACAGCATGCTCAGATCTTGCCCAGTGTTCCTGGGAAGAGAGCATCCGTCTCACAAAGCGTTACCTGAGATTGTCATCTGCTCCTCCCACCACCACCATGCTGTTATCAGCTCGTATTTTCTCCCGGAAATCTTCCATCGCTTCGATGTTGCACTGCAGGGAATTCTGACCGATCACAAAGAGGACAGGGGTCTTCATCTCCAGGAGGGGGTCGTCAACATCCTGCAAGAGCAAGGGGAACTGTGAGGAAGGGCAGATCCAGGACACAGAGTCTTTGGAGCTAAACACCTTTCTGAATTAGATTAGGATTTCCAAAAAGGGAAGGCACGTGCATTCCCAGCACATATCAACCGCATCCTGAAAGGAGAGAAGGAGAAATTGTGTGGTTCGTTTAAACGTCTCATGAGAAAGACTGACTGGGAAGCTGAATGAGTACACAGTGCCATTGCTCGTTAACAGGTGAGGCTGATGCCCTCCCCTTCAGAAATCCTATTTCCCTGCATTTTCCTCCTTCCAAGCTCTTGCTGCACAAATGCAGGGTAAGGCTGAAGAAGCACCAACAGCGAAGCTTCCTGGGGCAAGCCCCTGATGGGATTTACTCAGCTGTACCGAGTCCGGAAGAAAACTCTGCTCCAGAGCTGCACCATGCTCCAGCAAACGCCTTTTACACAGATTTCCACTACCCTCAGAATCAGCCATTTCATTAGCACAACTGTAACCAGTCCCGATCCAGTCACACACCGGTCAGCTAATAAAGGAGCAATTTGGGCTCCATATAAATCAACCCAAGTTGTCACCTCTGGTGCCAAATGACACAAGTGACCCCAGACACGACCCCAGGAAGGAGCTGCAAGAACTGGTACAGCAGAGACGAGCAAACATGGGACTTCTCGCGCCTGCGTATCGCATCAAGGATCCCACTGTGAATGCAATAGTCCTGCCTGCTGGGCAACGCTGCCTCCAAACAAACAAAAACAAAAACAAACAAAAAAAATCACACAGACATTCCTCAAAAAAGCCCTTGCAATTATCATTGGACTTCCAAGCCTGATTCCATGAAACAATCTAGGGAGATTAAAAAACAAACCCAAAAAAGTACAGTTCTTTAAATGGCTCCATCTCCCTTTGGTCCTTACCCCTCTGGGGCCATCAACAGTGAGCAGCGGGAATCCAAGGCACACAACTGCAGTGACATACTCCATCACTGAAACCTGGGTAGAAAAAGCAACAGTCAGCATCCTAACAAGCACATCACGGGTGCGAAGGCTGCTGTGCTAGGCTCCTGCTGGGCATAAGACATATCTTCCATATTTAGGCTTTGCTTTGTTGATTAAGGGGCGGGGGGGGGGGAACACTGAATGACTCAAATTGCTTATGCCCCCATGACCAGAAAGGATGTCTGTCTCAAAGCCAGGCCTTGGAAAGAGAAAAGGGAGAACCACCGCAGCAGAGCCCCAACACAACAGTAATTGAAATCTAACGCCGAACTAAAGCTGTGGGCTCTGAGAGGGTGCAAAGGAATCGGGTACTTACGTGACAGGCCACCAAGGCACCCGTGTTCCACCCGATCAGGATGATTGGCTTGTGAGAGAAGTGGTTGTGAATCTACGGAAGAAAAGACATGGATGGAAAAGAGGGACAGACAAGGGGACGATACACGGGGGTGGCACAGCACCCACAGGCAAGGGGAACAGTTGAAAGGAACAGCAAAGGCTCCCAAATACGCTCGTCGCTCTCGCTTACCTCCGCCACTTTGCCTCTCACCGCCCCGATCATGTGTTCCAGACACTGCAACACTCCCACCCCGCTGCCGTTGTTCAGCAGGTGAGTGGCGATGGGAATCACCTGCAGTTTGAAATGGAAGATCAATAAATAACAAAGACATTATGGGGAACAGCAGCTGCCAACAATTAGCATGAACTGGAACCCAGTTTATGCAGGAGCTTGTGCTATCTCTCCCCCAAGATTCACTTCTAGCTACTAAAAGCAGAGGAAATAAAGAATTCCCCACAGAGACAACCTCTGCTACTCACCTCCCTCCTATACACCCAGCATATCCACCACATTAGGAGGAGCGTGAGCAGCTCTGCACCCCAGCAGAGGACTAAGGTGACCTGCAGGCACTCTCCTCCAACCTCTTCCTACCCAAAAGACTCATCAGTCCTTAATAACAGTAACAATACCATCTGAACTGCCGAAGATGGATGACTTCGGTCAGCAAAAACACATCAGATTTGGGCAACTTCATCCCCTGCGCAGCATCTCAAACAATAAACACTGCAGGGGGCAGATGCCAGCCTCTGCCTTCAGCGGAACCAAGTATTTTGGTGCACCGAAGGCTTATAAAAACACGCTCAGCAGCTGCAGTCTAGCACAGCTGCTAGTTTGAATTCCCCTCCTTTCAAAACCAACCATACCAACCTTTCCCAAGCAGGAAAGCTGCGACTGCCAGAATCGGTGCCGTCGAGAAGTGGGGAACATGGAGTTGGAGGGTCCGGAGGAAGCAATCAGGATGAGGGGGGAACCAGGCAATTTGCTCTACAAAGTTCGACAAAGAACTGCGTAAGGGAAAGCAACTTCCCCGCCCGAGACCTCACTGCCCAGCCCGCACAACAAAGCAGGAAGGATCTTTCATAGCTCATGAATTAATCACATTAATTGATCATATTTTCCCCCAGCCAAAGGAGAGTATAGGGGGAAATGTGTTCCAAAAAGAGTTCCCCTCACTGAGCAAGCCTAAAGCAGGAGGAAAAGAGCCCAGGAAGCAAGACAGAGCCGGAAGGAAGAGGGCAGCAGAAGGACAGGAAGGGTAAAGCCGATGGCAGAGCAGCCTCCAGCTCCCCACAAGCCCCAAGAGATACTCACTGGTTTATTGTGTGACAAGACACCCACTGCTGGGTCCCACGGTCTCTTCAGCAGCAGAGACAGAGCCTCAGCACCCGCTGCCCCTGTCTTCGTGGTAGAGGAGAGCAGCATCCTGTCAATCAGGGTGGGGATCTGAAAACAGAGGCCCGAAAGGACTGAGCAAACGCACACAGGTGCTCCAAAGAAAAAGGATAAAAGCTCCATCAGAGCTTCCTCAAACAAGCTTTGCAAAAGGAGAACATCATAAAGGATAGCAAAGCCCTTCACTGCTTTTATCACCTTTCCTTTAAGCGTTTGCAGAGCATCCAAGTAAGCAGCCAGCACTGGCAAACTGAGCGTTTCCACTAAGGTCGTGTGAAGCCACTGGATCAGTTTGGTGTCCCAGTTCACGCTAGCCAGAGCTTGGCGGACCCTCCGAGCGCATTTGTCCACCGCTATCCTCCTCAGGACCGGCTCGTTACAAGCCTAAAACCGAGGAAATTAAAAAGAAACACAGTTATGGGGAAAAAGAAAAAAATCAAGCATGCTATGTACATCCCAAGCCACAGGGAAGTATTGGCTTGGGCAGCCCCAAGTCATCGGGCAGCAAGCAAAGACCAACATCCTCGCAAGTGAGGACAATATCGTGCCTCAAACAAGCCCAGAGCTGCCAGTTTTTTTAAGACTAAACAGCCCAAAGGCCACTTTCATCTCAACTCAGGCTTTGCTAGGAAGGACTGATAAAAACACCCAGGCAGCAACTCTGCTGGGAAGCGAAATAAGGAGTAAAAGACCTTACCCCTTCGTTAGCCAAGCGAGCCAGCCTGTCAGACTGCAGCGCTTTGTGAATCTTGTTAAATAGTTTGTTCTGGGCCATCGTCCAACCCGTCCTGTCGGGAAAAGCAGAGAGGTAACGCAGGTTCCACAGACACCCAGGGCCTGCAAGCTGCTGCCCAGTCCCAAAGGCAGTCAGCAGCACAGCTGGGCATCAGCTGTGACTGCAGCCTCAAGAACTGATTTACAGCTACGGACAAAGTGAGTTTCGCTACTGAGGATTTAAAGTTAGAGGACAGTTCAATAAAAAACTCCAGGTTTTAGATGTCAGTAGGGTGTGTCAGTGAACATCCAAGCATCAGAAAGGCGAGAGTAACAGCAAAAGCAATAAATAAGACCAAAAAACTCCTTTTAGCATAGGTTATTGCCACATTCCTCAGACAAACTGTCCAGAAAAATAAAAAAAAAAAATCAATTCCTCGTAACATCAAAACTGTGAACTGGCTTGACTACAGTTACAGGGAGGGTTTTTAATAAGGTGGAATTTATGCACAGCCTCATTTTTAATTTTTGACATTGGAATATGGCCAAATTGAGGATCTACATCCCAGCCTCCTCCGAACAGAGAGCGCTTCACATAAAGCGTGTGGGAGAGGTTCAACAGCTGGGCCGGCCCCTACCATTACATTCCACAGCTTTTACAGCAAGCGGACGAGGAATTTGGACACGAGAATTCATTCTCTTTGAGCATTTGGTTCAGGAACATCACTGCGTATCGAGTCACGCTGAAAAAAAAAAAACACCCCATGCAATGGGCAACTGTTTAGCACCTGAATTTCTTTTCTCCACTGTCCCCATGCTACCTGTTGACGTGTTCCTCCCAGTCGTCCGGCGGCGGAGGGGCGTCAGCATCCGTGCGAGCGAACATGACATGGCGCTCGCACTCGTTCATCACGCTGCGCGCCTTCTGGTTGTCATAGAGCGGCACGGGTGTGGGCGTCACCGTCTCGACGTCGATGGGGATATCTGCTTCGCTGTCAGGAATAATTATGTGTTAGAAAAAGGGATCACTCACCTTGGGGGTCTGCCATGCTTTATAATGAGAAGCCTGCTGAGCTTCATAACCAGGTATGTTGTGATTCCCAGTCTGAGCCCAGGCAGCCCCCTGAACCCCAAGAATTCCTGAGCTGCAACCCTGAGTGCACTCCCAACCCTCACCCCAAACTCACCCCTGACCCCAGGCCCAGCCCCACACCCTGACCCAAAAGCAAACCATTGAGGCCACAACGCCGCTTCCTGCCCCGACCTCAAGGCTGTGATACCAGCCCTGAGCCCACCCCCAAGCTGCCAAGCCCCCCACCTCATCCCCCGCGCCCTCCCACAGCCCGTACAGATCCCCACAGATCCCAAAACCTGCCTAGGCTCCCCAGCTCACACTCTCCCCCTACGACCACACCAGCCCCACACGATGGCCTCCACCCCACACTTTGCCTTCACGGACCCCTTAAGACCTAACCCAGCTCCCCCAGCCCCACACGACTTCCCCCTGCCCCACAAGCCCCACACTCTCCCCTCACACGCCCCTCCACCCTCCCCCCTGCCCATCGGACTCCCCCTGCCCACAGGACTCCCCTCCCCCCACAGGACTCCTTCCCCACCCCCCCCCACCCACACCCCCAGCCCCCCCCAAGGGCCCCTCAACCCCCCAAAAGGCCCCCCACCTGCTCCAGAGACCCCTCAGGACCCCCTCACCCCCCGACTTTCCCCTCACAGTGCCCACCCCCCCAGGCCCCTCAGCCCCACAGGAACCACCCCTGCCCCACACACTCCCCTCACAGAACCCTCAGGACCCCCTCCAGCCCACACACAGGCCCCTCAGCCCCACAGGACCCCCTCACCCCACCACTTTCTCCTCACAGCCTCCAACCAGGCCCCTCAGCCCCACAGGAACCACCCCTGCCCCGCACCCTCCCCTCACAGACCCCTCAGAACCCCCTCCAGCCCCCCAGCCTCACAGGACGCCCTCACCCCACCCCGGCAGGCCCCCAGCCCCACAGGAACCCCCCCCCACCACTTTCCCCCCGCCCCCCAGGCCCCTCAGCCCCCCAAGCCCCCCTCCCCGGGGCTCACAGGGCGGTGCCGGGCTGCCGCCGCGGTGTGAGGAAGAGCATGCGGGTGGGACGAGCGGCGCTGGCGTCCGGGTGGGCGCTCCAGGGTTTGGCGTAGCTGTGGTCCAAGCAGACCAGGTCCAATTCCCGCTCGTGCGCCGACAGCTGCAGTAACAACGACGTCCCCATCCTCCGCGCCGACCACTGAAGCTCGCGATCGCGATCTCGGTCGCGATCGCGATCCCCCCCGCGCTGCGACATGGCCCTACCGCCCGCCGCGACGCACACCCCCCCGCCTCGCCGCGCATGCGCCGGCCACGCCCCCACGCCCGGGGGCGTGGCCGGCGCATGCGCGGCGGGCGGGGGGAGGGGGTTAGGGGGAAAAGGACACATGGGGATGCATGGATGTGGGGACTGGAAGGGATAGGACATGGGGACATAAGGACACATGGACATGGAGATGCAGCGATGCAAGGACATGGGGACACATGGATGTGGGGACATAGGGACACATGGACATGGGGTTGCAGTGACGTGGGGACATGGGGACATGGATGTGGGGTTGCAGTGACACAGGGACATGTGGACACGCAGACATGCAGACACGTGGACACGGTGACATGGAGACACAGGGACACGGGAACATAGGGGTACAGTGATGGGGAACGGGGACATGGGGACACGGACATGATGACACAGGGACACACAGTCAGGGGGACACACAGACATTGAGAAAGGGGACATGGGGACACAGGGCCCATGGGCACGGTGTTACAGGTACCAGCAGCCCCAAGTGTACGGGACACGGGGCACAGGTGCACAGGCATGGAGGGGGTACCCAGTGACACAGGCACGCGGTGACACAATGACACCCACCAAGCCAAGAGAACAGCAGCGTCCCTGCCCCTTCCCCCCCCACGGTGCCATTCTGGAACACGTCCCAGCGCCACGGTGGCAGTGCCTTGGTGACAGCACCTCAGTGGCACGGTGGCCCAGGGATGTGGCCATGCTGCGGTTGCTGGTGGCCAGCGCCCACATCCCCGGGGCCACCGGCTCCGGGCCCGGCCTGCACGTGTCTGCCCGCTTCAGAGGTACCGCTGAGTACAAGGGGGGGGACACCACGGTGGCTGTCCCCATGGGATGGGTGGCATCAGCCATCGCCGTGTGATGAGATGGCATCAGCCATTCCGGTGCAGCGGGGTGACATCCTCCCATGATGGGATGGTGCCAGACACACTTGGGGACAGCGTTGGCCGTCCTGGTGTGTGGGGACAGTGCCAGCCTTCCCCTTGCACCCAGAAGTCCCCACCCTGATGTGACATCGCCCTCCTGTCCCCCTCCAGGCGTCCCCAGGAGCACCCGGGTGGTGCCGGAGGAGCACAGCCCCACCTGGAACGAGGTGAGGTGACCCCAGGGTGGCCCGCAGTGGCATGGGGGACACTCAAGTCACCCCACCGACCCCTTGTCACCTTCCTCCCCCAGACGCTGGCATGGCCACTGGGCCCGCGTCCCCTGCACCCCACGGCTAGCCTGATCCTACGCCTCCGGCGCTGGGGCCAGCCGGCACCCCAGGGGTGAGTAGCACCCATGGGTGGGCACCCCAGGGGGGCTACCCCTGGCATGGCCACCTTCGCCATGTCCCCCTGTCCCCACAGGGACCTGGGTGCCACCACGGTGTCACTGGGCCCGTTGGTGGCCGACCCTGGGCTGCCGCTGGCCCTCAGCCATGTCCCGCTGCTGGAGCCCGGGGCGCCCACGGGGGCAGCCCCCCCCCCCGGGTGCCACCCGGCATGGCCTAGGGTGCCACCTGTCCCTTTGCAGTGCACCATCACCCTCCGCTGCTCCTACACCCCCCGTGGCACAGCTGGGGATACCGCTGTCCCCCTGCAAGGATGGGTGCCACCACCAGCGGTGTCACCAGGGACACCCCACCGCCCCGGCAAGACCCCGGCAGGGAGGAAAGAGGATTTCCAGGTCTGGCACCCACAGGTGTGGTGGCACCTGGGGGTGACGTCTCATCCATTGGCTACCGCATCACCGCCGGTCCCTTAGGTACGGGTGAGGGTCATCGAGGGCCACCAGCTCCAGGGCAATGACATCAAGCCGGTGGTGACAGTCCTCATCGGCCAGCACCGCTTCAGGACCAGGATCCGGACAGGGAACAACCCCTACTACAATGAGGTGACCCCAGGGAGGGGACATGGGGACCCGCCAGTGGCCGCTCACCCCGCCCTCACCCCCTTTTGCCCATTTTCTAGGTGTTTTTCCAAAATTTCCACCGGACACCCACCCAGCTGGCAGCAGAGCCCATCCACATCCAGGTCGGGGTTGGGACAGGTGGCACCAGCAGGGATGGGGACAGCGGGGTGGCCGCTGACATCGTGTCCCCCACCCCATCACAGGTGCTGGACTCCCGGGCCACCCGTGCCAAAGCCGTCATCGGCGTCTTCCAGGTGAGGGACGGTGGCTCCGTAACGGGGCGTCACGCCGCGGTTTGGCTGCTCTTACCCCGCTTTGCTGTCCCCACAGCTGGACGTTGGCACCATCTACCGGGCGCCGGGTAGGTGAGAGGGTTGGGGTGACAGCAGGGTGACAGTGAGGTGACACTGGGGTGACACCAGGGTCTCCCACCCTGCCAGGACACAGCTTGAGCTGGAAGTGGCTGAGCCTGCAGCACCCCCAGCGCCCCGACACCGGGTCCCGGGGTTACCTCCGCGTCAGCCTGGCCGTCCTCTGCACCGGTGAGCCAGTGCCGGTGAGCACCCCCAAATCCTCCCCAGCACCCCAAAAAAAATTCCCAGCGGGGGGGGGTGTCCCCATTTTCCCACACACTCCCCCAAGGAGCAGGAGGAGCCAGCAGGGGACGAGGACATGGAAGCCAACCTGCTGCGGCCACCGCCGTGCACCGCCACGCTCCAGCTCCGCGTCTACCACGGCGAGGACCTGCCGCAGGGTGGGTGCCGGGTGGGTTTGGGGGGGGCGGGGGGGAAGGGAATGGATCTGGGGGACCCCCCCAGCCACCTCTCCCCATCCCCGGCAGCAGAGCTGGCTCGGAAATGCCTCCCCTCGGTGTTACCGGTTGGCGGCAAGAAGGGCTTCATGGCGGCAGCGGTGCGGGTCACCTTTGCCGGCAGGACGGTGGGTGCCGGGCAGGGGATTTGGGGGGGTGGGGGGGCTGATCCTGGGGGGTTTTGGGGGGGCTCATGGCTCTGCCCAATGCAGCTCTGCACCCGGGTGATGCCCCCCGATGCCAACCCAGCGTGGAACGAGGTCTTCTTCTTCCCCCTGAGGGTAAGGTGCTCCCCCTGCCCCCCCCAGCCCCAGCATGCATCCTGCATCCCCTCCCCAAAGCAGGGGTACCCCCAAAAAAGGGGGTACCCCCATACCCCCCCCTTTTTCTTCTCTCCACAGCTGCCCCCCATCTGTGATGAGATCCAGCTGGCCATCCTTGGCGGGTAAGTGGGGGACACCCCCCCCAGGTTTGGGGGATCCCCCCGGTTTTGCCCCCCCCCCATTTTTAGGGGGGGCCCCCCCTCACCCCTTTCACCGCCCACCCATAGGTCCCGCAGCAGCAAGGTCCTGGGCACCGCCACCCTCCTTCTCTCCCAGATCTCCTCGGCCGGTGCTGAGCTTGAGGGTAAGCAGGGTTCACCCTTGGGTGGGGGGTCCCCAGCACCCAGACCCCCCCCTTTTTTCACTGAACTCCCTCTTTTGCTCCCAGAGGGGACCCCCGGCTTCTTACCCTGCTTCGGACCCAGCTTCCTCCCCTTCTACAGCCCCCGGCCGGATCCTGCCAGGACACCCAGCACCGTGAGTGGGTGGCAGGGTGGGGACAGCACCTATTTGCGGGGGGGGGGGACAGCACCTACCCACCCCCACCCTTTATTTTACAGGACACTGGGGTGGCTTATCGGGGGCGGGTGCTGCTGGAGCTCAGCACCCACATGGGGACGCCGGACGGGCGCCAGCGTGACGCCATCGCCCCTGAGGACATTGCCCGGGTGCAGGTGGGGACACAGGGACAGGGTGCAATGCCACCCCCCAGCGTCTTTTTTTTTTTATATTTTTTTAACCACAATTTGAGTATTTTTTAATATCTTTACTGGTCTTGTTTAATATCTTTATCAATGACCTGGAGGAGGGGATTGAGTGTGCCCTCAGTAAATTTGCGGATGACACCAAACTGGGTGGGAGTGTGGATCTGCTTGAGGGGAGGGGGCTCTGCAGAGGGACCTGGCCAGGCTGGAGCCATGGGCCCAGCCCAATTGGGTGAGGGTCAACATGGCCAAGGGCCGGGTCCTGCCCTGGGGTCACCACAACCCCACGCAGCGCTCCAGGCGTGGGGCAGAGGGGCTGGAAAGCTGCCCGGCAGAAAAGGACCTGGGGGGGTTGGTCAACGGCCAACTCAACACGAGCCAGCAGGGTGCCCAGGTGGCCAAGAGGGCCAGGGCATCCTGGCTTGTATCAGGAGTGGTGTGGCCAGCAGGAGCAGGGCAGGGACCGTGCCCCTGTGCTGGGCACTGGGGGGGCCGCCCCTCGACTGCTGGGGTCAGGGTTGGGCCCCTCCCTCCCCGAAGGACCTGGAGGGGCTGGAGCGTGTCCAGAGAAGGGCAGCGGAGCTGGGGAGGGGGCTGGAGCCCCAGGGCTGGGGAGGGGGGGGGCGGGGGGTTCGCGGGGCTAAGGGGCGATGGGACGAGGGGCACCGGCCTCAAGTTGTGCCAGGGCAGGGTGAGGTTGGCCATGGGGAACAATTCCTTCCCCAAGGGCTGTCAGGGGCTGGAAGGGGCTGCCCAGGGAAGGGGTCGAGTCCCCACCCCTGGGGGGATTTAACAGCCGGGCAGAGGCGGTGCTGAGGGCCAGGGTTTGGGGGTGGGATGGCAGGGTTTGGTTAAAGGTTGGACTCGATGATCTTAAAGGGCTTTTCCAACCAAAGCAATTCTATGATTCTATTTTGGGGGGATTTCAGCCTTTTTTTTTTTTTTTTTTTAACTGCAGCGCCACTTGCCCCGCCGCCGATTCGGGCTGTGCGGGATCTTTTATTCGGCCACCATGGTGCCAGCCGGCCCGGAGCTCCTACGCTTCGAGCTCAGTCTCGGCAATTACGGGGACACCAGCGATGTCACCTGCAAGCCGGCTGCCTCCGTCACCCCGCATGCTTGTCCCCTCTTTGACGGTGAGCGGGATGCTGGGTGGCAGGCGGACACAAGGGTGGTACCCTCTGGTGGTCCCATGAGATGATGGGTGGTGCCATGGGATGCTGCGTGGTCCCATGGGTTGCTGGGTGGTCCCATGGGATCCTGAGTGGTCCCATGGGATGCTGGGTGCCCTCCGGATACAGGCAACCGCTACCACTACCTGCCGTGGTATGGTGACAAGCCGGTGGTGGCTGTCACCTCGTCCTGGGAGGACGCCGGTCACCGTTGGGATGGCCTAAACCTCCTGCGTGCCATGTGCCAGCGGTTGGTGAGCACCCATGGGTGATGGCGGGGTAGGGTGGTCTGTGACACACACACACAGACACACACCCTGCCATGGGTGACGGTTTGGGGGCATCTTTGGAGGAGAGGAACGTGGCGGAGCTGCGGGGCGCCCAGGGGGACACCAGGGGGGACGTGGGCAGGAGGCTGCTGCGTCAGCTGGCACAGGACTGCGGGTGAGCGGGGGGGTCCCCGGGGAGGGGGGGGAGGAGGGGGGGGGTCTTGGGTGTCCCGGGCATTTTGGGGGGTAAAGGGGAGCATTGGGGGGGTGATGGGGTAATTGGGAGGGAAACAGGGTGGTTGGGGGGGAATGGGGGTTTGGGGGGGGAAATGGGGTGTTGGGGTCAGAAATGGGGGAACTGGGCAGAAAACAGGGTGGTTGGGGGAGAAATGGGGTGTTGGGGGGGGAAATGGGGTAACTGGGGCAAAACCAGGGTGGTTGGGGAGGGAATGGGAGAAAATGGGGCATTTGGGGGGAAATGGGGTTTTGAGGGAAAGGGAAATGGGGTAACTGGGTCAAAAACAGTGTGGTTGGAGAGGGAATGGGAGAAAATGGGGCATTTGGGGAGGAAATGGGGCATTGAAGGGGAAAATGGGAAATTTTAGCAGACAACGGGACATTTTGGGGGAAAACAGAGCAATTTGGGGGAGGGAACGGGACATTTTGGGGGAAAATGGGACATTTGGGGGGGGGGGGCTGTTTGCAGGCAGGCCTTGCCCCGGCTGGAGGCGCAGCCCACCCCCACGCCGCTGGACGCCCACCTCCGGGCCGCCCGTCTTCACCTCCTCCGGCGCGTGGTGGCAGCGCAGCGGCGCCACCGAAAGCCGGTTGGGACACGTTTCTGCCGGTGGCCGAGGGCTGGCTGGGACGCATGGCCGCCCTGGCTGTCGAGGTGGGGCCGGGGGGGGGGGGTTGTGTGGGTCATTGCTGTGATGAGTTGTGGCTGGTCTCAGCCCACCAGTCCCCTCTCTCTCTCCCCCCGCAGCCGCAGGCCGGCGTGCCCGACGTGCTGCTGTGGCTGCTGCGGGGGGAGCAGCGGGTCGCCTGCGCCCGTGTCCCCGCGTCCGACCTCATGTTCTCCCGGAGCGGCCTCGGCGCCTGCGGCAGGCTCTGCGGCCGGATCCAGACCCTCTTCCTGGTGGTAGGCACACCACGTCCCCTCCATGTCCCATCCGTGTTCCCTGTGGCCCCTCCATGTCCCCTCTATCTCCCCTCCGTGTCCCCTCTGTGTTCCCTGTCTCCCCTCTGTGTCCCCTCCCGTCCCCCCGCCCTGTCCCCCCCCCCCCCCCACACCCCTCTCCCCCCCCTCCATGTCCCCTTTGTGCCCACTCTGTAACTCCTCCACATCCCCTCCGTGTCCCTTCTGTCCCCCCATCCTCTCCATGTCCCCTCCATCCCCTGTGTCCCTGTCCCTCCTGATCTTCTCTACCTGCCCATGTCCCTCTTCCCTTGTCCCCCACATCCCTCCTGTCCCCTCCTGTCCCTCCCTCCCGTGTCCCCCTCCGTGTCCCCTCGACATCCCTTCCATGTCCCCCCATGTCCCCCCCATGTCCCCTCTCTATCCCTCCCATGTCCCCCCCATGTCCCCACCCATGCTGCGGGTGCAGGGCTCCGGGGACATCCGTGCCCACCTCCGCCTCCGGCTGTGGCTGGGACGGGTGGCCGACAGCAGGGACCTGCCACGGCACCTCGAGGGCCCCCTGCGTGTCTACATCGAGACGGTGCGCCCTATGGTGGGGGGGGGCCACCCCAGGGTGCCCCCCAGCCCCCCTCAACCCCACGTGTGTATCCCCCCCCTTCCCCAGTACGAAAACCAGACCAAGCTGCTGGGCAAGTGGGGTCCCCGGGGGCTACTGGGGCGCCCCGGCTTCTCCGACAGCGCTGGCAAAGCGGGGCTCCCCCGCCACCGGATCCAGCCCCCCAAGGGCTGGCGCTGGGACGGACCCTGGGCCGTGGAGCCCCAGCGGCGGTGAGGCCCGTGGGACGGGAGGGTGACACCCACCCCACCACCATGGGGACCTCGGGGAAGGGCGACGCCAGCCTTGTCCCCTTGTCCCCCTGTCCCCCAGGCTGCTGCTGGACACCGAGACCAACATGGCCGAGGTGCTGGAGGAGGTCTATGAGAACGAGAGCCGGCAGCTCAGCAGGGAGTGGGGACCCGCTGCCGTGGCCAGCACCAATGCCGTGAGCAGGTGGCGGGCGTGGGGGGCACCAGGGGGTGACATGAGTGCGTCAGGGCTCAGCTCTCGCCCGGTTTCGCAGAGCGGCGTAGCGGTGCCACCCAAGGAGGAGGTGGCCTGTCCCCAGGGTTGGCACGTCACCGATGGCTGGCGGGTGGATGTGACGGGAGCTGTGGATGAGGCTGGTGAGTGGGTGTCCCCACCAGGGTCCTCCGGGGTGGGTGGGTGGGTGGCAGTGGTGGTGAGGACACCTGGGTGCCGCAGGTTGGGAGTACGGGACGAGCGCAGCGCCCAGCAGCCCCCCGCCGGCATGGCACGCCGCCGAGAAGACGTACCACACGCACCGGCGCCGGCGCTGGCTGCGCACCCGCCGCAGGGACCCCAGCGCCCCGGAACGGGAGCAGGATGTGGCCGCCTTCCTCCAGCTGGTCGGGGCGGTGGGGACAGGGACGGGGCGGTGGGGATGGGGGTGGCAGGGACAGGGGTGGCAGGGAGGGTGGCAGGGCAACAGGGACAGCAGGGCAGGGACAGGGATGGGCGTGACTGGATGGGGTGACAAGGATGGCATGACAGGGGTGGCAGGGTCAGGGGTGGCAGGGATGGGACAGCAGGGCCAGGCTTTTGCCCATCGGTGCCCTGGTGTGAGCAGCCCTGTCCATCCCCTTGTGCTATGCCACGGCGTCCCCATGCCACGGCATCCCCATGCCACGCCATCCCTGTGCCATGCCATCCCCATACCATGCCATCCCCATGCCACACCATCCCCATGCCACACCTTCCCCATACCATGCCATCCCCGTACCATGCCATCCCCATGCCACACTGTCCCCATGCCGCGCTGTCCCCATGCCACGCCGTCCCCGTGCCACGCCATCCCCGTGCCACGCCATCCCCATGCCACGCCGTCCCCGTGCCACGCCGTCCCTGTGTCCCCACAGCAGAGCCCCGAGGCGGCGGCAGGGGCGCAGGCCTGGGAGTACGGGTCCCTCTGGGGCTGCCGCTTCCACCTCCAGCCCCGGGTGGGTGACGTGTGCCGGCGGCGCTGCTGGCACCGGCGGATTGTCCCCGCGCAGCCCCCGTCTGTGGCACCCCTCTTCCTGCTGGAGGGCTCCCCGGTAGGAGAGCAGCCAGGGGGGGTGGGGGGGCACCGGGGGGTCCCAGGGGGAAGGGGGTGGAGGGCGGGGGACAGAGGGATGGAGCGAGGGGTGCAGGGAGAGAGGAATGAAGGGACAGGATGGAGGGATGGACAGATGGAGGGATGAAGGGAGGGATAGGGATGAAGGGACAGAAAGACGGAGGGATGGATGAGGGATGAAGGGACAGAAGGACAGAAGGATGGAGGGATGGAGAGATGGAGGGATGAAGGGAGGGCTGAGGGATGGAAGGGACAGAAAGACGGAGGGATGGGGGGAGGGATAAGAGATGGAAGGGAGAAGGGGGTTGGGGGATGGAGGGGACAGGAGGATGGAGGGATGTGGAGACAGAGGGAAGCTGGGGACAGCCAGGACGCAGGGCCAGGGCCCCACCCCCCATCCCCCCTTCCATCCCATCCCATCCCATCCCATCCCATCCCATCCCACCCCACCACAGGGCCCAGAGGACGCGGCCGAGGAGGACCAGCCGGCTGCAGCAGAGCAGCAGGCGCGGGGCCCGGCCCCCCCTGCAGCAGCCTGTGCCCCTCATCCTCTGCACTTTCCCCCCGGGGGGGGGGGGGGGGGGAGGGCCCCCTGCCAGCCCCTGCCTCTCCCGCAGAGCCCAACTTCTTCCAGCTCCGCTGCTACATCTTCCAGGCACTGGAGCTGGCACCCCGCAGCACCAAGGCCATTGCAGGTGGGGGACACCCCCGACTCCCCCCCCCAAGGAGCCCCCCGGGTGCTGACGGTGCCGCGCCCCCAGACCCCCCCCCGCACCCGGGTGCTGCCCGGCACCCTGGACCCCCTCTGGGACCAAACGCTGCTTTTTCACCGGGTGCTGCTGTACGGGGACCCCCGGGGTGTCCAGGATGAGCCCCCCGCTGTGGTGGTGGAGGTCTTCGACCAGGATGGAGGAGTATGGCACCCCTGGGTGGGGGGCACCCATGGGTGGGGGGAGCACCCACACCCAAGCAAATGCCTTGCAGGGTGCTGGTGGCTTCCTGGGGAGGAGCGTGTGCACCCCAGAGGTTTGGCTGGACGTGGGGCGCCGGCAGCCACCCCGGCTTCGGCGTTACCCTCTGGGGGGGCCAGGGGGGCCGGCTGGAGAGCTGCTGGCCAGCTTTGAGCTGCTGCACGACACCGAGGTGAGGGGTTTGGAGTGGGGGGGGTGGGGGGGTGGTGGTATGGGGGGCATCCAGGTGATGGGGTCCCATCGGCACCGTCCTCCCCAGCAGGATGGGTCCCTGGCGCAGGTCAGCACCCCGCCGTGGAGGCAGGGGGTCTTCAGTGTCCCCTTGGGCATCCGGCCCCTCCTGCGGCTGGTGGCACTGGAGGTGAGAACTGGGGACGCCGAGGGGGACGACACAGGGGTGGGGATGGGGTCTGAGATGGGGAGGGGGGGGGGGGGGGGGGGGATGGGGACAAGGACAGGGATGGGGACAAGGATGAAGGAGGTTGGGGATGAGGCCAGGGATGAGGCCAGGGATGAAGAAGGGGATGGAGACAGGAGAGCAATGAAGATGGAGACAGCGATGAAGATGGGGGACAGCCACAGAGGGGACAGGATGGGGATGGGGGCAGGGACGAGGACGGGACAGGCACCTTCGGCGGCCCAGCGGACATGTGGCCCACTGGAGGTGACCCCTGGGCACCCAGAGGACACTGGGGGGTGACGGCAGCTGGGTGCCCCCCCAGGTGCTGGCCTGGGGGCTGCGGGGGCTGCGTGGTGGCGTGCGGGCGCCCAGCCTGGAGGTGCAGTGCGGGGGCCAGACCCTGCGGACCCCTGCCATCACCGACCTTGCCACCAACCCCAATTTCCCCATCAACGCCTTCCTGCTAACACTGGTGAGGATGGGGGGGGGCGGGGGGAGCAGCCCCCCCATGGGTGCTGCCGCTGGCACCCCAGAGTGACGGCGTGGCTCGACCCCAGCACCTGCCGGCAGAGGAGGAGTACATGCCCCCCGTCCGGCTGCGGGTGCTGGACACCCGGGATTTCGGGTACCGGCCCGAGGTCGGGCAGGCCTGCGTGGGGGGCCTGGGGCAGTACGGCTGCCAGCCCCATGGTGAGGGGCAGCCCCATGGCCCCAGAACCCCCCCGCCTGGCTCCAGTACAGCCCTGCCCAGCCCAGGTATCCCCTGCCCCAGCACTGGTACCCCTTGCCCCACCCCTGCCCCATCCCTGCTCCATCCCTGCTCCATTCCATCCCCATCCCTGCCCCATTCCATCCCCATCCCTGCCCCATACCATCCCCACCCCGCCCCATCCCCGCCCCATCCCCGCCCCATCCCTATCCCCATCCATCCCCATCCCACCCCATCCCTGCCCCTCCCGCCCCATCCCCATCCCTGCCCACCTCCGGAATGGTTCATTTGCTTCTCTCCCCCCAGCCGCTCCCCGGGGCAGGATGGCTCAGGTGTGTCCCCCAGGCCCTCAGCACCGCCGGACGCCGGGGTCCCCGGCCCCGTGCCTCAGTTTCCCCAAGTCCCCTTTGCTCCCTGCAGATACTGCCCAGGGTCACTGCCAAGAAGGGGGCTGCGGACAAGGTGGGCACGAGAAATGGGGTCACTGGGGCCACCAGGGCCACCCGTCCCCACCTCATCCTGCTCCCCACCAGGCTGTGGAGGAGGAGGAGGAGGATGAAGATGAGGATGAGGATGACTGGTGGAGCAAATTCTACGCAGCCATGGGGGACAAGGCAAAGAGCCAGCGGGGAACCAGCAGGGACAGACTGAAGGTGAGGAGCGTCTGGGAACTGGAGCAGGGGATGGGGACAAGGATGGGGACAAGGTTGGGAATGGGGACAAGGCGGGAGGGGGTGGGATGGGGAAGGGGAAGGTGGGAAGGCAAGGGATGGAGACTGGGAGGGGAAGAGGCTGGGGACAGGGATAAAGAAAGGGGATGGGATGGGAATGGATGGGGACAAGGACAGGGCTAAAGGGGGAGGGAGGAGGGGGGGGGGTGGGGAGAAGCCCAAGGGGGGGTGGGGACGGGACAAGGATGAGGACAGGAACCTCTCCCCAGATCTACAGCTGCGAGCTGGAGGCGGTGCCCGAATTTGAGGGGCTGCAGGATTTCTGCCAGACCTTCCCACTCTACCAGCCAGGGGGGCACCCCGCAGCGGGGGATGACCCCGTGCCTGTGGGCGAGTTCAAGGTGGGTGAGAGCCCCTGGGGGACCCCACAGCTGGGGTGGGGGCACCCCAGGGTGCACGGCCGGGTGGCTCTCGCAGGGGCTTTTCTGTATCTACCCCCTGCCCGAGGACCCCGGGGTGCCCCCACCGCCGCGCCGCTTCCAGCAGCTGCCCCCCAGCCAGCCCCAAAAGTGCCTGGTGCGGGTCTACGTCGTCCGGGCCTTCGATCTGCCCCCCCGTGACAGGAATGGGCTGGTAAGGCCACCCATGGGTGCTGGCAGGGGTCCCCTGTCCTCCCCACCTCCCCATGCCACCCTGATGGTCCCCTCCCTGCCTCCAGTGCGACCCCTACATCCGCATCTCGCTGGGGACGAAGACACTGGGCCAGCGGGACCAGTACGTGCCCAACACCCTGGAGCCTGTTTTTGGCAGGTATGGCCAGGGCGGGTGGCCCGCTGGCACTGTCACCTCTGGGTGGCACCAGGCTGGGGGGGGCTGGCACCCAGATTAGGTGCGCAGGGGGTCTGGTTGGGGGCCCATTCCCCATGTCAGCATGTCCCTGTGCCACCAAGTCCCCATGCCACCAGGTCCCCCTTCCCCATGCCACCAGATGCCCTATCCCCAACATCTGCATGTCCCCATGCCACCAGGTCCCCCTTCCCCACAACAGCAGGTCCCCATGCCACCAGGTCCCCCTTCCCCATGCCGATGGGTCCTTGTGCCACCAGATGCCCCCATCCCCAACATCTGCATGTCCCCATGCCACTACATCCCCATTCCCCATGCCACCAGGTCCTCATGCCACCAGGTCCCCATTCCCCAAGCCGGTGCGTCCCCATGCCACCAGGTCCTCGTGCCATCAGTTGCCATGCCAGTGGGTCCCCATGCCACCAGGTCCCCCTTCCCCCAACCCCCCACCCATGCTATGGGTTCCCACTCCCTCCCCATGCCGGCGGGTGCCAGCCCCCATGCCAGCGTGTCCCCAGGGCTGATGGCACCCTCGCTGCCAGGCTGTTCGAAGTGACGGGCACCATCCCGCTGGAGAAGGACCTGCGGGTCTCGCTGCTGGACTATGACCTGGTGCCACCTGACCAGGAGATCGGCACCACCACCATCGACCTGGAGAACCGCCTGCTCTCCCGCTTCCGTGCCCACTGCGGGCTGCCCACCCTCTACCGCACGTGGGTGCCCCTTTTGGGGAGGGGGGGAGTGGGCACCGGGGGGCTGGGGACATCGAGGTGGACAGTCCTGAGCCCAGGAGTGGAGCATGGGGATGGGCACAAGGAGGATAGGGAGGGAGAGGATGGGGACAGAGATGGGGACAGGATGGGCACAGGCAGATTGAGATGGGGTGGGCACAGGGGGATGGGGTGGGGGTGGATAGGGACAGGGTGGGGACAGGGAGGAGCACAGGGAGATGGGGGTGATGGCCAGGGAGGGGACACCCAGGAGCGGTGACACCGCAGCCCCCAGCCCACCCGCTGTCCCTGCAGCGCTGGCCCCAGACGCTGGAGGGACCAGCTCCCCCCCAGCCAGGCACTGGAGCACTTTGCCCGCACCCGGGGGCTACCGGCACCCGAGTTCAGCGCCGAGGGCACCGCTGTCACCTTCGGGGACTGCAGCTTCCTCCTCAGCCACTTCGGTTGGTGGGGGTCTGGGTGGGGACACAGGGTGGGGACGGATCCTGTCCTGTGGGTGCGATGGTTTGGCCTCTCAGAGAGTGACCCCCCCAAGCATCGGCACCCCGGGGCACCCCGCGAGCGCCTGGCCCTGCATGTGCTCCACGCCTGTCACCTTGTCCCTGAGCACCTCGAGACCCGCACCCTCTACAATGGCACCCAGCCCGGGCTGGAGCAGGTGGGGACAAGGACAGGGAGAGGGTGATGGGGACTCTGGGATGTCAGGGACATGGCCTGGGAGGGACCCCAGGGTGATGGGACCTTTGGTATAGGGGATGCCAGGGGGAGAGGACCTTGGGGTGACGGGGGACCCCAGAGTGACAGGGACCCAAGGGGTGGGGGATGGGGACCCCAGGATGACAGCAAAACGGCCTGGGAAGGACCCCAGGGTGATGGGAACCCTGGGGCACAAAGGGATGCGAGGGCTTGCCTTGGTGGGTGACAGGGAGGGATGCTGGCAGGGGGGTGATGGGGAAACCCTGGGCTGGGGGTGGGACACCGGCATGGGGACCGAGGGGCACTGGTCCCAGCCTCCCCCCACGTGCTGGGCAGGGCAAGGTGCAGATGTGGGTGGACGTCTTCCCCACCAGCCTCGGGCCCCCTGGCCCCGCTGTGGACATCACCCCCCGCAAGCCCCAGAGGTGAGCGCCCGGCCGGACCCCAGGTGGTGGGACGGGGAGGTGGCAGGGGAGAAGGTGACACGTCGTTGTGTGTACCCCCCCCCTTCCCCGAGGTACGAGCTGCGCTGCGTGGTCTGGAACACGCGGGACGTGGACCTGGGGGACACCAACCTGGCAGGGCAGCGGATGAGCGATATCTACATCACCGGGTGAGCCCCAGCCACCACCACGTCCCCCCGGGGGAGGTGACAGCAGGGCTGGGGACGAGGGTGACGGCAGCATCCCGGCAGGTGGCTGGATGGGCTGGAGGAGCAGCGGCAGAGGACGGACGTGCATTACCGCTCACTGCAGGGGGACGGGGCCTTCAACTGGCGTTTCGTCTTCTCCTTCGAGTATCTGGCAGCCGAGCAGCTCTGTGTCCTGCCCCGGAAGGTGAGGGGCACCCTGGGGTGGAGGGGAGGTGACACAGGGGACAAGCATGACAGACACACACACCCCTTTTCCCCCTCTCCGCCATGGCAGGAGCATTTCTGGAGCCTGGATGAGACGGTGCTGAAGGTGCCCCCCAAGCTCATCCTCCAAGTGTGGGACAACGACAAGTTTTCGGCCGATGATTTTTTGGGTGAGACCCCATTTCCCTGCCCTGCATCCCCCAGCAGGGTGGGGGACACCCATAAGTGACAGGGGACACCCACAAGTGATGGGGAACACCCAGCTGCCCCCCACCTTGGCTTTTCCCCCGCAGGTGTCCTGGAGCTGGAGCTCACCAGGCTGCTGCCACCTGCCCAGCACCCCCAGGCCTGCACCCCAACACTGCAGAAGCCCCCCCAAAGCCCCTGGCCCTGGCAGGGGGTGCAGGTCCCCTCCCGGCTCTCCCTTTTTCGGCAGAGGCGGGCGAGGGGGTGGTGGCCCTGCACGGTGCAGGAGGGCGGCAAGCAGCGCCTCTCGGTAGGTGGGGGGAATAGGGATGCTGGGGAGGGGAGGGGACAGATTCTGCACCCTCCTTCCCACCCTCCAGGGGAAGCTGGAGCTGACCCTGGAGCTGCTGACAGCAAAGGAGGCAGAAGAGCGGCCGGCGGGGAAAGGCCGGGAGGATCCCAACATGTACCCAACGCTACCGGCGCCTGTGTGAGTCCCCAGGGAGATCAGCTCATGTCCCCCCCCGTGGGGAAGGGGGACATTGAGGGGGGACAGGGGGTCCCTAAGCTGGCTGCCACCCCCTGCAGGCGGCCCGAGTGGTCCTTCCTATGGCTGCAAGCGCCGATGCGGGGCCTGCGCTACGGCATCTGGCGGCAACACCGCTGCCGCATCAGCCTGGGGCTGGCGCTGCTGCTGCTCCTCGCCCTGCTCCTCACCTTCATCTACGCTGCCCCGGTGAGCACCGAGGGCACGGCCGCTCCCCTGATCCCCCCCAAACCACCTGCAAAGCCCCTCCCCCAAGCTTCCCCTCTCATTCCTCCTTGCAGGGTTATTTGGCCATGAAGCTGGTTGACCCTCTCCAGAGGTTGCGCCTTGGTGGTGGCGAGCATCCCGCAGGCAAGCCCTGATGTGCCACCACCCCCAGGGAGCACCAAGGGGACACCACACACCTACATCACCTCTTTAATAAAGCCACATCCAGTGATGGTCAAAGCATCGTCCTCGTGGGCTGGAGGGGGGGTAACAAAAGGAGCTACTTCATTTTGGGGAACCCCACAGCACCAGGACGTGGCCCCCAACTCTCAACAGCCTTGCTTTGGGGAAGAAACACTGCATCCAAGGGACTCGGCGGTGACAAAAAGCACGGCCGTGTAACACACACCAATGTTTATTCCGAGACACCAGTTACAGCTCCAGGGAGAGGCACGCACATTTCGCTTCCTGGTTATCAGGCAAAAACGAGGCAAAACACCAGAAAAACTCTCCTTTCACAACACAACCAGCATTGGGCACTTGGAAGAAAAAAAAAAAAAGCTCCCACCTACCCCGGCGACAGCATCCTGCCAAATAAAACCACGGACCACACGTGTGTGTGTGTCCCCAGGCACCACTGGGACCCCGTGGGGACCCATCCCGGGTGCGAGGGTCCTGGAAAGCAGGGGGGCGAGGACACAGCTCCCCAGGACACTGGTGAGGAGGGGGCTGCCACTGATGGGGCCGGCAGGGTGGCAAATTTGCCATCTTGATGTCCCCAAAGCCACTAGGACTCCCCTGGGACAAATTGACCTAATTATCTCCCTCTCCTGGGTCCCTCCGGGGACCTCGCGCCTTCCGTGCCATCACCTTGCGAGCGACCGATGAGGTCCCCACGGGTGAAGGTGGCTGCAACGACCAGAAAGAGAAACGCAGAGAAGTCATTGACCAAGGCAGTCACTGAGGTAGGAAGAAACGACGACTCCCTGAAAGGCAGCGAGAGCTCCAGCTCCGAGAGGCAGGGGAATCGCTCCACGGAGGCTCAGTTCCTCCTCGGAGGGGCCCCCAGGATGCAGGGAGCACCGAGGGAAAAGCTGCCAGAAGCCACGAACGACATGCAAACAGCACCGGTGCAGGAGGCCACGCCGGGACAGGAGGCGTGCGGAGGCGGTGGCATGCTCGGCGGCGGCCCTGGGGAGCGGGGAGAGGGGCTGAGCCCCGAGACACAGCAGCAAACGGTTATTAGAAATGGGGAGCCCAGCGTTACACCCCAAAATGAGGAAGGGTTTGCAGCGAGGTCGGCTTCGCAGCGGGGACTGGCTGCTCCCCAAGGGGGGAGCCCGGCCGCCAGGCAGGTTCCCACTCAACCTGCCTCACCGCCAGGGAAAAAAAATCATCAGCATCCCCAAAACACCAAACCTCGGCAACTTAACGAGTGAGAGAGGGGTTATGGGGCAGCAGGGGAGTTCAAATGACAAAAGAAAAGCTGTCCTGTCTGCAAAGACAGCCCAAGGCAGGTGATAGAAAACAGCCGGAGCAGGATGAACAGCTTGGGAAATCCATCCTGGAAATGAAACGGCTGGAGATGAGGGGTTGCGAGGGTTACGGTAACGCCGCAAGGGGTTGTGGTAAAAGCCTGGTGAGGAAAGCAGGCGCTCGCTGGTGTCCCTCAGCAGGGATTTCACAGCCAAAGTGGCAACTTCTGCCCATGTTCTGGCTCCCTAGATGGCAGAGAGATGGCTCAGCACCACCATCGCCCCGGGGCCCAGCCCGTCCTCCTAAACAACTCACAAAGCAAAAGTCCTTCGGGGGACAGCAGGTCCATCCCCATGGCGCCAGGCTCCCAGTCCATCGCACGCTGCGCTGGGGATCCCCTGCTCCCACCGGGAGCGGCGTGGGAGTTCTGGAGCCTGGTAAGAAATGGCAGCCATCCCCACTGGGGTTTGTGAGGGGGGACACGAGGGTCCCTGCCGTGAGGGTTGGTCCATCACGCTCTGGCCAGTCTGGGATGGGTGGGAGCCGGGACGTGGCTAGCCAGGACTAGCAACAGGCCATCCCAGGGGGGTTCCCAAGTCAATAGAAATGTTTCCGGCTTTGCTCCTGCCACTTGTTGTAGATGATGACTCCAATGACGATGGCAAAAACGATGGCAACGAGTGAGAAGAAGACGATTAAGAAGAGAGCCAGGCCGCTCATGGGCTCCAGTGGTGCCTCCACTGCACAACAGAGGAAGAAAAAGTCCGTGAGCCCCCAGCGCCCCAAAACCCAGCTGAGATTTACCTGCGTGGGGGGGTTTAACCACCCCACACTGCCCCACCGGTAACCCCACACACACCCTGCCAGGCTGGCACCAGCCCAAAGCTTTTGGGCCCAGCTTATTGTAAGGGCAAGAGCTGTGAGACCTCGGGGCACACAGGGGGCTCATGGTGGGGTTTCTTGGAGGGGAGATGACACCATCGATGTTCAAACCTCCATGAGCTTCCAGTGGACCAGCACACCCCATTTTGGTCATGGCATGACCAAAGTGGAGCGGACAGGCTTAGCCCAGCAGGCCAGGGTCCCCCCAGGAGGAGACAACTTCTCTGAGGGTAAGCAGTGCTGCCCGCTATGCTTGTGCCAAACAGAGATGGGCTGTGACACTGGTTGTGTCACACAATGGGCAAGAACAACTGTCGGGGGGCACAGACCTCCCAATTCCAGCTGGAGCTTGGCTGGTGAGATGTTGGGGTTTCTGCTCTGCAAGCATCACCGCTGCGGGTCCCCCCCAAATCCCTGCTGGTCCCAACTTCCCCTGCATGAGGCCGGCAGCTCCTACTCACTTCCCGGCAGCTTCAGGTTGTCCACGACTGGCAGATACACCTCTCTGTCCCGCTTCTCCTCCTCCGGCGTCCGCTCCACCGTCAGCTGGTAAAGCTTCAGTGAAATGATGTCGTGGTTGTCTGGAAGCAGAGCAGAAATGTGTCCCGAGGCATCACCGATGAATCCTGCTCTGGCCAGGGATTGAAGTGCCACAGGCAGCGCTGTGGGATGTTATCACTTGGGGCAAAGATGCTGGCTCTCCCCATCCAAGGGGGCAAATCTTGCCTCCGCAGAGCAGGGGCTACGCCAGGCTCAGAGCTGCACCCCAGCACAGGGCCCTCTGCCAACAGGAACTTTTAAGCTACTTAAAACTGTAAAACAACAGCCCAGAGCAGGAGATCATCTGACTTGAAACCGCTCAGCCACGCAAAGGGAATGCGTTAGCATCAGCCTCACATGGCTCTACCTCCCCTCGCTTGCGATGGCAGAGTTGTTAGTGGGGCAAGGCGAGCGCTCCACGCCAGCCTGCTGGCTCCCCAGGCACTGGGCAGAGATCCGAGAGAGAAAAGGAACTTTTGTTTTAGTCGACAATGGGCCCAGACACCAGCCATCAATGCGCTTTTGTAGAGGCCTAAGTCAAATCGGGCTTAAAACCCACCACCCTGTGCCTCTTTTTGGTAACGGCAGGCCTCATGGCACCTCAACCAGCGCTGGGAGGGAAGGATTATGCTGAGGAAGGTGAAGGGATTGAGCTTTAGCTCTCTGCAAAATCCAATTTACATCGGCCCATGTTGCACCGCTGTTTCCAGGTGTGCCTGGCTGGTCCCTCCCTCAATAACGGGTGGGCAATAGCTCTCAGGCTACAAAATCCGAAGCAAAACACACCCAGGCGTGTCCCGGGGACAGTCAGAGAGCAGGAGCAAGCATCGTGGCTGGGCTGTATCGCCTGGGGTGTTCACAGTGCTGGGCGTTCTTTGCAGCACTGCCCTTGGGGCTAAGCCAGGCACCATGAGTTGCAGCAGAAGAGTACAGGAGGTTTTTTTTTTTTTCAGGTTCCTCCTGTTTTCACTCCTCCCAAGGCACATGTTTTGGAGATGCACCCTCCGGCTGAGCTGGTAGAGCTGCTGCCATTAAGAGGCTGGCTGAGGTTGGGGCCAGGGAGTTCAAGGAAAGTGGGAAGCGCTGTGGGAATCAACATGCCCAGACCGGGCTTTTGGCTCCTCAGGAGTTGCTGCAAGATTAAAAAAAAAAAAAAAATCCAAGGCTCCTGCTCACAGCTCAAGGGTGTTTAAAGCACACAAAGGTTTTCAGGTGCTTCCATAAGCCCCACCAGGTACTGAGCTGCACTTCCAGATGCCCAAAGCCACACAGGAGCTGCCAGAAGTGCTTGGGAAACGAGGCTGGGGACCCTAGGGCAGTACCTGACAGGTCTCCGGTGACAGAAGAGGTCCCAAAGTAGTACCCACGGGGCAAGCGCACACCCGGCACATCGATGCATTCTCGCCACTCGTGCTTACCGTCGATGTCGATCAACACCTGAGGAATAAAAAAGGTCCCTTAGCCCCTCCACGGCCCCACAGCCCGCTCCTCCCTGGCTGGCAGCACTCACCGTCAGTCTCCTCTTCACATAACGGATCACCAGGAAGGTGTCGTGGTTGAGGTTGCGCACCATGGCCGTGCAGCCCCCCAGCTCCGTCGGTCTCCCGTCCCGGTCGTGGTCGTAGGTGAGGGAGCCGTTGTTCACCATTGCCGAGATGTAGGGGAAGACACGCTGCGAGGGGGGAAAGGCTGGGAGTGAGTTTCTGCTCTCACCCCGCCGGCCACAGCTCAGCTCTACCAGCTGCCCACACATCCCAGCATACTGTCAAGAGCCACAACAGCCCTATGGACTCCGAAGTCCTTCACCCCCCAGGAATCCATCTCAACAAAACAACAGCACAATCCCACTTCATCTCCCAGCCTTCCTCAGGCTCAGCCTCAGCTCCCAAACACCAGGGATGGAGGACAGCCGGTTTCCATGCAGTCTCTCGGCTCACACAGGGATTTCTGGAGCTCAGAGGAGGGAATTCCTCAAGGTGCAGCATGACAGCTTGAGAATGGGTAGGTCAGCAAGAGCAAGTACCTGATTTCCTGGGCTGTACCTCCTCTTCTGAGCCTGCCAGTCCAGGGTTATCGCAAAGCAAGAAAGAGCACAGAAGCAAGACTGTCACAGACCAGATTTTAGTATTAACCTGCAACCTGGAAACTTCTTCCCTGGAGAGCTCAGGGCGTTATCGGCTTAGTGGAAACTTAAAGCAGAGAGGGGGTTTAGGTGTTATGTGCTGAATATCCCAGGACACACGGCTAGGAAGAGGCGTCAGTGGGCAAAACCCACGCCAAGTGTTGCCACGTACAGCATTCCTCCTCCTCATCATGCAGCAGCTCGCTCGCACAAAAGCCAGCACCCAAATTGGCCACGACCACTCCCCAGGGACCCACGACCAACCTGTCCCTCTTCCCTGGAGGATAAGACACTTCTTTTCCTCCTTTTGAAGGCAAGAGAAAGCAGCCATGAAGCCACACACCATTACAGCTACTGCCCGATCAGCATTTCTCCACTTCTTCCCTTCCTCAGTGCTTGACCCAAGGAGGGCAGCCCCGTCCGGCTGCAGATTGTGCTGGGAAGCCGGACACCCACATTCCACTGATTATTTCTTTTAAATAAGACCTGTTGTGCGTCCCTTTACTCCCCAAAAGCAGAGCTGCCACCCTGTAAATCTACAGGATCCATCCAACGCCACGCTAATCCCCGAGCATTGCCAGTAACGCGGTGCCAGGTGGCTCAGAAAGGTTTTTAAGAGTACAAAGTCCACCCCTGTGCCAGAGCTTTGGGTGTTTGACCAAAAGCCAGTAGTTACTCAACATTTGCTCAGCAGCTCTGAGGTCAGAGCATATCCCAACCACAACCCTTTTGTCTCTCTCCCTGGGATGAAGGGGATCCTGCGAGGCGGTGGGGATAGCACCAAGGTTTTGGGGTAAAATAGTAGCAGCTCAGGTACTGCTCTACTTAAGGTCTACACAAATCATGCTCTTGGTACAGCTTCACCTCAAGCACTACTTGCTGGCAGCCTCCAGACAGCACAGGAGCTCACAACACAGAGGTGGTACCATCAGCTACATTTCTCCTGTCCTGAAAGCTTTTTTCCTCTGGGTAAAGCCAACCACAGAACTACCCTGCAGCTTTTCACATCTCTGAAGAGTTATTGCCTCACTAGGAAGAAAAACCAACTACGCAGAGCACGCCAGGGAAAGGCAGCAGAGAGGAAGCAGATTTAAGAGCTCAAAAAAGGATCGCAGGGCGCTGATGGAGAGCTGCGTTCGCAGCAACGCGAGCCGTAACCTCGGTGCTGCCTGTGCCACGCTCTGCGGGCAGCTGGCAAGCAGCACGGTCACATTTATCCTTCCCAGCTCACCTCCTGCTGCTTCTCCTCATTTGGGTAGGTGTCCACGAACACTCCCAGGCCCAGGAAGTTATCCTTGCTTCCAAAGACAGGTCCTAGAAGGAAGGAGAGGCTCTAAATAAGGGTGGCGAGGCCAGGCAGGCATTACAAAGGGTTTGTTACCCATCCCTTCATGCTGTTCTCTGTATCAGGTAACGAGGCAGGTGCTCTCCAGACAACACAGGGCAGATTTACTCTCAAGTCACATAACTCTGCACCAAAACCCATGCGCAAATCCAGTTGGGAAGATGTACGGGGTCAGGGCATGCGAAGACTTGTTAATGTGGCCGTGGCAGGGGTCCTGGGTTGGATGCTGTGATGGGGAATCAGCAGGGAGGGATCTTTTGTCCCCAGCTCCCACCTACTACCATAGGATGGAGCTGCGTTGCCTCTTCAGGGACCAGAGACAGAGCTGAGCACTGCAGAGCTCCAGGCAGCCTTGAGCGGTTAATCAAGATCCTCCAGGTGGGGAAGTCAGGGGGCAAGATTAAATCCTCTACCTTTTGCTGGTGACAGATCCAGCTTCCCTCTGCAGTCTGGTTTTTAAGGAGCTGACTCCCAGCGTAGGAAGCCCCACGCTTACACCGCCCATCTCAAGATCAGGGCAGAATAATCCCAAAGCCATCCACCCCCAAGCTGATTCCAGCCTCCCAGGGGCCCCATAAACCCCCAACCCAAGGTGCTGGGGCTCAAAGGTGGCCTCCCGCACGGTTACTCCCTCTTTGCCTGCCAGGACGAAAGAAAAAACAGCCTTAAAGCCCCAAAACACTGCAGTTCCCCTAAGGATGCTGCGATTTCCCCAAGTGAACCTACAGAGGAGAAGGTGTTCTCAAGAAGGTGGCACGTGCTGCCCAAACGCCTTCCCCTCGGGGCACGGCCTCCACCCCAGCAGCGCTTTACCTGGCTGCATGCGATCTTTGGTGTACCAGATGGCAAAGCCGTCTCCGTTCAGGTTTTTCTTGCCTTGCCCGTGGATTTTAAAATGCACCTGCATCTCCCAGTCTCGGAGGTAACATGGCTGCAAGAGAAGGAGGGAGGATGTGAAATTAAGGTGTCCTGCCTGCCAGCACCCACCACTTCCCTGCCCAGGAGGGCAAGGGGACAGTGGGGCCAGCTGCACCGTCCCCAGCCCATTGCAACAGCTGGCAGCTCCGCAAGCCACCAAACCGGAAAGCGTGCTGACGCTCCCTGTTTCCTTTACCAACAGCCCATGCTGTCCTATATTTTGGATGCAAACGAGAATAATTAATTCCAAGGGACATCATTAAGCTAAGGGAATTGGTCATTGCCCAAGGCTATAAAAAGTCAAGGAAGCAATTCCGATCTCACGCTATTCTGAGGCAACAGCAACTCCAGCAAAACCAGTAACTCGCACCCAGGGAAAAGAGAGCAGAAAGAGCCTGAGGAGCAGCTCCAGCTTTTTAATTGCTGACAAGCCAATTATTTCTTGAGCTACCAACGAATTCCCTGTGTTAACAGGCACACAACATGGGGAGCTTGTAACAGATTCATTCATGCGGTGTTGTGAAGCCGGGCCAGTGGCTTTGCTCAAAAACCACATTTTATGGGAGCTATAAAGCTAAGCAAGAAAAAGCCCTCCCTCGATATTTTATGACAATAAAAATGGAGCATGATGGGTCACTTCTGGTCTTGTAGGGCATTTTCCAAACCACTGCGGAGTGGTGGGGCACAAAACCCCCACCCATTTCAACCCCAAATTGAAGTTCAGTGGGAATTATCCAGGTATTAAAGGGAGCCTTGCTGTCTGCCAGGGGCAGACAAAGACCTTAGGAGAGCGCAGCGCTGGCACGCTGCATCGAGCTGCCACTTCATCAGCCCTGCTCCAAGACATGGGCACGGCAAAGGAGGCAGCGGACGTGCTCCGGCCATGGCAGTCCCCAGAGAGACCCCAAGCTGGTCAGCACAGGCACCCCAAGCTCACATGGAGGGGGGGGCTCAGCCCTTGAGGGAATCGCCATGCCAAGGGCTGGAAGCTGAACTGCTGCCCGTACCCCCCAGCCCCATGGCTCCCCCCTGCCCCACTCAATACCCCCAGCCAGCTTCCCCCCCCCCCCAATTTCCTCCCACCCCACTTTGGCCTGGACCCACAAACATCCCCTCCACCCCCATAACCCCCCCAGACCACCCCATTCCCCATAAACCCCTCATTCCTGCTGGCCTGCCCCCTCCCATTTGGCCCAGACCTGCCCAGCCCCCTGACCCCAGCCCCCCCAGCTCAAACCCCCCCCTTCTCCAGGACCCCAGTCCCCCAGTCCTGCCCATACACCCGCACCCCAAACCCCCTTACTCAGCCCCACCCCGATTCAGTCACCAACCCCCCCATCCCCCTCCCCTGGCCTCTGACCCCCCCAAACCCTCTCATCCCCCTCCCCTGGCCCCCAACCCCCCAAACCCTCTCATCCCCTCCCCCCAACCCCCCCAAACCCTCCCATCCCCCTCCACTGGCCCCCATGCCCCCCCAAACCCCCCCATCCCCCTCCCATGGCCCCCATGCCCCCCCAACCCCCCCTCCCCCTCCCCGGCCCCCCAAACCCCTCCCATCTCCATCTCCATCCCCCTCCCCTGGCCCCCGACCCCCTCAAATTCCCCATCCCCCTCTCCTGGCCCCCAGGCCCCCCGTGCTCACCCCCAAATCCCACTGCCCCCGCCCCGCCACCCGCCACTACCCCACGCCCATGGAGAGCACCCCACGGTCCCGACCCTCTCCCCCAGCCCCCCCCCCCTCTTCCGGTGTCGCTCCCAGCCCAGCCCCCCGGTTCCCCCAGACTCACCACCCGGTTCCAGACGGCTCCCTGCTTGCTCTGCACGTCGGGGGTGAGGCGGATGTACTGGGTCATGACCATGGCGTTGCCCAGCAGGTCCCACAGCCCCGAGCTGGCCGATCCCACGCCTGCGGCCCACACGCACCATCGGTACCGGGCGCCGGTACCGGGCACCCTTCGCCGCCGCCCCCCTGCCCCACTCACCCTGGTAGGGTTTGGAGAGCGAGTGCTCCCGCTTGAGGTGCTCCTCCGTCTGCTCGGCCCGCAGCCCGCCCAGCGCCAGCGCCAACAGCGCCAGGCCAGGCCGCCACCGGCCCGCCGCCGCCATCTTCCCGCCGCCACCGCCCGCCCCGCCCCGCCTCGCTCGCCTATTGGCCGCCCCGCCCCGCCGCGCTGCGTGCCGGTTGGCCACACGGCCTATCTGTCAACTGAGAAGGGGGCGCGCAGGGGGTGACGGGAAATGCAGTTCCGGCCGCCTTAAAGGGTCCGCGGCGGCACCTGGAGCGCGCCAGGCCCAACTGCTCCCCCAGCCAGCTCCTGCTCCCCGCCCCCCCCCCCCCCCCCCCCCCCGGGTCCTAGTGCCCCCAGGTCCTGGTGCCCCTCCCCCCCCCCCCCTTTGCGCTGCCTCTCTGCACAGGTCCTAGTGCCCCCCTCCTGCTTCTGCCCGTCCCCCCCCCCGCCAGGTCCTAATGACCCCCTCCTGGTTCCCCCCCCAGGTCCTAGTGCCACCCCTCCTAGTGCTGTCTCCCCCACCCCCAGGTCCTAGTGCCCCTCTCCTAGTTCTGTCTCCCCCACCCCCAGGTCCTAGTGCCCCTCTCCTAGTTCTGTCTCCCCCACCCCCAGGTCCTAGTGCCCCTCTCCTGCTCCCCCCCCCCCCCCCCCCCCCTCCCCCCAGGTCCCAGTGCCCCCCTCCTGGTTCTACTGCCCTACCCCCCCAGGTCCTAGTGCCCACCCGCCACGCATCCCCCTTCCCCAAGCCCTCTAACAGCCCCCCCACCCAAGCGACACCCCCATGCCCCCCCGCTCCGCTCTATCCACCGGTGAGGTCCCCACGCTGCGGCGGCGGTAGCGGGGGGGGCTCCGGCGGGGCCGGGGCGGGGGGGGGCGGGGGCGGCGCGGGATCCGGCCCGCGGGCCCATCCGCGTCACGGAGGGCAGCGAGGTGCTGCTCCGCCTCTACGGGCTGGGGCTGGGCCCCCGCACCGGCGAACGGGTGGCCTTCGCCGAGCTGCGCCCCGCCGCCAACGCCTCGGTCCCCAACGGCACCTGCCCCGAGCGCTCCCAGGACCTCCTGGTGCCCGCCCCACCGAGGCCCGCGACACCTCGGCCCTGCTCCCCGTCCAGCCCCCCCTGCGAAAGGACGAGCAGGCCAAAACCTACGTCCTCTGCACCCAACGCCGCCCCGGCCAACCCTGGTTGCCCCACCAAGGCCCCGACGGACGCATCGTGGTGCTGGAGGAGAAGAAGTCGCTGTTGCCCCTTTGGCTGCAGGTGATCCTCATTGCCGGGTTGCTGGTGCTGTCGGGGATGTTCAGCGGGCTCAACCTGGGCCTGATGGCGCTGGATCCCATGGAGCTGCGCATCGTGCAGAACTGCGGCACCGATAAGGAGAAGCGTTACGCCCGTAAGATCGAGCCCATCCGCCGGAAGGGGAACTATTTGCTCTGTTCCCTGCTGCTGGGGAACGTGCTGGTTAACACCACCCTCACTATCCTCCTCGATGACCTCATTGGCTCCGGCATCGGCGCCATCGTCGCTTCCACCATCGGCATCGTCATCTTCGGGGAGATCGTGCCCCAGGCGCTCTGCTCCCGCCACGGCTTGGCCGTGGGCGCCAACACCATCGTGGTCACCAAGTTCTTCATGCTGGTCACCTTCCCCCTCTCCTACCCCATCAGCAAGCTCCTCGACTGCATCCTGGGCCAGGAGATCGGCACCGTCTACAACCGGGAGAAGCTGGTGGAGATGTTGAAGGTGACGGAACCCTACAACGACCTGGTGAGAGAGGAGCTCAACATGATCCAGGGAGCCCTGGAGCTCCGCACCAAGACGGTGGAGGATGTGATGACCCCGCTGCAGAACTGCTTCATGATCAACAGCGACGCCATCCTGGACTTCAACACCATGTCAGAGATCATGGAGAGTGGCTACACCCGCATCCCTGTCTACGAGGACGAGCGTTCCAACATCATGGACATCCTCTACATCAAGGACCTGGCTTTCGTCGACCCTGACGACTGCACCCCCCTCAAAACCATCACCAAATTCTACAACCACCCTGTCCACGTCGTCTTCCACGACACCAAGCTGGATGCCATGCTGGAGGAGTTCAAAAAGGGTGAGGGGGTCGGGGGGGTGCCACTGCTTCCCCGGGGCGCTGCTTTCCTCCCCTTGGAGGAGGCCGGCGGATGCCGGAAGCAAAACTCCAGGGAGTTTTGCCCTCTGGGGCTGGAGCTGCCCACGTTGGGGCTGCTTGGGGTCCCCACGGTTTGGGCGGTCACTATCCAGAGGGGACAGGGGGTCTGGGGACACGGTGCTGGGGACAGGCAGTGCGGCACCAAACTGGGGGCAGCTGCTCGGTGCCCACAACCAGCCGGGCTTCCGGGATTTGGTGTGTAACCGTGCCGCGCCCGCGCCGGGGAGGGAAAACCTCTGCTTCCTTGGCAGTGGAGCCACCAGTGCTCGGCGCCAGCCTCGAGAAACACTTTGGGAGTGTTTACTTGCTCCTTGTTTTTAATTATCGGCCCCGGAGGCCCTTGAAGAGCTGCTGGAAAATTGCTTGGCTCCCTGGTTTGGGCTCGGCTTCCTCCTCCGGGCCTTGCCCCGCCGCGGGGAACAGCAAGTGCCGCTTGGTGCTGGCCCCCATCCCCGCTCCGCTTCCCGTTCCCGGCATCGGGGCACCTAAAATTGTGAGTGGGAGGAGGAGTGGGACCCGGGCTCACCGGAGGCTGATCCCACCGGGAGCGGGAAAGGCTGCATTAGCTCCGAGGTGGGGTTTGACCTCCCTGGGGTCCCCGCTCAGGGCTTGGCCCGGCCGGGCAGGGGACCCTCCTGCCCTCCCCAGCTTCTTGCAGCTCCTGCTGGTGCGGGACCGGGATAAAATAAAGAGCCCGGCTGTGGAGCAGCTGTGCCGGGTGATGCCAGGCTAACCCTCAGCCATGCATGACCCCGCGCTCTCCTCCAGCTCCTGTTACGCTCGCCCGGCGGAGGTTTGGGCACATCGGGAGAGTCGGGCGGTTTGCTGCAGTTGAGGACGTTTTGGGGTGGGGGTCTCGCTGAGATTTAGGGGATCTGATAATTCCTCCCGCAGGCAGAGCTCAGCGTGAGCTTGGGCGAGGGTTTGGGAGCTGGTGGGTCCAAGCCTGGCTGATCTTTGAGGGTCGGTAGGAGACAGCAGCTCTCCTCCTGCCTCCCTTCGCGACCGCGCTTCCCTGGCCCCCAAAAATATCGGCATGGGAACGACACCCTTCGGTCGCAGCTCGGCATCGCTTGCAGTTGCGGCAAGGACAACAGGATCGCATCGTCTTGGAGCCGCCGTGACTAGCGAAAAACCTAATTGGCAAATGCTTTTCCTTTGGGTCATCTCGCGCCGCTTCACGAGCCACCACAGGGGCACGCAGCCGACCCATTTCCAAAAACCAGCGGCGTAGAAGCAGAGTCCTGGTGCTGCCGGAGCTGGAGTTATCCCGGCTGCTGGCACCGGCTCTCCCTCCGATGAATCCTTATTAAAGGATTTAAAGCACACTCATTCCAGTTACAAAGCCGCCCGTGGCCCGTATTGTTATTTTTTTCATCGCTGCCTCTCTGGGTCAGGAGCAGGTCATTTGTGGGGCCACTGCCTGGGCTGGTTTTGAGGTCCCTCTCCAACCCCCCATTCCTCATGGATGCAGCACCGCGACGAGTCTCTGCCCTCATCCCACCGACCAGGACCTGGGTCGGAAACAGGAGACACATCCAGCAAAAGGATAAAGAGAGAAAAATCAACCAGAGGCACTTCTGATGGTCTCAGTCACGGCGCTCGGCAGCTGGACCTCACCCCCTGGTGCCACAGAGGGGTTCCAGACGCTGCCCTTGGGGTGGCAGCTCCCGCAGTGACGCCTGGCGCTCGGCTCGGTGCCTCTTCCTGATCTTCTCCTCCTCTCGGCGCACGCCTGGCGTGGAGCTTTGAGTGGGGAACGACCCTACGGGGAGCTCCCGGCCAAGCTCGGGGTGTTGTTCTCCCTCCTCGTGTAGGAGCCATTGTGGCAAAGAGGGTCCCGGGGAGGTGTGCGGGGTCCATCGCACCCCGGTGGCAATGCCGCGGCAGCCGGCACCGTGCCCTTTGCAGCTCGGGCTCCCCGTGGCTTTGTTTGCTTTGCCACCGGCTGCTCCCCTCCGAGGTTGGCCACTTGTCCCGGAGAGGAACCCCTGCCTGGCTGCCCCGCAGCCTCGATCCTTCTGCCTCTACCTGCCTTCCCCACGGCCGGCGAAGGAGCCACCGCACCGAGGGGGTTAGACGGCTGGGTAAGGGGTTTTCCCAGCCCAAGCAACAATTTTAGGATCTTTTCCCGCCTCTACACAATGCCGTTTTGTAGCTGGGTTGCCTGAACCCCATGAGCTTGGCTGAAGGAGGAGAAAAAGGGGAGCTGCACGGTGACCATCCCTAAAATTAGCTTTTCCCTGAGCAACAAGGGACCTGCGGCTGCCAGCTCTAAAATTAAATAGCAGATAGTGCCGGGGAGGGCAGGTTTGTGCTGGAGCCGGAGTGGGCCGGCAAGCGGGGCACCTGGCTGCTGGCCCGGGGGCTATTGTGGTGCTTGAAGAGGTAGAAGTGATTTTATTTTGGGCTGCGCTGAGGTCAGGGAGCGAATGTTGCCTTCCTCCGTGCCTCGGTTTCCCCGGGCTAAGGATACTGGTCCTGTGGGTGCGTTGGCCTGGCCCGGGTGCGCTGTGCTTTTCCATGCGGCCGCTCGGCTCCTCTCCCCGGAGCAGAGATGGATGTTCTGAGGAGGAGGAGGAGTTTTTCCTGGCGGCTCAGCGTGATTTTGGGATGAAGCAGAAGAAACGTTGGTTCACAGAGAGGCTTGGCAGGTGCCCGGCTGCTGGGGCAGGAGCGACGCCAGCTTCAGCGCGAGCCGGCGGTTTGGATTTAGCCTGGATAAGGCAAACCGCGTCCTGTCTGCCTGGGGTGAGGCCGGCGGAGCCAGGGGAGTCATTAATTCAGGGCTGGGGGGGTTCTTCTTGCCAGCAAGCACCTGCCCGCTCGTGGCCAGGGCCGGCCGGGCAGTGGCTGCCTGCCCTTGGCTCCCTTCCCCCAGATGTTTTGGCTCTGGGACCAGGCAGCCGCTGCGGTACCACGTGTCCGGAGCGTTTCCTCCGGGATGGGACAACCCTGGGTCAGCTCGGCAGAGCCACCAAGGAAATTCGGAGAGGTCGGGGCCGCTGGCAGAAAACCCGATTCGTGGCTGCATCGTTCCCACCGTGCCAGGGTGCCCTCAGACGGCGGGTGCTCACCCGGCGCTGCGGGGACAGTGCCACGCTCCGGTGATGTGGCGTGGGCTCATTTTGGGACACATCCCAGCCTCCTGTGAACCCCCTGGCCCAGCCCACACCCCACGGTGGCACGGAGGTGCCTTGAGCCTTGCGGGCGCTGCTGTCATGGGCTTAATTAACATCGTTATGCTGGGAATTAGTGCCCAGCCCATGGTTTAGATTTTAACTGGTTTCTTGTTTCCTGGGGTGGAGGGAAGAGCTGGGCCTGGTGGCATCACTGGGCGCTGGCACCCAGCAGTGGGGCTGGGGGTGGTCTCCCTTCCAATGTCCGTGTGTCTGTCCGCAGGGAAGTCCCACCTGGCCATTGTGCAGAAGGTGAACAACGAGGGTGAGGGAGACCCCTTCTACGAGGTGCTGGGACTGGTGACGCTGGAGGACGTCATCGAGGAGATCATCAAGTCGGAGATCCTGGACGAGTCAGATACCTACAGTAGGTTTGGGGCTCGGCCCCTCTCCCCGCCTCATCACGTGCCGGGGTCCTCCCTGTCGCCCCCCCCCAACCCTGACACCCTGCTCCTCCCCGCAGCTGACAACCGCAGCAAGAAGCGGGTGGGCAACCAGAAGAACAAGCGGGACTTCTCGGCCTTCAAGGACCCCGTCAACGAGCTGAAGGTGAAGGTCTCCCCGCAGCTGCTGCTGGCCGCTCACCGCTTCCTCTCCACGGGTGAGTTGGTTTTTGGGGGGGGGAGAAGCCTCCCCGGCAGCTGCGTGAGCTCCATTCCCATCCCTCTGCTGAGGAATCATAGAATCGCTGTGGTTGGAAAAGCCCTTTAAGATCATCAAGTCCAACCTTTAACCTAACCCTGCCATCCCACCACTAAACCCTGGCCCTAAGCACCTCATCTATCCTTCTTTTAAATCCCCCCAGGGATGGGGACTCGACCCTTTCCCTGGGCAGCCCATTCCAGAGTCTGACAGCCCTTTCCGTGAAGAAGTTTTTCCTAATGTCTACCCTAAACCTGCCCTGAAGAGCCACTCCAACTGTCTTGTTTAGAAATTTTGGGGTGGTTGCGTCTTGTCCCACTCTCCTCCCCTCTGTCCGTCCCCCCAAAATGAGACAGGACAGGGCGCTGGGATGCCAGCCCTGCCTCTGACGCTCGGCAGGTCCCCGTCCCTCCAGGATGGTCCTGTTCCCTGTCTGGCACATGTCCCCGCCAAGGCTGGGGCTGCTGGGGACCTGGAGCTGGTGTTGGGGCCGGACCCGTGGGCTTCTGCCCCAGGGAGATGTCAATGGGGCTCAGCCTGATCCAGGGAACCACCCCGAGGGATTGGGGGACACACAAGGACTGCGGTTCTGACCCTCCCTTCCCCTCTCGCTCTCAGAGGTGACGCTCTTCACCCCCAACTTCATCTCAGAGAAGATCCTGCTACGGCTCCTCAAATATTCTGATGTCATCCAGGAGCTGAAGTTCGACGAGGAGAACAAGAAATCCCCACGCCACTTCCTCTACTGCAAGAACAAGGCAGCCGACTACTTCATCCTCATCCTGCAGGTACCCAGGCGTGGGGTGGCATTGCCAAGGTCCCTTGGGTGAACTGTCACCCTGGAGGGGGGCGGGTCTCATCCAGCTCAGCACCACAGGACGTGGCTTACAGTAACGCCGTCTCTGCCTTGCAGGGCAAGGTGGAGGTGGAGGCCGGCAAGGAATGCATGAAGTTTGAAGCAGGAGCTTTCTCCTATTACGGGGTGATGGCCCTCAGCCCCTCGCCTGTATCTGGTAAGCACCCCCCACCCCCCCCATGCCTGGGGCGGTGCGGGCGGCCCCCCACCCTGATTTGAGCCCCCGCCAGTGCCCCCCCATGAGCCTTGCTGGGGTGCTGCATGGCCAGCACCTCGCCTGGCCCTTGGCCTGGGGGACCCGCACCCCGAGCGTGTCTGGCAGCGGGCGGAGGGTCCGTGCCTGAGCCGGAGGCTGTGACACCCCGCTGCCCCAATTTTGGGCTGCCCTCCGGTCGCTGCCAGGCTCTGCGAGCAGCCGGACACCGACCCTCGCTGTTCAGCTTAGCGTCGGGGGGGTCACCAGCGCCCGTCTATGGGCACTGCGAGGGGCAGAGGTACCTGCAGCCGCCCTCTCCTTTGCCCAGAGGCTTCTCTTGACCTTGTCCTCTGCGTGTGTGTTGTGTTGTCCGTCCGTCTCTCTGCCCTAGCCCTCCCAGCCCAGCCCCGGCGCCCATCCACAAAGCGAGGGTCATTGTTTGCCAGGTTGACAGGTAAACGGTGCAGCTGCATGATGTGCCAAACCCCACTGTGACCGCGTTAACCCGCCGTATTGGGCGTCCCCACCCCATTAATGCAGCACCGGGTGTTTTGTCCCCCACACCGGGCCGGCTACTCGCCCTCTCGTCCACCTCTGGAGGAGGAAAGGCGGCTCCTGCCCCGGTGCGGGCTGCGGCGTGGGGCTGGGGCTTGGGCAGCATCGCTGCCCAGCGTCACCCGGCCCTGCTCACGGTGGCATTTAGGGTCCTGCACACCCCGTAACTGCCCCCATGTCCTCCGGCTGCCTTCGCGGGGGATACAGCGGAGGAGCAGGGGGACGGCGCTGGCTGGGCAGCCTGGCGTGGTGGCTGGTGAGGAGGTGCCGCTCTCCCCACTGCTGCATGCGGTGTCACCCTGGCTTTCCGAGCACGTCACCGTGCCCTCCTTGTCCCCGTAACCCCCACCTCATCCCTAACCCCAAGCAGGGTGACTGATCCACCGGTTTGGGGAGTCACAGTGTCCTTGGGCTGGGACTGTCCCCTCTCCCCTGGCCCTGGAGCCAAGGGACCGGTGGGGCTCCGGACTCCCTGGCCGTGGTCGGTGGCTGCCCGGCAGAGCTGGGGGACGGCAGCGCTCGGCCACGGGGGGCACAGGGCTGTGCTGGGGTGGACGTGCATCCCGTCGCTCCCTGTCACCCCTGGGCTCCGTGTCCCCAGAGCCTGAGAGACCGGGCTTTCCCTGCCTGGCATGTGCCGGCATCACGGGGGGCTCAGCACCCGGTAACCAGCAGGCAGAGCGTGGTGTAGGACCCTTCCTGGGGTAGGGGGTCTGCGGTGTGGTTAACCCTGTCCCTCCCCCCCCGAGTCGCTCCCCCCGCAGCACACCCCCCCCCCCCGGCACCGGCGCCCAGTACGTGGCCGACTTCAGCGTCCGCGCTCTCACCGACCTCCAGTTCGTCAAGGTGAGGCAGGTGCCCGCCGGCACGGGGACGGGGACACCATCAGTGGGGTCCGGCACCGCTCCTCACCCCCTGCCCTTACTATTTTTTTTTTTCCACCGGCACAGATCACGCGGCAGGAATACCAGAACGGCCTGACGGCCTCCCGCATGGACAGTTGTCCCCAATCCCCCGACAGCAACGCCCCCAAACCGGACACCGGTTTATCAGAGAAACCGGAACCTTCCGCCACTGCCGACGAGACCACCAGTCTCCTGAACGAGAGGAACTGCCTGAGCCGCCGGAGCAACCACAGCCCCCTGGAAAACTCCATCTGACCCCGGCCCCGCCGGCACGCGCCGGGAGGGACCTCGCGTGCCCGTTTTCAGGACCCTTTCCCCAGTAGGAAACGCTCGGCGTCTCCTCGATGACGCCGCGCCGGGTGCTGCGGTTGCCAGAGAAGCCCGGTTTGAGCTGGAGGAGGCAGCAGCGGCGGCGTGGTGGGAAACGGAGCCGGGATTTGCTGCTGCTTTTCCAGACTGGCTTATTTTTAATTAATTTAAACGGATGGCGGTGGAGACGGCACGACACTCCACCGGCCACCCCGCCGACAGCGCTCGTTCAGCTCAGGGAGCTTCAGGTCTCGTACGCCGCTTCGGTTGGGGGGGGCTGCGCCACAACCCGCCTCCCCTCCCCAGGACAGGGCATCCCAGCCCCTCTCCGGTGTTTTCGGGATGCAACAGTGGATGGGGACGCCTGGGGTGCAGCGCAATGGCGGCATGACGGCAGCGTCTCGTCCTTCTCCCGGTGAACGGGGCGGGGGGCAAGGCCGTGACCCTTCTCCGTGCCCGTTCCCCTTTCCCGCTGGCCCGGGGCACCGGGGGATGTGGCGGTGGAGAGCTCGGCGGCAGGCCTGGGGCCGAGGGGATGGGCTCGGCGCAGCTCTGGTGCAAAGCTGGGCACATCTGCGGCTGAGCCCCCCCCTCCCCGGTCCCTCCGTCACCCACCGGTGTCATGAGTGTGCTGAGGACGGCAGGGATGCCCCCCCCCCCCCTCCCCACCCGGCGGTTTCGGTGCCTTCCCCCCCGCCGCCGAGGCGAGCAGGTTGGGGCGTCTCAGGGTACCCGTGCCGGGGGGACGGGGCAGGGCGGTGGGGGGATCGGTGAAAGGGGTGGGGGGGGTGCAGGATCCGGCTTTTCGGGGCGGCACAAAGCTAGCGACCAAAGTTGTACAGGCAGGAGGGGGCCAGCGCCATGTGTGTCATCCCCCCCCAACCCCCAGCACTGGGGGACCCCCAATCCCCCCAGTGACCTCCTTGGGGCAGGATGGGGGACCCCCCGTGAGCACCGGCCGGACCCCCCTCACCCTGGTCCCCGGAGCTTTGTGCCCCCCAGAAAAAAAAGCACAAGTTCCCTGGGTGAACTCTGTAAGTTATTGGGAAAAAGGTTAATTATTTTTGTTAATCACATCTCGACGATCAGGTCCTAGGTCCTTCCATGGGGAGATACTAGAAGTAATAATAATAATTAATAATAGTAATAATAATAAACCGAGACGGAAAAAAACCCCTTTTTTTATTAAATCTTCCTCTATGCAACCCCCCTGCTCTCCAGAAATTCGTATTTATTTTTCTCATCAGGTTTGATATATATTTGGGGGAGGCCGGGTCCCGTGGGTGTGGGGGGGGACCGGGCCTCCTCCCCCCCTCCTCCCGCCGCCCCCTCCCGGTTGTGAAACCGACTGTGGAATTTTATTTGATGGGTTTGGGGGCGGGGGGGCTGCCAGTTGGGTAATAAAAACCTGTCTCTGTTCTTCGGTCTCTTCCGTGCTTGACGGCGAGGCGGGGGGAGCCGCGGAGGGCGCGTCCCGGTTACCGGAGCCAGCTCCCGGGGCCGCCGCCGCTATAGGACGCGGCCCCTTTAAATCCTTCCCCGCTGATGTTTACAGCGCAGCGGTGAGGCACCGCCCCCGGAGGGGATAAGGGGTGATGATTGGCTGCACTGCGTGAGGTGGGGCGGTTGGCGATTGGCTGCGAAGAGGAAAGGCTGAGGGGCGGGGCGCCTGGCGCCCGGCGATTGGCTGAGGGGCGAGGGCGGGCGCGGAGAGGCGGAGCGACGGGGGTAAGGTGGCCGCTGATTGGTTTTCCCGGGAGGAAGGTGGGCGGGGCGCTGCGCTGGGCAAGGGCGGTGGGAGCAGAGCAGGGCGCTCCCCGGCGGCGGCGGCACCGGCACCGACACCGGCCCCAGCCGCCCCTCGCCTCTCCCCGGGGGCGGGTCCCACCGGGCGCCGCTGTCACCATGGCGACAGGCCCCAGAAGCGATAGCGGCGCCGCTGGGCCTCGGCACGGAGCCGGGCCGGGAGCCGGGGCTGGGCGGCGCGGGCCTGCAGGCCGGGACGGCCGAGGAGGTGCTGCGGCCGCTGCGGGAGCGTTCCCTTGCCGGAGGCCGGCGCCGTGCTGGCCTTGGCCGCCATCGTGGGCCCCGGCGCCCGCCGTGTGAGGGCGAACGGAGGGCGAAGACTCCAGCCCAGCAGCGATGCTGCACGGCCGTGACCTGGCGGCGGTGGAGCCTTGGGGACCGCCGCCCCCTCCGCGCCCTCCCCCACCTCGGCAAGCGCCCCGTCCGCTTTGTCTTCAGCCGCACCAAGCTCCGCGCCCTCCCCCTGCCGCAGCACCAACTGCTGGGAGAGTTCCCGGGCACGGCGGCGGGGGTTGTTCAGCGGCACCGGGGGCCGATGCTGGCCGCTCTCCCCGCAGAGCTGGAGCTCTTCAGCCCAGCTTGTGTCTCCAAGGCGGCCCTGCTGTGCTCACTGGGCCATCCCGGCATCATTCAGGAGCTGAAGTTGGACGAGAACAACCGCTCTGCCCCAGGAGCGCTGCCTGTACCCCTGTACCAGCCCCTCAGCCACTTCATCCCCCAGGTATGGCACCACCGACACGGGGACAGCACCACGTGCCACCAGTGTCACCCCTCTGGGGTCCTGCCACAACGCCTGCGTGGCACCGGGTGCTCTGTCAGGGCACGTTGAGGGGCGGCTGTGCCGGTGCCGCAGGCCCTCCCATGCCGCTCTCCCTCCACTCTTTGGCAGGTTCCGACTCACTGATGCTGTTCCTGGCATCCACCCAGTGCTGCAGCTGCAGGATGGACAGCCAGGCTGCGCCGATGGCACGAGCTGCTCCTCGTACTGCCTGGGTCACTGGGCGACCTGCAGCTGGTCAAGGTAGGGGCTGATTCTATCCCTTGGGGTCCTGTTGGGAGCCTGCCCCTGCCTCACCTGGTTTTTTAGGTATGCTGTTCCCCCAGCCAAGCTGCCTGCAGGTCTCCTGCCATCCCCTGCACTGCCGGAGGTGGCTGTGCCACATGGCACTGCCGCGGCTGCAGTATCTCAGTGCTCTTGTGACCTCCAGGACCCCAAATCTGGCCTATTTGCCGAACAGCACCAAACTGAAAATCACCCCCAGCAGCCAAACCATGCTCCCGAGCCATCAGAACACTGTGCCGGGTAGGGAGCCAGCACAGCAGCAGGACAGCGATGGCTGCCCCAGTAGTCACGCCTAACTGGGAACTGTGCCCTGGGCATGACTGGGGTGCTGGTGGGGCAACCTCCATCTTTGGTTCTTCTCAGCAGCAAGCAGCTGAGGCCAAGCTTTGGCACAAGATGGCAAAGCAGCCGCCAGGGCACCGGATTCGGGGTGCTCCCTCCTCCCCGCATGCAAGTTATGCATCTCCCTCTCACCTCAGAGGTTAACCACTGGCCCCGGCATGGGCACCCCGAGCTCAGTGGCTGCTGTTTCCTCTGCCGCAGGTGACACCAAACCATCCCACGGGGAAGCGAAGAGCCGGGGCCAAAGCCCTTCTGCCTCCTCTGCACTCCTGGCTGCTCACCAGGGTGGGAGCCAGCGGCTGTGGCACTGGGAGCCCAGTTTCGGCTCCCCCATCACCCCCCACAGGGACAGGGCCCCCCCACACACACACCCTGCCGTATTTCCCAGGTTCAACAAAACACTGTTCACCCCATTTTTAGTGGTTTTTTTAGCAAATAAAAGGCAATGGTGGGCTTGGCAGCCGAAAACCAGTGCTGTGACCCCCCTGCTGCTGCCAGGGCCCTGCTGAGCGGTGACCCCAGCTGGTGACCAGCGCAGGGGACACGGAGGCAGAGACGGTGCCGAGTGCCAGGGGCTTTGTTTATCTGGCGCCAGCCGTCCCAGGGGGAGGTGGCCCCACCGTGTGTCCCCCTCAGGTATCCAGCAGGTCCCGCACTGCCGGGTCAGCCGTGTCGCAGGGTCGCCGTCCCTTGGCGTCACGGATGCCAGCCAGCGCCTGGCTGTGCTGCAGGAGCAGGGCGCAGAGCTCCCAGTGGCCTTGTTCAGCTGCCTGTGGGTGACACGGCCATCATCACCCACCACAGGCAACACTGGTAGAGGGGTGCGGGTGACATCCCGGCCCTGTCACCCACCTTGTGCAGGCTGGTGCGCCCATCCTCGTCGGCAGCAGCCGGGTCAGCACCGTGGGCCAGCAGGAGCCGGGCGATGGCCAGGTGGCCGCAGTAGCAGGCGCGGTGCAGGGGGGTGGCACCGCCGGGCGTGCGGGCGTCGCAGCGGGCGCCGCGCTGCAGCAGCAGCCGGCAGACCCCCAGGTGTCCATTGCGGCTGGCATAGTGCTGGAGGGGGGGCGACAGGCAGTGAGGTGGGCAGGGGGTCAGTCTGTCCGTCCGTCCGTCTGGCCATCCCCCCCCGCCCCGTACCAGCGCCGTGTACCCCGCCAGGTCGGGCTGGCTGGGCTCCCCTCGCCGCTCCAGCAGCTCCAGCACCCGGGGCTCGTCCCCGTCCCGCGCCGCCGACCAGATCCCTGCGGGCAGGGGCGGGGAGGGGGTGTGTCAGGCCCTGCCTGCACCCCCCTGCCTGCACACACCCCCCTGGGCCCTGCCTGCACCCCCCTGCCTGCACACACCCCCCCGGGCCCTGCCTGCAACCCCTGCCTGCACACACACTCCCGGGCCCTGCCTGCAACCCCTGCCTGCACACACACTCCCGGGCCCTCCCTGCACCCCCCTGCCTGCACACACTCCCCCCGGGCCCTGCCCGCACCCCCCTGCCTGCACACACCCCCCTGGGCCCTGCCTGCACCCCCCTGCCTGCCCCCCCCGTCCCGAGCCCTCCCCCTCAGCTCCAGCCGCAGCCGCGCCGTGCCCCGGCCCCCGCACCCCGCTCGAAGTCCATCTCGGGCAGGCTCTGGTGTACGCTGGGCACCGCCACCCGCGACGGGCAGCAGGGACCGGGCGGCGAGCGGCGGCCCGCAGCCATCGTCCGGGTCGGGGAGGGCCGAGAGAAGCCGAGGGGAGTCGGGGAGGGCCGAGAGGAGCCGAGGGAAGTCGGGAAAGGCCGAGAGGAGCCGAGGAGAGTCGGGAAGAGCCGAGGGGATTCGGGAGGCCGAGAGGAGCCGAGGGGAGTCGGGGAGGGCCGAGAACCGAGGGGAGTCGGGAAGCCGACGGAGGGGGAGGGCCAGGGGGGAGACGAACGGCGCCGGTTCCTCCAAGCGCTAAGGCGCATGCGCAATCCGGCCGCCCGCAGAGGCTCGCCGCTGCCGCCAGGGGGCGCCCCTACACACCATTACTGAGCGCTGCGTCGGCTGCGCCCCCCCCCCATCCTCCCCACAGGGCTCCCCCCCCCCAGCTATGGGTCCCAGGGCTTCCCCCCGCCTCCAGCTATGGGTTCCAGGGCTCCCCCCCCAGCTATGGGTTCCAGGGCTTCCCCCCCCCCCCAGCTATGGGTTCCAGTACTTCCTCCCCCCCCCAGCTGTGGATTCCAGGGCTTCCCCCCCCCCCAGCTATGGGTTCCAGGGCTCCCCCCCCAGCTATGGGTTCCAGGGCTTCCCCCCCCCCCCAGCTATGGGTTCCAGTACGTCCTCCCCCCCCCCAGCTCTGGATGTCCAGGGGCTTCCGCCCGGCTTCCCGGCAGGGCCTCCCCAGGGGCCCCCCCTGCGCCCCACACTGACCCCCGGCATCCGGGGGGGGGGCGGGGGATGGGGGCACGGGCATGGGGCCAGGCCTCAGCTGCCTCAGGCTCCGGGGGGGGCGGCCGGGCCCCCCCCTGCCCTGGGAAGGGTGCCGGGATGCCCTTTTATAGCCCCAGCGCGGCCGTTTTCCATGAGCTCAGCGCCCGGGGGGGGGCCAGCACCCTCCCCGCACCCCCCAGCCAGCACTGGACACGGCCCCCGCAGGCTTCTCTTTTTATTTTTATATATATATATATATATTTTTTTTTTTACTCCATTTTATTATTAATATAAAAATACTCACGTATTTACAGCAAATAAATATATTTTGGTAACAAATAAATTACACTGGGGTGGGGTTATACAAAAGGGGCCCAGGTGGGCAGCGTGCGGGGGGGTGGCGGCGGGTGAGGGGGTATTTACAGCCGGGCTGTGGGGGTACAAGCCCCCCGGGGGGGGTGGTCCCCAGGGGGTGAGGGGGGCGTTAGAAAAGTTCTCAGGAAGAAAAACCCGATCGCTTCTTAAATTGTCCCAAAAAAAACCCCATCCTGCGGCCACTGCCTGGGGCAGGACACGGTGCCAGGGGGGCGGGGTGGGGGGGCTCAGTAGTCCCCAAGGCCGGTGGTGGTCCCCAAGGTCAGTCCCTTGCCCACAACACGGTACCGAAGGGGAAAAGCCCAAGGGGGGCCCCCAAAACGGCACCAGCCCCATCCCAAGGCGGGTGCTGGGGTGGCAGCCCCAAACGGGCGGCAGCGGGGTGGCAGCCCCATCCCCAAGGCGGGTGCTGGGGTGGCAGCCCCCAAACGGGCCTGGCGCGGGGGGAGCCCCACCCCAAGTGGGTCCGGGGTTCCGCAACGGCTGCTGGCCCAAGTCGGGTGCTGGTGCCGAGGCCGGTGGTCCCCTCGGTGGGTGCTGGCACTGGGGTCCCCGCGGCGGGTGCCGGGCCGGGCCCTGAGGTAGGTACGGCTGCTCGGCGGCGGGGAAGCCGCCCACCGGCGGCTCAGACCGAGGACTCCTCGGGGTTGGAGTCGGGCAGGGGCTGGCGCTGCTGCAGTTTGCGCCGCAGCTCCTCGGCCAGGTCGGCACAGGGCGGCCGCTCTTCGGCTCCCAGCGCCAGGCGGATGTAACCGTTGGAGGAGGAACCGCGCAGGGGACCCAGGTGGATGCGGGTGGGCGAGTGGAGGGGCTGCCCGGGAATGGCGTTGGGCGGTGAGGCGGCGCCAGGGGGGCCACCGTTGCGGCAGGCGGCGTGACCCGGCACGATTTTGAGCGAGCCGTCCGAGTAGTAGTAACTGGCTGGGTCCCAAAGCTTCTCATCCGAGTCGGAGGCGGCGCTGGGCACGAAGCGGGGACTGGGGGGCTCCTTGGGCAGCTCGATGGGGTACACCAGGGTGCTCTCGATGGCTTTGGCGCCTTTGCCCAGCTCCTCCCGCAGCCGCCGCCAAAGTGAGAGGACCACCAGCACCAGCACCAGGCACAGGGCGCCCAGGCACACTGCCACCACCCACACCAGCCCCAGGCTCTCCAGCGGTGCCCGCGTCTCCAGCGGCACCCCGGGACCGGCCAACACCGCTACCTGGTACACCTCGCCGCCCAACCGGGCGCCCTGCTCCTCAAGGCCGCCCCGGCTCCCGGCACCACCAGGGCCCGCAGGCGGGTGTCATGCAGCACCAGCGCCTGCTCGGCCGCCAGCGCCCGGCCCTCGAAGGTCCACAGCGCCTGGGCCAGGTTGGAGCCCAAACGGCACGTCAGCACCAGGTCGGTGCCCGCCACCACCGTCACATTTTTGGGGGTGATGGGTCCTGGGGGAGAGGGGCCGAGTCAGGAGGGGGTGCGCGAAGTGGGGGGGGGGGGGGGGGGGGGGCCCCCCCCTCTCCCATCTCCACATGGCACTGGGAGGGGGGGGTCTCACCTTGCTTGGCCACCTGCGGCAGGGTGCAAGCGCGGGTGTTGGAGCTCAGCACGTCCTGGACCAGCTGGGACCTGCGGGAGGAGGTGGCAGAGGTGAGGGGGGGACCCCCCGTGCTGTGGCAGGGTGTCCCCACCCCCAGGGAAGCCCCTTACCCGTTGAGGCCGTCGGTGCGGACGCAGAGGCTGGCGTTGCGGCTCCAGGCGCAGTAAGGATCCCGGGCGAGGACACAGTCGGTACAGGACTGGTAGCGACCGCAGTCGGCCAGGGGCAACTGGGCCACCTGGAAACGGGAGCCGGCAAAGAGCAGCTTCTGCGAATGCAGGGAGAATGGGTGAGGTGACGCGGCAAGGTGACACGGCGAGGTGACACGGCGAGGTGACACCCCAGGCGCCAACCCCCCTTCCCTGTGGCACCGCTCACCTTCCGACCGGCCAGGACCAGGCTCTCCACAGGCTGTGCCGGCTCAAAAACCTGCAGCTCCTCAACCAGATGGACGCCAGCACCCAAGTTCAGTGCCTTGTGCACCCAGCCGTCACCTGCGGGGCACGGCGGGCGGTGAGGGACATCCCCAGGCCAGGAGCCCTCCCTCTGCCGTCCCCTCCCAACCATGCCCCCCCGACCCCGGCAGGTACCTGTGCCGATGAAGAGCACCTCGTAGACGGTGCCGTCCAGCCCAGGCACTCGATCTACCACCAGCTGGGTGAAGTTGGCGTCTTTCTTGAGGAGGAGCGGGCGCCCGCGGTGGGGCAGGATGGGCTCGTCCATCAGCGGGTGCTTCTTGGCGAAGTTGAGGGTGTTGTCGGGCAGCTCCAGGGAGCTGGCGAAGCCGTTCTGGCGGTGCCAGTCGGTGATGCACTGCGGATGGAGGGCACCGTCAGCCGCACGGCCGGATCCCGCACCCTCTTCTCCCCTCCTAGCCTTCGCTGCCAGCACTCACCGCACCGGGACGGGGGCTCGGCACCTCATCCAAGTACCGGCCCCACTTCTGCGCCTGCTCTCGGTATTCCTTGTAGGGCCCGTCGAATGCCTTCTTCACCTCCAGGATGTGGTACCGGCAAATAGCCGAGACATCCACGTCCCCCCTGCAAGGAACAGGGCAGGTTTTTAGGGGACACCACCAGTCACAGGGAACCCTGGGGCTGCCACGTCCCCGCGCACTCACCAACGGGCCTGGAAGACCCCAAAAAAGGTGGTGTCCTGCCAACTGGCCCCCGGGAGGGTGAAGACGGCCTGGAGGCGGTTGAAGTGGAGCTGCTGCTCGGGCGCCGAGCACACCAAGTGAGCCTTCAGGAAAGTCGTCCACTTCTTCTGCAGCGTGCGGGCACCGCCGACGTCCCCCTGGGCAACCCAGCCGGCATCAAGACGGGAGCCAACCTCCCTCACTGGCAGAGCGAAGCCACGCCAGGACAGCGTCCCCGGCAAGGGTTGTCCCCTCCCCGTACCTTGCAGACCCGCGCCACACGGGCCACCACCTGCTCGGCGTAGCAGTCGTACTCCACCGCCCGCTCGCTGAAGAAGAAGTAAACCTTGTCGTCGTCCCCGGTGCTGCTGGCCGCGCTTTCCTGCACGTAAGCCGAAGCCACGAAGTGGGGCTCTGCGGAAGAGGCCAGGGGGCAGGGGGGGGCAGAAAAGGGAAGGTTACGCCGTGCAGGTGGCGGGGGTGCCCGTGCCGTCCCCTGCTGCGTCCCCCCGGCCCTACCGTTCAGCCAGGAGGTGAGATATTCCGTCTTCATGGAGTAGTGGGGGCCCAGGTTGCGGAGGATGACGGGCTCCGTGCCCAGGAAGTTGTTGAAGGTGGCCGAGTACAGCTCCCCGTCTGTGAGGCAAGGGTTTAGGGAAGGGGACAGAGTTAGGGGTGCGGTGGGCACACCCCCCCGACCCTATCGGGTGCCCAGCGGTGCCACCTACCCACGATGAGGCCAGTGTGTCCCTTGGTGGGGTCATACGGACACTTCCCCTTGCCGTCCTCAAAAGCCACTTGATCCAGGGTGAAGCCAGAGAGTTCCTGCGGGGCACAGGAGTGGGTGGGGGTCCCGGGCACAGGGACACCCCCCCAAGTGACCCCCCAGGCACAGGGACACCCCCCCAAGTGACCCTCCCGGGCACAGGGACACCCCTGGATGATGCTCCTGGGGACAAGGACACCCCTGGACCACCCTCCTGGGCACAGGGACACCCCTGGATAATGCTCCTGGGGACAAGGACACCCCTGGACCACCCTCCTGGGCACAGGACACCCCGGATGATGCTCCTGGGGACAAGGACACCCCTGGACCCCGGCACAGGACACCCCGGATGATGCTCCTGGGGACAAGGACACCCCTGGACCACCCTCCTGGGCACAGGGACAGTCCCCGTGACCCTCGGGCGACACCCTGGCCCCTGGGACAGGGACACCCCCCTAACCCCATGGGCGGGCCCCGGCCCCGGGCAGCCTGGAACACCCCCCCTGGGACAGGGACACTCCCAAATGCTCCCCTAGGGACAGGGACACCCCCGAATGTCACCCCTAAGGACAGGGACACCCCTGAATGATGCTCCTCAGGCCGAGGGGGGGCTGCCCTGGCCCTCATCCGCAGGGGCAGGGGGGAAGCAGGGGCTGGCAGGTTTTGGGGGGCCCCCCGGGGGCGGCACTCACGATGTAGGTGCACTTGGGCTGGAAGGCGTAGGTGCCGCAGGCGTAGAGGTGGGAGCTGTTGTAGCTCTGCAGGAACCGCACGTAGTTGAAGCAGTCGGTCTGGGGGGGGGGAGGGAGCAGCCGGTTAAGGGGGGGCCGGCGAAGGGGGGGGCACAACAGGGTGCCCTGCGACACACACACACACACCCCGGCACCCGTGCCCCCCACCTGGTTGTTCTTTCCCTTCTGGATGCACTCGGCTTTCTTATCCACAGGGGCTTCCCAGGAGATCTGGGGATAGAAAAAAGGGTCAGCGGGTTGGAAACACTCCCCCCTGCACCCCCCCCCAAAAGTATCTCCCCCCCCCCCCCCCCTCTCCGTGGGTCACCCGGGACCTCACCGCCGCCTTGAGCTCCACGGTGCCGGTGGCCAGGGCGAAGACAGCCTCGCGAGCGCCCACGTAGAGCAGCGCCTCGGCCTCGTCCAGCGTCAGCGTCAGGTAATGCGAGACCCCCCCCCGCGAGAAGCGCTTGGCCGCGTCCTTCAGCTCTGCGGGGGGGACAGGGATGTGGGGACATCAGGGAGAGGCCACTGCCCACCCCACAGCCACCCCCCTCCCTGGGTGGGCACTGCTGGCACCCCCAGGGCACCCTCGGTCCATCGTTGTCGTCGTGTCCCCCCCCCCCCACCGGAGCCCCCCGGCCCCGGTGCCGCACAAAGGGCTCTTTGTCACCGGAGCAGGCGCTGGCGGCGCCGGGTGAACACAAGGGCCTTTGGCGAGACCCCACGCCCCCCCTGCACCCCCCGCCCGCCCCCAGGTCCCACAGAAAGGCCCCATTGACGGGGGAGGCACCAGGGCCCCCGGGCAGGGATGGGGACACAGGGCTGGCACGGCATGGGAATGGCAAGGGGACAGCACGGGGACAGCGGGGACGCAGGGGCTGGCCGGCGGGGCTGGGGTGGCACAGGGACAGGGAACAGGCTGGGGCCACGGCAAAGGGACGGGGGTCTGGGGGTGGGGCAGCCAGGGAAGGGGACAGGGGGGCTGGCAGAGGGACAGGGGGGGGCATGGGCATGGCAGGGACAGGGGACATGGCAGGGGACAGCACAGGGACGCAGGGTGCTGGCACGCAAAGAGAAGGGGGGAGCGTGGGGGTAGCACAGGGACAGGGGACACGGCATGGGGACGGTGGCACAGTGCAGGGATAGAGGACACGGAGCATGGCATAGGGCACGGGGACACAGCACGGGGCATGGGGACACGGCACGGGGACAAGGCACAGGGACACAGGGCAGCGTCCCCCCATCCCCCCGCCCCGGGGGGAACCCCGGGGGGTTTCGACAAGGGAGGGGATGGATGGGCCCATCCCGCTGTGCCTCAGTTTCCCCAACCTGCTCCCCTCTCCCTGGGGACCCCCGGGGGGGGGGGCACACAGTACTCACCAGCGAGGGGACAGTTTTTCGGGGCACGGCGCTCCACAAGGACCCCGGGGTGGTGGCAGCGGTGGCGAGGGCCAGCAGCAGGCGGGGCCAGCGCCGGCGGGGGGCCGGGGGGGGGGGGGGGGGGGGGGGGTAGGGTTACGGGGCATCAACACCGGCCGAGACGGCGCACGCGGGCAGCGTGGGGACAAGGCAGGCATTGAGGGCCGCGCGTCACGAGGCCGGGAGCACCCCCACGCAGTGGGGTGTGGCCGGGGGGACGCCGCAAGGCCACGGGCGCCCCCGCCCTTCCGCCTCCCACCCCCCCGGGCGGCCCCACCACCCCCGCCCCGGGCCCCCCGGCACTGCTCGGTGCCCCGGGGGTGCCCCCTGCTGTGCCCCCCTCCCCCAGGCTGGGCAGGATGCGGCCAGGCAAGCGGGCGGCCGGGAATTGTTCTGCCCGCCCGGGGGCAGCGGGAAGGGGGTGGCGGGGGGGCCCGGGGGGGGGGGGGGGGGCCCGGGGGGGGCACGGACAGGGTGCCAGGGGCACGGTTGGGTGCCACGGGTATGGCCTTGGGGACAAAAGCAGCCAGAGTGTCACGGGCACGGCTGGGTGCCACGGTCAGGGTGCCACAGGCACGGCCAGGGTGCCACGGCATGGCCGAGGGTGCCACGAGCACAGTCAGTGCCCAAGGTGGGGACAGGGACCACTGGGGTCCCCAGGCACGACTGGGTGCCACGGTCATGGCCAGGGTGCCAGGGCACAGTCAGGGTGCCACGCATGGCGAGGTGCCAGGCACAGGCCAGGGCCAAGGCCAGCCATGGCGTCCCCAGGCACGTCTGGGTGCCATGGGCACAGTCAGGGTGCCACGGTCATGGCGAGGGTGCCACGGGCACAGTCCAGGTGCCATGGGCATGGTCAGAGTGCCATGGGCACAGCTGGGTGCCCAGGGCAAGGACAGGCACCATCGGCGTCCCCAGGCACGGCTGGGTGCCACGCATGGCCAGGGTGCCACAGGCATCTGGGTGCCACAGGCATGGCCAAGGTGCCATGGTCATGGCGAGGGTGCCACGGGCACAGTCTGGGTGCCATGGGCATGGTCAGGGTGCCATGGGCATGGCAAGGGTGCCACGGGCATGGACAGGCACCATCACGGTCCTCAGGCACAGCTGGGTGCCATGGCCATGGCCGAGGTGCCACAGTCATGGTGAGGGTGCTGTGGGCACAGTCCGGGTGCCACGGGCACAGTCTGGGTGCCATGGGCATGGCCGGGGTGCCCACGGCAGGGACTGGCACCATCGGGCCCCAGGCACGCGGGTGCCAGGCATGCCAGGTGCCACGGCACGTCCGGGTGCCACGGGCATGGCCGGGGTGCCACGGGCATGGCTGGGTGCCACGGGCACAGTCTGGGTGCCCACGGCAGGGACAGGCACCATCGGGGTCCCCAGGCACGGCCGGGTGCCAGAGTCATGGCCAGGGTGCCACGGGCACCGTCTGGGAGCCATGGGCATGGCCGGGGAGCCCATGCCAGGGACTGGCACCATCGGGGACCCCAGGCACGGCCGGGTGCTGCGGGCAGGATGGGGTCCCCAAGGTCCCCGGGGTCCCCACCTTCGGCGCTGGAGGCCTGGGGGTCCCGGGGGGGTCCCGGAGGGGAGGGGGGGGGGATGGTGCCACGGCCCCGCGGCGGTGCCAGCCCGGGGGGGTCCCCACGGCATCCGCGGGCGGGGGCGCCTCCCCGGCGCAGCGGGGAGGCCGACACCGGCGGCACCGGTTGCCTGCACCGACGGCGAGGAGGAGGGGGGGGGGGGGGCGGCGTAACCGACGGATCGGGGCTTGGGGGGGGGTCCCCGTTACCGGGGGGGGGGCCCGGCCCCCACAGCAGCGGGGCCGGCGAGGGGAGGGCGCTGCCTGCGGGGGTGTCGGTCCCGATCCCCGGTACCGGGAGGAACAAAGCGCCTCCCCCTCCTCCCCCCGCCCCCGCGGCTCCGCCACAACAATACCGGGGCGGGGCGGGGGGGGGCGGGGGGGGTCGGATCGGCTCCGGTCGGGCCGGGTCGCGGAGGGGTCGGGTCGGGTCGGGCGGGTTCGGTCGGTCGGGCGGATCGGCTCCGGTCGGGCCGGGTCGGGTTGGATCGGCTCCGGGGTCGGGATTGGGTCCAGTCGGGTCCGGTCGGTTCGGGTGGGTCAACCTGGCCCCGCTCAGCCCCTCACCGGTTTGGCCCACCTGGCTCAACCGGCCGTCAGCCCAGGTTCAGCTCAGCCCATCTCAACCCAGTTCACCCCAACCCCAGCTTGGCTCAACCAGGCTTGGCTCAGCCCAGTTCAGCTCAGCTCATCTCAACCCAGTTCACCCCAACCCAGTTTGGCTCAACCAGGCTTGGCTCAGCCCAGCGGGGTCAGGAACCCCAGCACCCTTTTGGGGTGCCCTTGGCCACGGATGCCGGTCAGCCCAGCACTCCACACGCGCAGGAGGGGCACAGGGGTCTTTATTGGGTTGGGGGGTGCCCCCGGCCCCAAGGGGGGCCGCATCTCCGCCCTTGACGTAGAGGAGGGTGGCCAGGCTCTTGAGCTGGGTGCAGAAGAGGAGCCTGGTGCCCTCGCGCAGCCCCCTCGCGAAATGCCAGTCCAGCTGGGCGCAGAGCTGCTCCAGGTGACCCTGTGGGGACGGGGGGGGGGACGGCGGTCAGAGAGATCTGGACACCCCCCCTGCACCCCTCAGGGTCCCCCCAGGGCCCGGTGCTCACCCGCTGCTTGGCTGGTGGCTGCTCGGTGCCCACCACGTTGCTGGCGAGGAGGAGGAGGCTGTAGCTCAGGTAGCAAGCCTGCGGGCGAGGGCACAGGGGCTCAGCGAAAGGGGCGTGGGGTGCGTGGGGGCACCCATTTCCCAGCGAGGGCAGCACCCACCTCCCAGTCAGCCTCCTCCGGGTCCCCGGCGAGCACCAGGCGCCGCAGGGCGTCCGGCTGCGCCAGCACCAGGAGTCGGCCCAGCGCCTGTAGCTGCGGGGAGAGCGGGTGTCAGGGGGTCCGCACCCCGTGCCGGAGCCCGTGGTGGGTGCCAGACCCCACCTCGCTGCACCCACCTCCGCGTGCGCCCCGGCGGGTGGCAGGGTGCCCGGTGGCTGCCTCAGCAGCCAGGCCATGGCGTGGAGGCTCAGGTGCCGGCGAAGCTCCCTGGGAAGAGGGGAAAGAACGTGAGGGAGGGTCCGGTGCGTGCCCAGGCGCCCTTCTGTGCCCATCACCGCCATCCCCCGGTGCCGAGCTGGGGCGTCCACGCAGCACTGGCGTGGCCCCAGCGCCTCCGGATCCCTGTGGCAGGGGCAGCGGTGCCAGCAGCCGGATCCCTCCTGCTTTGTGCCTGTGCAACCGGCTGAAATAAAGGAATTAGAGGCAGACGACATCCCATCCTGCCCGGCCCTGGCATGGTGCCGCGGGGCAGTGCCAGCTCCCGCTGGGCTCCCCATCGCTGATGGGTGGGTGGCACAGGTGTCACCACGCCACCAGCTCTGCCCGGCACCCCGCCCAGCCGGGACGTACCTGTCCCTGTTCGTGAGGTCCGGCAGCAGCTTCAGGAGGGCAACCAGGTTGTGGTGGTGCTGCGAAAGCTGGCAGAGGGACAGGCAGAGGGCAGGCAGCTGGGGAGAGAGGGAGGCGGTGGGCACGGGCGGGCAGAGCCCCCGGGAAGGGGGGCGAGGGGATCCCCCCTGCCCCAGGTACCTGCTCCTGCCAGTCCTGGATGCCCTCCAGCAGGCAGTGCAGGAGGTGCTGCAGTTCAGGCAGGGGCTGGCAGCGCAGCGCCCGGTCGAGGCCGAGGTAGGAGAGGAGGGTGACAAGCACCAGGCGGGCACCGTCGGCGTAGCGGCACGGCTGGGTGACCACACACAGTGTCAGGAACTGGAGGGGAAAGGCAGCGTGTCACTGAGAAACCCCCAAAACCTGCCACAGCGATGTCCCCGCCGGGGCAGGGACAGGCTGGCACAGCTGGCGGCCCTCCAGGAGCTGGCATCAACACCACTCGCCCAATTAGCAAGGCAGAGATAACGAAGGCGCAGTGTCCCCGGCGCGGGCAGCGGGCTCCCACCTTGCAGATGTCACCGAGCTGCATCCCCAGGGCCAGTGTGCTGGTGGCATCGGGGCTCACCTGGCACGGGGAGCGGGCGGATCCGGGCTCCTGGAAGGAGCAGAAGGGGTTGGCAGGGGGGCGGCGGGGGGGCCCCCCGGGGCTCACCTCCCGTCCGCGGGGCACAGCTCGGGGGGCAGCAGGCCCTGGCGGCACAGGGGGCTCAGGTCAGCGCCAAGGCGGGTGAAAGCTTGGCTGATCTCCTGCACCGTGGGGCACCAGGGCTCGCCTGCGGGTGAGGGGCCAGTGAGGCCGGGCAGGGGCCGTGCCAGCAGGGTTTGGGGGGCACCCCAGCGAGGCAGCCCCGCGCCCACCCTTGTGCTCACCGCCAGTGCCCAGCCAGATCTCCCAGAGCGCCCGGGAAGCGTTGGTCATGTCCGGGCAGAGGGTCATCAGCTGCCAAAACAAAAAGGGGGTGACCGGGGTGGCACTGCCGGAGAAGGGGGCACCCTCCTGTGCTGGGGGCTTACCTGGAAGAGCCAGCGCAGGACGGGCAGCGGGCAGGTGGGCACGCAGCGGTAGAGCAGGCTGAGGCCCCCGTCGCGGACGAAAGCTGCCTGGCAGGCAGGCGAGTTGCTGGGGCAGAGATGGGGGGTGAAGGAGGCTCTGTCCCTGCCCCCCCTGGTCACCCCAATATGTCCCACCCACCCCGTGCCCAGCACTCACCAGAAGAAGAGCCCCTCCAAGGTGCTTTGAGGCTCCAGCCCATGGGTGTCCAGGGTGGGCAGCGGCGCCGGGCGGGCATAGAAGACGGGTTCCCCAGGGTGGATGGTGGGGATGGATTTGGATTGCATGGTGAAGCGGGCCAGGAGATCGCTGCGGGCAGGAGGGTGGCGTCAGGCGGCGAGCAGGCACCATGCAGACCCCCCCAGCCCCCCGCCCGGCAGGGGTACCTCTGCTCCTCGGACACCTGGGTGTCCTCGTCCGAAGAATCGCAGGGACTGGCAGCGTCCATGTTCACCTGCGCCAGGCTGTCCTGTAGCGTGGCTGCCTGGCTCTGTTCCCTGGCAGGGGGGTGTCAGGGCAGGGCGAGGGCACCCCAAGGTGCCCAGCGCAGTCCCCTTGCCCCCTCCTGTGCTCAGGGGGTGCCAGGCTTACCTCTTCTCCCGGACCAGTGAATCCAGGCTGTTGGCAAGTGGATCCGGCCGTGAGCATGCAACCTGGGCAACACAGCAAGGGAATGGTGACATTTCGGTGGGTACCACAGCACACAGTGGGTGCCAGGATGTCCCCAGGGACCCCGGATGCCCAGGCACCCACCCTTAAGCAGGGACCTACCTGCCGGTGGTCCCCAGGGCTTGGGGGCTCATCTCCAGCCAGCAGCATGTCCCTCAGTGGGATCAGGTCATCGTCGTCACTGTCTGTGAGGGACACCTGCATGCTCGCCGTGCCTAGTGGGTGCCCCCCAAAGCTCCTGCCTGCCTGCTGTGGCACCGTCCCAGTTGCTGTGTGCTGCTCACGGTTGGCTTCACCTCCCAGGGGTGCTGCAGCCACCTCTGGCAGCACTGGGACATGCCTGGAACTGTCCAGTGCCGCCTGGCACGGTGGGGAGCCCTGGCTGGGCACATCTTGCAGGTTGGCACGGGGCTGAGCAGGGCCAGGAGGCTGACGCCCTCTGCTCACTCGTTTCCGGTGCCAGGGGACTCCTTGGGGCGCCGGGGGGCTGTGGGGACAGCACGGGGTCACCACCGACCCCCTTGGGGCACAGGAAGGGCTGTGGGGACAACGCTGGGGTGACCAGGGCCTTCCTTGGCGTGCCAGGGAACTGTGGGGACAATGCAAGGGTGACCAAGGGGCCCACTGGGACATGGGGGGGCCATGGGGACAAGCAGGGGTGACAGGGTCTCCCCTGGGCACGGGAGGGCTGGGGGAAAGGGATGACAGGGGGTTCCTTGGGGCACAGGGAGGCGTGGGGACAACAGGGGGGTGACCAGGGTCCCCCTTAGGGCATGGGGAGGACTGTGGGGACAATGTGGAGGTGACAAGGATCCCTCCTGGGACACAGGGAGGGCTGTGGGGGCAACATGGGGGTGACCAGGGGGTTCCTTGAGGCACAGGGAGGGCCGTGGGGACAACATGGGGGTGACCAGGGTTCCCCTGGGCACAGGGAGGGCCTGGGGACAACGGGGGGACCAGGGTCCCCCTTAGGGCAGGGGAGGCTGTGGGGACAAGGGGGTGACAGGGTCCCCCCTGGGGCACAGGAAGGGCTGTGGGGACAACACAGGGATGACCAGGGGGTTCCTTGGGGCACAGGGAGGGCTGTGGGGACAACACGGGGGTGACTGGGTTCCCCCTGCAGCACAGGAACGGCCATGGGGAGAGCACGGGGGTGACTGGGATCCCCCTGCAGCACAGGAAGGGCCATGGGGACAACACGGGGGTGACTGGGATCCCCCTTGGGGCACCATGGGGCCAACAGGTGGGTCGTGGCTCCCCTCGCACGCATCCCCAGGGCAGGGCTGCGCTCACCTCGCACCGCACTGGCATCCCGCGGGCGGTGGGAGGCCCGGGGAGGGCTGTCAGCGGGTGGGGGCACGGGGGGCCAGGGCTCCAAGAGGCCGGGGGGCGGCGGGGCAACAGGGCGGCCCACCCGGAGGTGCTTGAGGGCGCGGAGCTGCTGGTAGCGCTGGAGGCTGTCCTGGAAGCCATAGCTGAAGAGCCCTGAGCGGGGTATGCGGGCGGAGGAGAGGGGGATCTGGTACCAGCGCAGCCCCTCAGGGTGAAGGGCCATGGCGGGGCCCTGCCCAGGCCCCTCAGGGGAGACCCCGAAATGGCGGCCAACGGCTGGCCATGGGGCAGGGGCGGGGCTGCGAGAAAAGGGCGGGGCTTACGCTGGGGAGAGCCAATAGGAGGCGGGCGGGCCGGGGGTGGCCCCCCCCCGGCCCCGGTTTAATCGGAGCGCGCGGCGGGGGCGGAGCAGCGCGGCTAAGCCAATCACGACCAGCTCTCGGGCGCGGGGACGCGGAGCGAGGCTCCGCCGGCCAATCAGAGTGGGGAGCCGGCGGAGCGTTGCATGCTGGGAGCTGTAGTCCGGAGGAGGGGCGGAGTCGCGGGGCATTCTGGGACCAGGCATCGCGGGGCGCTGAGAGAGGCCGGGAGGGGGAAGCGCTTCCGGGTCGCGCGCGCGCACCGCGGGGTCGGGACCCGCTTCCGCTTCCGCTTGACCCGGAAGTTCCGTCCTGCGGCCTGGTCCGGTGCACGGCGGCGGCGCGGCCTCCATCCCGGCGCTGCCATGGCGGACGTAACCGCGCGGAGCCTGCAGTACGAGTACAAGGCGGTGAGTGCGGCCCCGCGGCCTCCCTCGCCTCGCCGGGCCCGTACCGAGCGTCCCCGGCTCTCCCCGGCCCCTTCCCCCGGTGCCGTTAACCCAGGGAAATGCCTTTAAACCCGCCCCAGGGCTGCGGCGGCCGCGGTTCTCCCCGCGGAAGCGGCCTGCCTGAGCAGAGCCCGGTGTAACGGCCCTTGGCCGGGGCCGGGGCGGTGCCTGAGGGCCAAACCCATCTTTTAGGTTTTTTTCCGGGCCTTTTCCCCCTTAAACCGGGACTTCCCGGGCATCGAGCGGTAACGGAGCTCCCGGGGGAGTAGCTGAAACGAGCCCCGAGTGGCTCAGTCCCAGCTTAAAAGTCTAAACCCGCGCTTGAGGTGGGGTGGGGGGTAAATAACCGCGCCCAGGTTAATGCAAAAGCAAATGATTTGTGCCGGGAGCAAGGCGGAGCGTCTGGGGTTAAAAGGAACCGGGTGCCTTTGGTGGTGAGGAGCCCTGCAGGGTTTGCCAGGGCTCTGGATGGGGCTGCCGTCTGCCCACAGCGGCACCCACGGCCCTGATCAGGCCCCCGCAGCAGGACCCACAACCCCAATGAGCCCCCCACGGTGGCACTCACAGCCCCAATCAGCCCCCCACAGCAGGACCCACAACCCCAATGAGCCCCCCACGGCCCCAGTGAACCCCTCACGGTGGGATCCATGGCTCCGCAGCCCCCCGGCGCCCACGGCCCGATCAGCCCCCAGCAGCCCTCAGCAGGACCCACATCAGCTCCTCGCTGGCCCCCATCAACCCCTCTTCTTTTATTTTTTTTTTTCCCTTCATAGAACTCCAACCTCGTCCTCCAAGCTGACCGTTCGCTGATCGACCGGACTCGGCGGGATGAGCCGACAGGGGAAGTCCTCTCCTTGGTGGGCAAACTGGAGGGGACCCGCATGGGGGACAAGGCCCAGAGAACCAAACCCCAGATGCAGGAGGAGAGACGAGCAAAGTGAGTGCGAGCTCAGGGTCCTGCCTGAGAACTGCATTTGTATCAAAACCACTCTGGGCGATGCGTTTTCCATTCCTGTCTTTGAATAATGCAGCCTTGATTTGTTTTAGTGGTATCGACGGGGTAGAATTCAGCGGTGTTGGGAATATTTTGTGGTGGGAAATGTTTTGGTGGCATGAGCACAGAGTAAAAAAAACGCCAACTTGGAAGATAGAGGGGCATTATTTGCTTCATTTGGAGTTGCTTGCTCCGCGTTGAGAAACTAAAATTGAAGTGAAAAATTAACAAATCATTATTTCTCTCCTTTATTTCTCAAATAAAAGCCACACTCAAAATAGCAGGAGCAGGGCTCTGCGGCACGGTTGACCCAGGCAGGTTTCTTGATCGCATCGAGAAACTAAAATTGAAGTGAAAAATTTAATAAAAAAAGTTATTTCTCTCCTTTATTTCTCAAATAAAATTGAATAACCACACTTGAAATAGGGGGAGCAGGGCTCTGCCACGGGGCTGACCCAGGTGCTCTCCTCCCTGCCCCGCTTTCCAGGAGAAGGAAGCGTGATGAGGACAGGCACGACATCAACAAGATGAAGGGTTACACCCTGCTCTCCGAGGGCATTGATGAGATGGTGGGCATCATCTACAAACCCAAAACTAAGGAGACCCGCGAGACCTACGAGGTGTTGCTGAGCTTCATTCAGGCGGCTCTTGGGGATCAGGTGAGGATGGGAACGCCTTGGGATGGGTGTCCCTGCTCCGGCAGAGGGTTCAAAGCCTGTAAGATCCAGCCCTTGGATGTTTTAATCCTTCTCCATAATCCCGCTTAGCTCTGTCGGTGCTGGTTTTTGGGTTTGGGGACATTGCGATGGTGCCTTCGTTGCGGGGGTCGCCTTTCAGTGCTTATATGAGGGTCCAGAAATAGGAGGGACCAACACCGTGCCCTTCACATAGCAAATTTCTTCCCTGTCCTACGCGTTATTCCTTCTGCAGCCACGTGACATCCTCTGCGGAGCTGCCGACGAGGTCCTGGCGGTACTGAAGAACGAGAAGCTGCGCGATAAGGAGAGGCGGAAGGAGATCGATCTGCTGCTGGGACAGACCGATGATACCCGCTACCACGTGCTGGTGAACCTGGGGAAGAAGATCACGGATTATGGCGGAGACAAGGAAATCCAGAACATGGGTATGGGAAGGCGTTGTGGGCTGTGGCTTCGGGGCCAGGGCCAGCAGAAAGTCGGGTTACAGTGCCAAATTCAGCCTTCCTCTGGGTAGTGTTTGCCCACAGAGAAGCCAGAAAAACATTTGAACAGTTTTCAAGCCCCGAAACTGTGTTCTTTTCATCTTTTGGATGCACAAAGGTGTGGGCGGGTGCGCAGATCCGTGAACCTTGCATGTGATGCCCAGATTTGCTGATGACTTAACTCCGCTCTCCCTTGCAGATGACAACATTGATGAGACGTACGGGGTGAATGTGCAGTTCGAGTCTGACGAGGAGGTACGAGATGAGAGGCTGCAGGGTGGCAGCGGAGTCTCTGCCCTGTCCCCTCGCTCTGAGTCCCTCCCCAGGGACTGCATTTGTCCCGTTTTACTCGTTGGGAAGCATCATCTCGGGCTGGGATGTCTCTGCCAGGAAGGAGAAGCCAGTTTAATTTAGGTGCAGCTTCCTGTCTTGGGGAGGATTTGTTGATTATCCGGCTAATCCAAGGCTTATCGTGAGTCAGCATGATGGAAAACAGATGGTGATATTTAGATCTCGTGGGGAAATTTGACAGATTGGGAGGAAGAGAGACATTCAAGTGCGCTGGCTGGATGTGTTTCGTAGAAATGCTCCCTGGGAGCTTTTTGGAAGGGGCTGAGGGAATGATAAGAGAGACAAACATTAAATTGTTGGAGGAGCTGCTGGCTAAAACTCTCTGTAGAGAGCAGAAATAATCTTATCATGTGGTCCTTTACCTGAACAAAAACATTAAGTTTCTGTTAACAGCACAAGACAGGCTGTTTCCCCTCTGCAATGAGTTGCCAGATTATTCATTTCTGTCGAGGAAAAGCTGCTCTTTGATGTTTGCAAAAGCCTCTTACTGGAACTCCTTTTTCAACAGGAAGGCGATGAGGACATTTACGGCGAAGTGCGTGACGAGGCGTCCGATGATGACATGGAGGGAGACGAAGCCGTTGTCCGTTGCACCCTCTCGGCCAACGTGAGTCGCTGAGGAACACGTGAAATGTAGTTTTGGGGGTCATCTGGAGGAGGGTTGGGGAACCTGTTGGTCTATGGATGGAGTTAAGGTCGTTTGCGGGGGGAGAGGAGCCTCGAAGTTGTTGTTGGATGAAGGCCAAAATTAACGTTAATAAAATTAACAGCTCTGGCAGCTGCGCAGTTGCATCTGCTGGGTCTCTGCTGGGGTAGCGAGAGGCCCCAGATACTCACTCCCAAGCACAAAGGTCACATGCCTGCTTTCCTCTCAGAGGAAGATAATGTTTTTGTGGGGTTTTTTTTAGCTTGTGGCATCGGGTGAGCTGATGAGTTCGAAGAAGAAGGATCTGCATCCTCGAGACATCGATGCCTTTTGGCTCCAGCGGCAGCTGAGCCGTTTCTATGATGATGCCATCGTTTCCCAGAAGAAGGCAGATGAAGTGCTGGAGATCTTGAAGGTCAGTGGCCACCTGATCTGCAGGATTGCAGCCGCCTTGGAATACCTCACTGTCTGGAAGAGAGGAATTTGCCCCAACAACTTGTTACCTATGTTCAAATTAAATGCAATTGTGGATGTGCCATGTTTGCCACCAAGATAGATAAATGCTGGATTGGGTTGGGCGTAGCCTTAATTCACAGAAATCTGGAACAGTGGCAGGGGTTGCCCAGAGAGGGGGTGGAGGCCCCATCCCTGGGAACATTCCAGGCCAGGTTGGAGGGGGCTGTGAGCAACCCTGATGTGGTTCAAGGTGTCCCTGCTCCTGCAGGGGGGTTGGGCTGGGTGACCTCTGGGGGTCCCTTCCCACCCAAAACATTCTACGATTCTATGAAATCTTCTTCTAAGGGGAAGATGATTGGGGTTTTTGTCTGTGTTTGCTGGGAGAACATCCTAAGTTGGGTCTGTTCCCCTGCTAATTTTGGTGCTGAGGTTCGTGTGTGCTGGACATAGTGAAGAAGGGGAATCAGAGCGGGTGGGGTTTTTATTTGCAGTCTGAATCGGGTACTTAAGTCTTGCATGTAGCTGCTGTTGAGCTCCGCTCGAGTTCAGTTATGTGTGAAGTGAAGGGTTCTCGTTCTGTGGGTGAAGAGGTAACCGCTTGTTCCTCATTTCTTCTCCTCCCAGACCGCAAGCGATGACCGGGAATGTGAGAACCAGCTTGTTCTGCTCCTGGGCTTTAACACCTTTGACTTCATTAAAGTCTTGCGCCAGCACCGGATGATGAGTGAGTGCTGTTCCCTTTAACTGTCCCACCTCGTTCTTTCCCTGCTGTTCTGACGTGATTCTAGTGCAACCCGAGGCTTCTTAACTGCCATTGGTCTTGCTTTATGAAGCTTGGGGCCTTGTTATATGCTCCCTGCTTTTGGTTCAACACTTAACCCCCGCTGCCATCCCTTGATTTTTTTCTCACCAGTCCTGTACTGCACTTTGCTGGCCAGTGCACAAAGCGAAGCTGAAAAAGAAAGGATAATGGGGAAGATGGAAGCGGATCCTGAGCTGTCGAAGTTCTTGTATCAGCTGCACGAGACGGAGAAGGAGGATCTCATCCGGGTAAGGGTAGAGGGAACCTCAGGCAGGACGAGAGGAGGAATCGTGGGATTCTTGCCGCTGTCTGCGGTCATCCTTGGGCTGCGTGTTTGGTGTGCTGTTCATGAGAGAGGAGCTTGCTGACTCAGCTGAGATCTTGAAACCATAGGAAACGTTGCTTAGGTGATGGCTGAGACTCAGCTGAGAGGGCGATATATTTACCACTTCTTATTTTTGAGTCATTCAGACGTCTGCTTTTTCAGGAAAATGTCAATATCTGCAAGTTTCACATTTTTACGCTGCTGTGAACTGTCTTTTAACAGCACCGTTTCACCTCTGGGCCTCATGGCTGCGAGGCTCACCGCAATAAAACACCCTGGTCACCTCTGATGAGTGCCTAATTACCTGGTATTGGAATGTGATGCTCAACAGGTTTATTGCCATGCAGGATTAGTTCTGCTTGCCCTATGGGTGATAGCAGTTCCAGGACTGATTTGGAGGTTGTTTTTATGGGGGATTAATACCATATTCCTGCTTTTTTACTACAAAAACCCCTGGTTATGTTGACATGAGGGGCCAGTTTGGTGTCTCTGTGTTTGAGGAGCGCTGCTGGCGTGCAGCAGGCCAGGCTTCGGCTGGGGCACTGCAGGTTTGTGTGTCTTCACTCCCTGCTTCCTTTCATCTGCTCTTCTGGAAGGCAAGTTAATGTCCTCAGCCTTGGGGGAACTGGTTTCTACTGCCAAAAATTATTGGCCCTGGTTACATGAATGCCTGTGCTTGAAAGAAAAAGCGGCTCATGGCGCTCTGGTTGCACAGACTTGTGGGGTGCAAAGCTTGTGACAGGAGAGCCTGGCAGTCCACAGTGGATGCTTGGCAGCTCTTCCCCAGGGCTGAATTCTCATATCTTCACACAGGAGGAACGTTCTCGCCGGGAGCGCGTTCGTCAATCCCGGATGGATACTGACTTGGAGACCATGGATCTGGACCAAGGAGGAGAGGTAAAACGCTTTGAAGTCATCTGCTCCTAGCCCTTCTGACAAGCATCCTCAGTAAATGAGTACTCAAAGTAGCCTGGGCAGGAAGATACTAAGAATAAACCCCTGATGTGCTAAAGAGGCACTTCTCACTTGGATGCAGTTGCTTTTCTGTTGGTCCCAGGGTGAAAATGGCAGGAGACGGTTGTTCTCTAATCCTTGCCCCTTTTCTGTTGCTGTTTCCAGGCACTGGCTCCCCGGCAGGTGTTGGATTTGGAGGATCTGGTGTTTGCCCAAGGTAGTCACTTCATGGCCAACAAGCGATGCCAGCTCCCTGACGGCTCCTTCCGTAGGCAGCGCAAGGGCTATGAGGAGGTGCACGTGCCTGCCCTGAAGCCAAAGCCTTTTGGCTCCGAAGAGGTAGGTGACCTGCTTTGTTCCCCCTCGTTTAGCACGAGGCGTGTTGAGTGACCAGATGACTGATGTCATCTCTCTGGACTTCCGTAAGGCCTTTGTCACGGTCCCCCACAACATCCTTCTCTCTAAATTGGAGAGAGATGGATTTGATGGATGGACTGTTCGGTGGATAAGGAATTGATTGGATGGTCGTATCCAGAGGGCAGTGGTCAACGGCTCAATGTCTGGATGGAGATCAGTGAAGAGTGGTGTCCCTCAGGGGTCCGTATTGGGACCAGTGCTGTTTAATATCTTCATCAGTGACATAGACAGTGGGATCGAGTGCACCTTCAGCATGTTTGGAGATGACACCAAGCTGAGTGGTGTGCTTGATACACAGAGGGACCTGGATAAGCTGGAGAAGTGGGCCCGTGTGACCCTCATGAGGTTCAACAAGGCCAAGTGCAAGGTCCTGCACCTGGCTTGGGGCTGGGGGATGAAGGGATGGAGAACAGCTGCTGAGAAGGACCTGGGGGTACTGGGGGATGAAAAGCTGGCCATGAGCCAGTCATGTGTGCTGGCAGCCTGGAAAGCCAACATCTCCTGGGCTACACTCCCTGCAGCGTGGCCAGCAGGCGAGGGAGGGGGTCCTGCCTGTCTACTTTGCTCTGGTGAGAGCCCCCCAGAGCCCTGCGTCCAGCTTGGGGGTCCTCAGCACAGGACAGACATGGACCTGCTGGAGCAGAGGAGGCCATGGAAGTGATCCCAGGGCTGGAGCCCCTCTGTTACGGAGAGAGGCTGAGAGAGTCGGGGTTGTTCAGCCTGGAGAAGGGAAGGCTGCGGGGAGACTTGAATGCGGCCTTTCAGTGCTTAAAGGGGTCTTTAAGAAAGATTGGGACAGACTTTTATCAGGGTCTGTAGCAATAGGACAAGGGGTCATGGTTTTAAACTAAAAGAACTAAAAGAGGGGAGATTTTTTTTAGACTTTTTTAGATTTTTTTTTAAGGAAGACATTTTTTGTGCTGAGGGTGGTGAAGCACTGGCCTGGGTTGCCCAGAGAGGTGGAAATGTTCAAGGTCAGGCTGGACCGGGCTCTGAGCGACCTGATCTGGTTGAAGATGGCCCTGCTTGTGGCAGGGGGTTGGACTGGATGGCCTTTAAAGGTCCCTTCCAACGCAAACTGTTCTGTGACTCTACGAGTTGTTGCACATATTGTGACAGATACTTCCTGGGACTCAGCAGGCTTTGATGGGGCTGTGACGCCCTCTCAGATTTCTTGAAGAACTGTCAGTTTAAACGAAGAGATTTCACGTGGCTGAAGAGAGTTCCCGATTTCTGGTTTCTCACTTCTGGGATGCATATCCTGTGCGGGTGGTTTCTGTCTTGGGGCTCCCCTGCCCCTGCTTTGCTGAGCCCTCGGCTCTGCTTTTGTTCCCTCCTTGCTGTGAGGTGCAGTGTGGGCTGGAGACCTGGCCGATTCATGGCGTGCCTTGTGATAAATTGCCTGTAGCAGAAACATCCTCTGATCTGTCCCATCATGAGAACTCGGTGGGGATTCGCTTTTCTGATGGTGTAGCCAACTATAATTTGTACTCGTTAGACTGTGCGGGCCAGCTAATGAGCCTTGTTTGATCTCTTCCTAACCTGCTCCACGATCCCTGGGCACGGGGCTTCTCTTTTGGACATCTGGAGACAGCATGACCCTGCTGCTCCCCAGGGTGTCTCTGAGGTCTCCCATATGCCCCGCAGGTACTGAAACCAAGGCATTGAGCTCAATGTTTTCCCTTTTCAGCAATTGGTTTCTGTGGAAAAGTTGCCCAAATACGCCCAGGCTGGATTCGAGGGGTTTAAAACACTGAACCGTATTCAGAGCAAACTCTACCGCGCTGCACTGGAGTCGGATGAGAATTTGTTGCTGTGTGCTCCCACGGTAAGGATCCTGATATTTGGGTGATGGGGAATCCAGAAGGATGACGTCTTTGGGCAGAAAAGGTTGGCTGCTCCAGGCGAACCTTTACCCTGTAGAGGACATGAATTTGATGGGACCGGTTCTGCTTGCGTTTTAGGGCGCTGGGAAGACGAACGTGGCGCTCATGTGCATGTTGCGAGAAATAGGGAAACACATTAATATCGACGGCACCATCAACGTGGATGACTTCAAGATTATCTACATTGCGCCCATGAGGTCCTTGGTGCAGGAGATGGTGGGCAGCTTCGGGAAGGTAAGGAGAGGTTTGGTCCTGCCCCTGCTTGAACTGCAGGCTGGGGAAGATGAGCTTTATTGCGGTGGCTTCCTTATATTATGCTTACGGAAGGGTATAAGCTCTGGCAGAAGCTTGTTGGGAGAGGGTGAATTTGGGTTGCGCCTTTAATCTCCGTTCGTGCAGTCTGCGCTCACTGGGTTCTGAGTGTGTGTTGAGACCAGCTTTGGATGTCAGCCTGGGCTAGGAAATGCACCTATTTCTTCCAGCGCTGTAGTGGGACAAGCATGAAACTGTGGAGCATCTCAGGGCTGCTCTGCTCTAACACAGCCCTGGGGAACATGCGTTTATCCGGCTTAACCGCCCTGTGGGCTTCCTCCTAGCGCCTGGCGACTTACGGCATCAACGTGGCTGAGCTGACGGGGGATCACCAGCTCTGCAAGGAGGAAATCAGCGCTACCCAGATCATCGTCTGCACCCCAGAGAAGTGGGACATCATCACCCGCAAGGGAGGAGAACGCACCTATACCCAGCTGGTGCGGTTGGTCATCCTGGTGAGCAGCGCCGGTGCCTGCAATGCCCTGGTGTGGAGGAGGGGGACGATGATGGGCGCTGGGTCTTTTGGCATTGTGGTTCCCGAAGGTGCCGTAGCAGTTGAAGATGTCTCCGGTGCTTGGTTGTGGGAAGAGTCAGGCTTTGAGCTGTGGGATGAGCGTGCCTTGGGCCACACAAGCGGGTCTGCTAAGAAACTGAGAGAAAAATGGGTAAATAGAGCCGGTTTGGGGTGGGGGTAACTCTGCTCCTGCTTCCTCTCTTTAGGATGAGATACACCTACTGCACGATGACCGAGGACCTGTCCTGGAGTCTTTGGTAGCCAGAGCCATCCGCAACATCGAGATGACTCAGGAGGACGTGAGGCTCGTTGGCTTGAGTGCCACCCTGCCCAACTACGAGGATGTGGCTACGTTCCTGAGAGTGGACCCAGCCAAAGGCTTGTTCTATTTTGATAACAGGTACCGTGAAAAGCCAGGAGAGGTCTTTACAATGGGATGGTGGGTAGCTGTTGAGAGCTGGGCAAGACCTGCCTGCTGTGGAGACCATTAAGCCTTCATCTGTCAGATGGTGCCAGGGTCTCACCAGGCCTTCGGCCTGCATTTATTTGCTCTTAGATGTGCCAGTAAATGCACATTCAGGAGTAAAACAGTTAAATGCAGCCTCAAAATGGGTGCCAGGGTTCCTGCATTGTCGTGCTTGCAAGAAGGTGCTTTAGAGAAGGCGGATAAACTCTGCTGTACCCATGTGCTGCAGAAGCTGTTGGAAGAAAGCCTAAAATAGGATGGCGGTAGTTCCTGAAACACCATTTTTGCTCCCCTGAGTGTCTGCATAGCAAACAGATCCCAGGAAATAGGAATACCTGTTAACTGTCTGTGCAACCTAACTGGAGCCATCAAATCTCTGAGTGAACTGAGGCACAAAGGAAGCGTATTGCACTTGGTAGCACAGAATGCAGGATGCCTTTTCACTAGACCTTTGTATCGGGGTTTCTCCATTCTTCTGCTCTTTTATGAACTTGACTTTTTTCCTTACAGCTTCAGACCGGTGCCCCTAGAGCAGACCTATGTGGGTATAACAGAGAAGAAAGCAATCAAACGCTTCCAGATAATGAATGAGATTGTTTATGAGAAGATTATGGAGCATGCCGGAAAGAACCAGGTTTCATATTTTATTTTATTGCTCCTGACGCGCTTAATCCTGGTTCTTGCCTGTTGCTGGTGAGACTCCTTCGAGTTGCTGTCACTGCAGAAATGCGGCAGTGGAGAAGAGGGTCGGTTTGGGTGGTCGATGGCAGCTGAGAAGGGAAGGAGCACAGGTTTTCTCTCTGTGCCAGCGGACATGTGACCTTTCCTGTTAGGATGAGGGAGTTTTTTTGATGCTGCCCTGTCAGATCAGGAGCTCTGTGCCTGGTTCACAGGGCGTCTGGACTAATTCTCAATCTCTTCCCACCCTGAACACCGGGAGCGGGTTGGGTCAAAGCGTCTTTGCCAGCTGCAGCCGTAGCAATTCCTCTCTCAGTGATGGTGCCGTGTGCTTGTTTAACAGGTGCTGGTATTCGTTCACTCCAGGAAGGAGACCGGGAAGACAGCCCGGGCCATCAGGGACATGTGCCTGGAGAAAGATACCCTGGGCCTCTTCCTGCGGGAGGGCTCAGCCTCCACCGAGGTCCTGAGGACCGAAGCTGAGCAGTGCAAGGTAACTGCCCGGCTGGGGCTGTTCTGACACAGCTATAGCAGGAGCACAGCTTCTGTTGCTTCTTTTCTCCCCGGTGTTGCTCAGCTCGGGCAGAAAACCCAGAGGTGGTTTGTGTTTCTGCTGCAGAACCTGGAGCTGAAGGACCTGCTTCCTTACGGCTTCGCCATTCACCACGCTGGGATGACTCGAGTGGACCGGACGCTGGTAGAGGATCTCTTTGCTGACAAGCACATTCAGGTGAGCCTCACTTCCAGGGAGGAATTACTGTGTTCGGGGTAGGTACTTCACAAGAAACTCTTGAGCCATGTTTTCCAATAGCCCTTTGGGCAAACTCAAGAGGATCAAGCATAGCCACCCCTCATCCCGCTCTACTGGAGCTGGTGCCTGATGAAGGTAGCCTTGATTTTCATGTAAAGAATAGAAACTAAAAGCCCATGGCTGGGTGCAGAATGGAAACTTCTCCCCTAGGCCTAGTTGAGTGTTTAAAGCTAGAGGTCTGTCCCAGAAGCAGGCTGCCTCCTCCACAGTTGCCACTTCGGCCAAACCCTATCCAAGCAATTCCCTGGCTGCATTATAAATGGAAGGCAAAGGATTTTCTCAGGGTGATGCAGTGAGCTGGGAAATTTGGGAAAAAATCTTGCTGTTTATCTGACCTTCCTCTGCCGAGCGTCAAGACAGTCACCGTTCTCAGACTTTGTTCTTTTTGTGCCTGTCTCTAATGTCAGGAGCAGCGTTTTGGATCCCTTTTTTTCCCTAGGAAGAGGCTTCTACCTGGCTTTGATGGCTGTTTTGCTCCTGCAGGTGCTGGTCTCCACAGCCACGCTGGCCTGGGGTGTGAACCTGCCTGCTCACACCGTCATCATCAAGGGGACACAGGTGTACAGCCCCGAGAAGGGGCGCTGGACCGAGCTGGGTGCTCTGGACATCCTGCAGGTGAAGTTCTGGTAACAAAGGTGCTGTCAGCACCTGGGGCAGGATTTTCCCTTTCCCACTGAGGCACATTTGAGGTCTGCTCTTGTACTTTCTTAGTGCAGTCACTCCCTGTTCTCTACTGTCAGATAATCTCAGCTGTTCTGGGGAACAGCCCTGCTGTGAGGGCAGAGGAAAAACAGACCAGTAGGAGACTGGACAAATGATTCCTCTCCCAGTATCGTGCCCAGACACATCTGAGAGACTTCTCTGTGTCTCCTGCCAGCTAGAAGTAAGAGCAGACTGAGCAGTCTGGCAGTAAAGCCCCAGGACATGGCAGCAAGGAGAAACCGCCAAGCTAAAAGCTTTTCTGTTTTGCTGACCCCGCTTTTTTGTTTCTTAGATGCTGGGGCGTGCCGGGAGGCCTCAGTACGATACCAAAGGAGAGGGGATCCTCATCACATCCCACGGCGAGCTGCAGTATTACCTGTCCCTGCTCAACCAGCAGCTCCCCATTGAAAGTCAGATGGTGTCGAAGCTCCCAGACATGCTGAACGCAGAGACTGTGCTCGGCAATGTCCAGAACGCAAAGGCGAGTGCGAATCTTTGCTTTCCCCACCTGCATGTGCCCTTTGTTGCACCCAGAGAGCCAGTGGGAATTACAGGGGCCAAAGGATGGTCTGTGTTAGAGAAAGATGTTGTCATAGTACAGGAACAAAGAAATTTGCAACCTTTGGTGCCTGGGGAGCAAATTTTTAAGAGATCTGGAAGGGCAGCTGTGAGAACTGGCAGCCAGTAAGGCTGGCTGGTGTGTCAGGCAAGTGGGTAGATGCTTCTGTAATTCAGAGCAGGCAGAGTTCTGCACAGGAGAAAGGACACTGGGGAAGAAGTCTGCATGTGGAAGGTGGGTTTTTTTTAATTTTTTAATTCCTTAATCTTTTTCTGGTACTGGAGAAGAGTTGTGTATGGTGCTGCTGGGCTTGCAAGCTCTGGTTGAATGTTGATGCAGCAGGATCCTGCCCCTTTACTCTGCTCTGGGGAGACCTCCCCTGGAGCCCGGCATCCAGCTCTGGAGCCCTGAGCACAAGGACATGGAGCTGTTGGAGCGGGGCCAGAGGAGGGCTACTAAAATGATCTGAGGGCTCTGCTCTGAGGCCAGGCTGGGAGAGTTGGGGGTGTTCAGCCTGGAGAGGAGAAGGCTGCGGGCAGAGCTGAGTGCGGCCGGTCAGGGCTTAAAGGGGGCCCATAGGAAATGGGGGGACAAGCTTTTTAGGAGGGCCAGCTGGGACAGGACAAGGGGTGATGGCTTTAAACTGAAGCAGGGGAGGTTTAGACTGGATCTAAGGAAGAAATTCTTTACATGAAGGTGGTGAAAGCCTGGCAGGGGTTGCCCAGAGAGGGGGTGGAGGCCCCATCCCTGGGAACATTGCAGGCCAGGTTGGCCGGGGCTGTGAGCAACCTGATGTGGTTCAAGGTGTCCCTGCTCCTGCAGGGGGGTCGGGCTGGGTGACCTCTGGGGGTCCCTTCCCACCCAAAACATTCTATGATTCTATGATCCAGCTGGGCTGAGCCTGCTGTGGTCCTATGCTAGTGCTGGGAGCACTGGGTTCCAAGCCAGAACGTCGCCCTTGATTGCCATCAGGCGTGTTCGTCGGCTCTTAGGGCACGTTGGTGTTTCCTCAGGATGCAGTGAATTGGCTGGGCTATACCTACCTGTACATCCGAATGCTGCGCTCCCCTACTCTCTACGGGATATCCCACGATGATCTGAAGGGAGATCCGCTGCTGGACCAGCGCCGCCTGGATCTGGTTCACACTGCAGCCCTCATGTTGGACAAGAACAACCTGGTGAAGTACGACAAGAAGACAGGGAACTTCCAGGTGAGACATGACCCGGGAAAGGTGCTGTGACCAAGCAGAGCAGGATGGGAGCATCCTCTGGCTGAGAAGAAGGATGCAAGAGGCATCTTGCTGATTAAATACAGATCCCAGGACATGCCTTTGCGTCATTCTGACCTGCTGTTGTGATTCCAGGGAGCTGTTTGCCGGCGTAGAGAGTGCTGGTGTAAAACCTCACCCTCAGTCTGTCACTGTTGTGCGTTTGCTGCCGCCTCCTAAGCAAATTCACGTTCCCGTTGTGTTTTCATTGCTTCAGAGGCAGTGAGATGAGAAAGGGGAGGCTGTGATGTATGGAATTGTGCACCAGCTAAAGCAGCTGTCCTAGGGGATTTGAGTTTATGCTTAGCTTGTCTGGAGGCACCTCCCCTACTGCAGCCTAGTTCCTGTTCAGCATCTTCTGCCTGTGCCATGAACAGTCGGGTGTCTTTCTGCTGCTTCACTCTGGCTCTTGTCCTTGTGGCAGGTGACAGAGCTGGGCCGCATCGCCAGCCACTACTACATCACCAATGAGACGATGCAAACTTACAATCAGCTCCTGAAACCCACCCTGAGTGAAATCGAGCTGTTCCGGGTCTTCTCGCTGTCCTCGGAGTTCAGGAACATCACCGTGAGGGAGGTATGGAGCCAGACTTCCCGAGTGAGACAGCCCTGAGGCTGCAGGGAAAGAGGCAGAGCTTGCCCTGTGAGGGCCTGTTCTCATCTCTCCTGCCTTGGTTTTCTGCAGGAGGAGAAGCTCGAGCTTCAAAAGTTGCTGGAGCGAGTTCCCATCCCGGTGAAGGAGAGCATAGAGGAGCCCAGTGCCAAGGTGAGCCCTGCCTGCTGCATCGAGGGGACTTCTCTGCCTCTCTTGAGAGGAGCCATGATCTGTGGGAGAGAACTGTCATTGTTAACGTCCCCCCCGGGGGGGATTTCTGTTCTCTTCCCTCTGTGGGACATCCTGGACTGGGTCAGAGATGCTCAAAGAGCTGCAGGTCCTTCTTGTCTCTGGTTGAGCGGCGTAGGACAGTCAGTCCCTGTCGATTGCTTCTGTCCTGTCATGTGTCAAAGCCCACTGGGATCAGGCGCTGGTGCGGAGCGCGCTGAGAGCTTCTCTTTTCTGTTTCTCCAGATCAACGTCCTCCTCCAGGCCTTCATCTCCCAGCTGAAGCTGGAAGGATTTGCTCTCATGGCAGACATGGTGTACGTTACCCAGGTGAGTGAGGAAACGTGGCTGGGGCCTCTCTGTTTCCATTTAGGTGCAATCCAGCCACATCTCAGTCTCAGATAACTATTTGCACCTCAGAAATTTAGTTTGTGGTCATAAATGGCTTTGAAAATAGCTGGAGGTGCGAGTGGTGAGAAGGTCTAAGCTGTAGCAGGATGGGAACTAGATCTTCATTGGAATCTCCCGTTTGTAATCAAAATAATTCAGCTAGAGGACTACAGCGTAGCCTTATTCTTCCACCACAAAGGCCAAGTTCCCGAGGCTGGGCATCAGTTGCTCCACCCGTAGGTGTTTGGGATAAAGGACCTTTAAGGATAATTCACTACTTAAAGGGGGCTTATATGAAAGACGGGGAAAGATTTTTTTCTTACCAGGGCCTGTATTGAGAGGACAAGGGATAACGGTTTTAAACTGAAAGAGGTTGGATATAAAGGAAGAATGTTTTTACGATGAGGGTGGTGAGACACTGAACCGGGTTGCCCGGAGAAGCTGGATACCCCATCCCTGGAAGTGTCTAAAGTCAGGTTGGACATAGCTCGGAGGAACTTGCTCTGTGGAAGATGCCCCTGCCCATGGCTGGGGGGTTGGACTTAGGTCCCTTCCCACCCAAACCGTTCTGTTATCATGTGGCTGGGCAGGAAAACAGGTAGAAAGGAAGGAAGAGTTAAATGTGATGATTTCAGCCAAGCTCAGAGCTGCTCTCTGTTCCCCCAGTCCGCTGGGCGGCTGATGCGTGCCATCTTCGAGATTGTCCTGAACCGTGGCTGGGCCCAGCTCACCGACAAGACCCTTAACCTCTGCAAGATGATTGACAAACGGATGTAAGTGAGACCTCGGAGGTATTTTCTGATTGCGGGCTGGATGCCTTTGGCATAGGATGAGGTTCTTTAGTGTAGCCTGGCTAGGTCTGCAGCATTTGGGAAGGAGAGCGCTCGTGCCTGTCAGGGTGTAAAGGAGCTGCTGCATGTGTCTGGCTGAGGGCTGGGCTTTGGCAGCGTGGGGAAACTGTGGTGCTCTGAAGGCTTTGTCTCTGTTTCTTTGCTTGCCTCCCCCCGCGGCGTCCTCGCAGGTGGCAGTCCATGTGCCCATTGCGCCAGTTCAAGAAACTGCCTGAGGAAGTGGTGAAGAAAATCGAGAAGAAGAATTTCCCGTTTGAACGGCTTTATGACTTGAACCACAACGAAATAGGTACGGAGACATGGGCGAACGCTGCAGGGAGAGGTGCCTGCCTCTTTGTTCTCCTCTGCCATGTTTTCACCCAGAAATCGGGGAGCTTGTTCCTGTCTGATTGAAGGGGCAGAACTGGTCAGGGTCTTGGTACCGCCTGGGGAGGACAGAGGCTTTGCCCTGGCACCTTCCAGCTGCTTGGATTGCCGATACGGAATACTGTTCAGCTGGGGAGCTGCTGCTCACCCTGTTGTCCGGCTGTCCTGAGAGCAGCCTATTTCTGTTGCAGGAGAACTGATCCGAATGCCCAAAATGGGCAAGACAATCCACAAATACGTTCATCTGTTTCCAAAGCTGGAGCTCTCGGTCCATTTGCAGCCTATTACCCGCTCCACCCTGAAAGTAGAGCTCACCATTGCCCCCGACTTCCAGTGGGATGAAAAGGTGAGCTGTGTGCGGGAGATGATCCACCCTCGTTAAAGGGGTGCAGCTAAATACCACCGGGCTGGGGGTGGGAGGGCACTGCTGGGGCAGGATTGCTGTGGGATGGCTGAACGCGACGTTCAGCTCCTGGAGGTCTGGGAGGGGGGCAGATCTGGACTCTTGATACGAAGGTAACGGCCGCCCTTCCTCAGGTACATGGTTCATCTGAAGCTTTCTGGATTCTGGTGGAAGATGTGGACAGTGAAGTGATCCTGCACCACGAGTACTTCCTGCTGAAAGCCAAGTACGCGCAGGACGAGCACCTCGTCACCTTCTTCGTGCCTGTGTTTGAGCCGCTGCCCCCGCAATACTTCATCCGGGTGGTCTCCGACCGCTGGCTCTGTAAGTCTCGTTCTGCCGGGAGCGGCTCGGTTGTACAGCAGCAGTTCTCCCTGGGGGTAGTTCAGGCCCTCTCCTAGTGCTGCGCTGGGGAAAAAACTTCTGACATCCAAGTGACAGCAGGGCTGGGGATCCCGTTGGCAGAGGGGAGCTCAGAGATGAAACCATTGGGAGTGCTTTTGGAAATAAAAGTGGGTTTTCTCCTGTGGCTGACAGCCTGTGAGACCCAGCTGCCCGTTTCCTTCCGCCACCTGATCCTCCCTGAGAAGTACCCTCCTCCGACTGAGCTGCTGGATCTGCAGCCACTGCCCGTGTCAGCTCTGCGAAACAGCGCCTTTGAGAGCCTCTACCAGGACAAGTTCCCTTTCTTCAACCCTATCCAGACTCAGGGTGAGTATTGCCTCTGCTCACCTCCTCCAAGCTGCCTCTCAGCGAGCCCTGGCCCTTTTGGTATTCACAGTCCTGTCGCCTTGGTTTTGAGAGGTTTATTCACATAATGCAAAGAGCTTCTGTAGCAGATAGTGTATCCCCTCTGCCTCCCTGAGCCTTAGAGCTTTGATGGCTTGAAATCTTTCTCCATGAGCCAGAGTATCTTTGATGTATTCCTCAAGTACATCCAGCAGTCCAGGGCTGTCTGGCAGCAGCAGGTTTGCTGCTGGAAGCCGTGTCTGTGCTAACACTGTGGCTCAGCTTCACAGAGCTGGCTGGCCCCAAACTTCTCCATCTGTGCTGCTTGTAGGGATGGAGTTGTGAGCAAACCAAAGCTGCCCTATCTGTGTTTCTCTGCCTGGGCTTAGCCAGAGTAGGGAATTCACACTTGGGAGCTACCGTGACAGACAAGAGCCTGTTTTGCTCAGTGGATCCTGAGCTAAAACTCATATTAAACATATTTTTCTGTAGCTCCTCATTGTGCGGGCTGGGTCTGGGCTGTGTTTTCCCCCTGCGCGTTTCTAGAGCTTTGATAGAAATCCATGGAGATTTTGCTAAACTGCTCTCTTCTGTGTCATCTGTCTGTCTCCAGTGTTTAACACGGTTTATAACAGTGACGACAACGTGTTTGTGGGTGCCCCCACGGGAAGTGGAAAGACCATTTGTGCTGAATTTGCCATCCTGAGGATGTTGCTCCAGAATTCGGAGGGACGCTGCGTGTACATCACCCCCATGGAGGCCCTGGCAGAACAGGTAAGCCTGGCGTCCTGGGAGCCTTAGTCCAGCTCAGACGTGCTTTCTGATCCTGTTTCACTTCTCCTTATCCCTTCTTTGCTGTCACATCCCTCAGGATGACTCCAGAATCTTTTGATTAATTGTGGTCTCTCTGAGGGAGCCAAGAGACACCCGTCCCACTGCCGACCTGCTGATGTCGGTGTGTGCATGTGTGTGTCTCCAGCTGATTTATTAGCATTTGTTCTGACTTGAGGTTGACAACAACATCCCTTGCATTATTTTGCAGGTCTTCTTGGACTGGTACGAAAAGTTCCAGGAGCGTCTCAATAAGAAGGTGGTCTTGCTGACGGGGGAGACCAGCACCGACCTGAAGCTGCTGGGCAAAGGGAACATCATCATCAGCACCCCTGAGAAATGGGACATCCTCTCACGACGCTGGAAGCAGCGCAAGAATGTCCAGAACGTCAACCTCTTCATCGTGGACGAAGTGCATCTCATTGGGGGCGAAAATGGGGTGCGTCTGGGAGGGGAGGAGGGTGCTTACTAATTCAGGTGGTGCTCGTCATCGTGTTGGCTTCAGTAGTAGAGCCGCTGTGGGACGGATGGTTGCTGATGCCTAGTAGCTGGTCTGAGGTCAGCTTTTCCCCCAGCTGCGGGATGGGCTGGGATAGGAGGGCTGTATCCCTGGGAAGCCCAGGTCCCCCTGGGGTCTCTATGGGTGAGAGCACTTGGGCTGAAGTGTCCGGAGCTCAGTCAGGAGAGGCAGCTGCGACGTGGAGAGCTCAGTGTTCCCCTCCTCGTCCTGCTACAACCTCCCCTCTCCCACCCACAGCCAGTGCTGGAGGTCATCTGCTCCCGCATGCGCTACATCTCCTCCCAAATCGAGCGACCCATCCGCATCGTGGCCCTCAGCTCGTCCCTGTCCAACGCCAAGGACGTGGCTCACTGGCTGGGCTGCAGTGCCACCTCCACCTTCAACTTCCACCCCAACGTCCGCCCCGTGCCCCTGGAGCTCCACATTCAGGTAGGGTTTGGGCAACCTCATCTCCTTTCCCTTCTGCCTGGTTTCCAAACAGCGTCACTGCCTGCTCCTCTTCCCCTGCAGGGCTTCAACATCAGCCACACTCAGACTCGCCTGCTCTCCATGGCCAAGCCAGTCTACCATGCCATCATGAAGCACTCGCCCAAAAAACCGGTCATCGTCTTCGTCCCGTCCCGCAAGCAGACGCGGCTCACGGCCATCAACATCCTCACCACGTGTGCTTCGGATGTCCAGAGGCAAAGGTAACAGTGCTGCAGCCCTCCTCTGGCAGAGGCAAGGGCAAGTTTTGGGGCTGTTTTGTTGGGCTGAGGGGACAACTAGTGATGGGAAATGGTCTCACTAGATGTCACTCAGGCATCTGCTGTGACACCGGGGAGGGACAGGCTTGCCGGGCCTGGCAGTGGTCTCTTTACTCCCCCTCTCTGGCAGGTTCCTGCACTGTGCGGAGAAGGATCTGGTACCATACCTGGACAAGCTGAACGACAACACTCTGAAGGAGACGCTCGTGAACGGGGTGGGCTACCTGCACGAGGGGCTGACCGCCATGGAACGGCGAGTGGTGGAGCAGCTTTTCAGCTCCGGTGAGCGGGGCGGGATGAGGACACTTCTACCCCTAAACCCTTTTCCCCGGAGCTTGGCGGTGCCCACAGACTTCAGACTGGAGATAACAGCTTGACCAAGCCTCCTGTCACTTCTGTGCCTCCTGGGTCCAAAAAGGCTGCGATCTTAAACTTCACCATCTCTCCTGGACCTCCCTGTATGCCGAGATCCAGCAACCTGAGCACAGAACCCCCAGATCTTTCTCCCCCCACCAATTTCTGTGACCCAAAGGGGTCTGACCGCACTCTCCCTGCACCTTTTAGGTGCGGTTCAGGTGATGGTTGCCTCCCGCAGCCTCTGCTGGGGTATGAACATCGCCGCTCACCTGGTGATCATCATGGACACGCAGTACTACAACGGCAAGATCCACGCGTGAGTGTGTTGTGCTGGGGCAAGAGCAGCCGTGGCTTTCCTCGGGCGTTCAGGCTGCGCTGAGCATGAGGGAACGATGCCCTCATCCCAAAGGGCTTCATCCCTATCCAGGCAGAGGCTGGGAATCGCGGGAGAGTGGTGGTAGCTTTCCGTGGAGCTTCATTAACTCTCTCTCCATGTCCCAGGTACGTGGATTACCCCATCTACGACGTGCTGCAGATGGTGGGCCACGCTAATCGCCCACTGCAGGACGACGAGGGCCGTTGCGTCATCATGTGCCAGGGATCCAAGAAGGTGGGTGAGGAGTGAGGCACCGTTCCTGGCCTGTGAATGTCTGTCTCCTGCCTGGGGGGTGGATTTCTTCTCCCAGCTTTGGGCAGGCTGATGTCTAACCCTTGCTCAGAGCCCTGCTACCTGGGAGGTGCTCTGGGATTTTGGAAGTGCTGGCGTTTATTTACATCTTCCCTCTACTGGCCCACTGTAGGATTTCTTCAAGAAATTCCTCTACGAGCCCCTGCCAGTGGAATCACACTTGGACCACTGCATGCACGATCACTTCAACGCCGAGATCGTCACCAAGACCATCGAAAACAAGCAGGATGCGGTGGACTACCTCACTTGGACGTTCCTGTATCGCAGGATGACGCAGAATCCAAACTACTACAACCTGCAAGGTGAGCAGAGAGGGGTCTGCACCGGTGGATACGGGGTTGGAGGATGTTGGGGACCTTCTCTGCCTGTGGGCTCTGCTTTCGCAAGAGCAGCTTTTCTCCGTCCTGGGGAGTTCCTGAGCCCCGTCGCGACGCTGCTGTACCCGCAGGTGTGTCCCACAGGCATCTCTCAGATCACCTCTCCGAGCTGGTGGAACAGACCCTCAGTGACCTGGAGCAGTCCAAGTGCATCAGCATCGAGGACGAGATGGACGTGGCTCCTCTCAACCTGGGGATGATCGCCGCCTATTACTACATCAACTACACCACCATCGGTAAGGGCTCCGTGGGGGACAGGCACCACACGCAAGTGCTCGCCGGGCGTTCCTGCTCTCTGTCCCCTCTCTGCGTCGCTCCCCATGCCACGGGCGATGGAGAGAAGGTGCCGTGTGTGTGGTTGGGTGTGTAAAACTCTGTCCTTTAGCGCAAGGCTGGGTGTTATCTGCCCGAAGGCACCTCTGGTACCGTGGGGTTTTAATGCCTGTCTGGTTTTCCCTGACCCCTCTACCTCTCTGGCTTCCCCAGAGCTCTTCAGCATGTCCCTCAACGCCAAGACCAAGGTGCGAGGGCTGATTGAAATCATCTCCAACGCTGCCGAGTATGAGAACATCCCCATCAGGCACCACGAGGACAACCTGCTGCGGCAGGTGAGCAGCAGCGCATCAGATCTGGGGACAGAAGGGACGGATGTGGGCTCCTGCAGGGGTGGGGGAAGGAAGCTGCCTGCATTTTCGGCTCTATAGGGCTAAAGCGCTGAGGAATTTATCATTTCTCCCCATAGCTGGCTCAAAAAGTTCCCCACAAGCTGACCAACCCCAAATTCAACGATCCCCACGTCAAGACCAACCTCCTGCTGCAGGCTCACTTGTCGCGCATGCAGCTGAGCGCCGAGCTGCAGTCAGACACCGAGGAAATCCTCAGCAAGGTACGAGGGGGCGGGTGGGAACCTGCTGGCCTTGCCTGCGTCACCGCGTTGTGTCACTGCCTTCTGACCTGTCCCTGTCCCTCGTCTCCAGGCCATCCGGTTGATCCAGGCCTGCGTGGACGTGCTGTCGAGCAACGGCTGGCTCAGCCCCGCGCTGGCCGCCATGGAGCTGGCGCAGATGGTGACGCAGGCCATGTGGTCAAAGGATTCCTACCTCAAGCAACTGCCTCACTTCACCTCTGAGCACATCAAGCGCTGCACAGACAAGGTAAAGCTTGGGGGAAGTGCCATGGTCCTGCCCTCGCCCACCGGGGAGCCCCGGGTAAGCGCAGGACTGAAAACTTCTTCCTTGCAGGGGGTCGAGAGCGTCTTTGACATCATGGAGATGGAGGATGAGGACCGGAATGCTCTGCTGCAGCTCTCGGATGCCCAGATCGCCGATGTCGCTCGATTCTGTAACCGTTACCCCAACATTGAGCTCTCCTATGAGGTGGTGGAGAAGGAGAGCATCCGCAGGTGAGGTGGGGAGGGGCGGCGTGGCCCCCTCGGTGCTGCACCGGCATGGGGAAGGGGGGATGCCCTAAACCCTCTCGGTTCTCTCCACACAGCGGGGGCCCCGTGGTGGTGCTGGTGCAGCTGGAGCGTGAAGAGGAGGTCACCGGGCCTGTCATCGCCCCCCTTTTCCCCCAGGTACGTGCCAAACCCAGTGGCACTGGGGTGGCAGAAGTGTTTGGGGGGGGGGGGGATTGTCCCCCACTTGCCCCTGTTAACTCTTTGCTCTCCGGCAGAAACGCGAGGAGGGTTGGTGGGTGGTGATTGGCGACTCCAAATCCAACAGCCTCATCTCCATCAAGCGGTTGACGCTGCAGCAGAAAGCCAAGGTGAGTGGGACCGGGCAATGGGGTGCTCAGCACCCAAATGCTGGCGGTTTGGGCAAGCCAGATGGGTGCCCGGTCTCCCCTCTGCCACCCCAACACCAGTTCTTTCTCACCATGTAGGTGAAGTTGGATTTCGTGGCCCCGGCTACGGGGACGCACAACTACACGCTGTATTTCATGAGCGATGCCTACATGGGCTGCGACCAGGAATACAAGTTCAGCGTGGACGTGAAGGAGGCGGAAAGCGACAGCGACTCCGACTAACGCGGGGCCGCAGCGTGCCCCGAGGGGCTGCAGGTCCTGGCGAGGATTCCCCTGTGGTTCAGCCACCAAACCCCAGCCACAATAGCACTCGTGTCCCGATCCCTTTGTGTGGTTTCTCTGTATTTTCCTGTTGGTTTTTTTGGGTTAGTTTTCTTTTTTTTAAGGTGTTGATGCTTTGTACAGTGTTTTTTAGACAGGAGCTGCGCGCAGAAGCGTAACTGCGGTGGCTGAATAAATCTCAAAGCCCATCTTGTCCTCTGTGCTGTTGGGGCTGGGGGGAGAAAGGGGGGTGAAACCCAGGGTGACCCCCTCCGCTTTGACCCCAAGGCTGTCCCCCAACTCTCTGCCTTCACTGTGGGGCTCAAAAAAGTTCATTAGCAGAACTAATTAAGGCAGAGTTGGCTTGGTGGCCGTTTCTAGGAGTGCTATGCCCCGCCAGCCCGCAGGAGCGGATCTAAAAGCTTCCCCTCGGGCTGCGCTTTGCTGTGAGGTGTAAAACCAGCTCCACGATGGACCTGTCCTCCCGTGCCACCAACTCCGGCTCCCGGGGAGCACCTACCCCCTGTTCCACTCACCCCGAGGGTGTCGGTGATGGCACTGAAAGGAAGAGCCGGAGGCTTTGGCCTGGAGAACACCGATTTATTGAGCGGGGGGGGAGGCGGGGGAGCAAGTCCTGCCCCATCTCCCAAAGCTGGCTGAATCCCGGCAGAAGCGCCCTGTGCTTCCCCGGCGAGGCTGGTGGGACCCCCACAGTCCTGGGCATGCAAAAGTCCAACGTGCAGGGCACAGGAGGTCGGGCACCATCTTCCCTGCCCCGCTCTCCACACCGGCACAGGGCTGCGCCCCAGCGGCAGCGCCGAAGGGTCCCGCTGCCGGGCAGGGGGGCACGCCAGAGGGTTGAACCTCTCAGCAAACTTCGGGGCGCTGGTACTTCCAGAAGGCGATCTCGCCGTCGTCGCTGCAGGAGGCCAGCAAGCCCGGCTCCTTCGGGTTCCAGGCCACACAGTTGACGTCCTGCGAGTGCGCCCGGGGCACATGGGCGGTCAGGCTGAAAGTGGGCTGCCGCGGGTCAGAGGACGCGCTCTCCTCGAAGACCCGGATGGCGTCGTCGCCACAGGCCGTCGCCAGCGCCCCAGTGAGGTGGCACCTAAAGTGGGGGCAGCACCAGGCGCGTCACCCATGCTGCCAACAAGGAGAAAACGGAGCCCGGTGGCTCTGCCACCGCCCTCCACTCACCACGCCACGTCGTAGATGGTCCTCGTGTGGTAGCCGGAGAGGTTGCAGACGCATTTCCACGTGGGGTCGGTGCCACTGCAGGCCACCCCTGGAAGGCAAGAGGATAACCTCAGCTCCCTGCCCACTCTTCTCCCCAGCAGGTTACAAGCAGCTCCACAGCACACAACGAAGGGCTGCAAGCTTCACCTTCATAGAATCATAGAATCACTTCGGTTGGAAAAGCCCTTTAAGATCATCGAGTCCAACCATTAACCTAACCCTGCCATCCCACCACTAAACCCTGGCCCTAAGCACCTCATCTACCGTTCTTTTAAATCCCCCCAGGGATGGGGACTCAACCACCTCCCTGGGCAGCCCATTCCAGAGCCTGACAGCCCTTTCTGTGAAGAAGTTTTTCCCAATGTCCAACCTAACCCTGCCCTGGCACAACTTCAAACCATTCCCCCTCGTCCCATCGCCCGTTACCAGGGAGAAGAGCCTAATCCTCACCTTGCTACCCCTTCCTCTCAGGCAGTTGTAGGGAGCGATGAGGGCTCCCCTCAGCCTCCTCTGCTCCAGGCTGAACCCCCCCAGCTCCCCCAGCTGCTCCCCAGCAGCCTGGGGCTCCAGACCCCTCCCCAGCTCCACTGCCCTTCTCTGGACACGCTCCAGCAACGCAACGTCTTTCTTGGAGTGAGGGGCCCAACCCTGAACCCAGTATTCAAGGTGCGGCCTCACCAGCACCGAGTACAGGGGCACGGTCCCTGCCCTGCTCCTGCTGGCCACACCACTCCTGATACAAGCCAGGATGCTGCTGGCCCCCTTGGCCACCTGGGCACCCTGCTGGCTCATATTCAGCCCCCTCTCGACCAACATCCCCAGGTTCTTTTCCGCCGGGCAGCTTTCCAGCCCCTCTGCCCCACGCCTGGAGCGCTGCGTGAGGTTGTGGTGACCCCAGGGCAGGACCCGGCCCTTGGCCTTGTTGACCCTCACCCAATTGGGCTGGGCCCATGGCTCCAGCCTGGCCAGGTCCCCCTGCAGAGCCCCCTCCTCCCCAGCAGATCCACACTCCCGCCCAGCTCGGTGCTATCTGAAAATTTACTGAGGGCACACTCAAATCCTCTCATCCAGGTCATGGATAAAGACATTAAACAAGACCGGCCCTAGAACAGAGCCCTGGGGGATGCCGCTCGTGCCTGGCCGCCAACTGGATTTAGCTCCATTCACCACAACTCTCTGGGCTTGGCCATCCAGCCAGTTTTTAACCCAGCGAAGAGTACACCCATCTAGGCCATGAGCCGCCAACTTCCTCGTTGCCCGGCTTGTATGGGGTCCTCACCTTCCTCGTTGCCTGGCTTGTACCGGCGCCAGATGCGCACGGTCTTGTCGTCACTGCAGGAAGCCAAGCGCTCGCCGCTGTGGTCAAAGGCAACGCTCCACACGCCGTGCCCAGCTCGCACCACCGCGATCTGCCCTCCCGTGGTCAGCTCACCGTATCTCGTACGCTGGCCGAGTCAGGCCAAGAGCTGAGAGGGAAGAGAGAGGAATCAGCGAGGTCGCCGCTCTCCCAGACCCCTTCCCAGCACTGGGGTAGGATCTGTGTCGTGGATACAAAAATAGATGTGTGTCCCCCGGGCTGTCCCCCCCCCCCACCCCGCCAGGCTTCATTCTCACCTCCTGGTTGGGGTGCCACACCACGTGCTTGACGTCCTGCGTGTGGGAGTTGAGGACGCTGACGCACTCGTACTCCTCCTCCTCATCCACTGCAGGGAGCAAAGGGTCGGGGGGGACGGGGGGAGGCTGGGACACACACACACACACACGCATCCCTCCCCTGCCCCCCGAGGCTGCTCCCCCCTCACCTTCCCAGACCCAGACACTCTTGTCGCGGCTGCAGGTGGCCAGCAGGGTGCCGGAGGGAGCCCAGGCCACCGACTTCACCTCGTTCTCGTGCCCCTCCAGGGTGGTGACGCACTGGGGAGGGAGAGGAGAGGGGAGGAGTGGGGGGCGGCGGGGGGGGGGGGGCAGGGGGAGGGGTGCTGTGTGGGGGGGGTCTCACCTCGAAGTCATCCTCTCGCCTCTTCCAGATGCAGGTGGTGGCGTCGAAGCTGGCGGAGGCCAGGTAGGAGCCGCAGGGGGACCAGGCCACCCTGCGCACCGTGCGCTGGTGTCCCTCGCCCAGCACCGCCCGGCAGGACCAGATCGGCCCTGGGGAGAGCAGGATGGGGCCCACCCGGGAGGCCACGCCCCCCGTAGCAGGCCCCTCCCATCCATTCCACAGGCCCCGCCCCTCCCAACCTCGCCTTTCCCCACCCGCTCTGGCCCCGCCCCCTCGCCACAGCCCCTCCCTTCCGGCCCCTCTGGCCCCGCCCCCCGCTCTTGTAGCCCCGCCCCCTCATCTCCCATCAGCCGCTCTGGCCCCCGCCCCCTCACCGCAGCCCCTCCCTCCCGGTCCATCTGGCCCCGCCCCCTCACCGCAGCCCCTCCCTCCCGCCCCCTCTGGCCCCGCCCCCTCACCGCAGCGCACCTTCCCGCCCCCAGAGGCGGACGAGGCGGTCGCCGCCGCAGGAGGCCAGGAGGCCGCCGCCGGGGCTCCAGGCCAGGAACCAGCAGCGGGAGTCGGGATGCGCCGGGACGCGGCACAGCAGCTCCAGCGCCTCCTTCATGGCGACGTTGGTGGCGCCGCGCCGTGACGTCAGCGCGCCGGAAACAGGAAGCGGTGCCCGGGCGGAAGCGGGGCGGCGGCGGCGGCGGAGGGGGGGGGGCGGCTGCGAGTCGGAGCCGGGGCGGCCGGGCCCGGAGCGCGGCGGCGGCGGGGCGGGATGTACACCCCGGCGGGCGGGGCTGCCCGGCGGGCGGCGGCGGCGGGGGGCGGCGGGGAGCGGCCTGCCCAAGCGCCGGAGCGCGCCTGGCCCACGGCGCTCTGCACGGCGCTGGCCGAGCCCGCCTGGCTCCGCATCCACGGCGGCACCTGCGCCCGCCAGGAGCTGGGCGTCGCCGATGTCCTGGGCTACGTCGACCCCGAGCTGCTCCGAGGTGAGGCCGGGCCCCCCGGGAGCCGCCGCACACACACACACACCCCCGAACCCCCCTGCTCCCGTGCTCGGGGCCCGCTGTGCCCTGGGGGTAGGGGAAGGGGGGCTCCACCTCCCCCTAAGCACCCCCGACCCCCAGCCGTGGGGACCCCCCCCGCCCCTTCCCCCTTCCAGCCTCCCCGAAGTGAGCTGATTTGCCCCCATTTCCGAGCACTGGAACCGTTCAGGGCTGGGTGTGTACAAATCCGACACCAAAAAATCACCGATAAATGCGGCTGCCCACCATTCCTGGCAGCGCAACCGGGCCTCACCCCCCTGCCGGAGCAGCTCCGGGGCGATTAAATCAGTCAAGAAGGAGACAAGCGCAAAAACGTCGTGCCGGATTTATTTTTTGAGCTAACAGGCGGCTGAATCCCTATGACCGCACTTGTCCCTTGGTCTTTTGTTATTTTTTCTTTTTTTTTGATGAGTTCTAACAAGAAGCCGACAGGGGTTCAAGCTTTCAAACACCTGATTCCGATGGCTGAACGCGGTGGGCAGCGGGTTTCCCCACTTTCGGTTCCCTTCATCCTGACGGCCGCTGCTGGTACAAGGGAAGAACCATCGTCCACCCCACCCTGGGCGGTGTTAGGGCCCTGCTTTTTTATCAGTACCCATTAACCTGACATTAAAATGAACTCCTGCTCCTGTTCTTAAAATCTCCCCTGGCTCGCAGGATGGGAGGTGACCAGAGCCCGTTCCCCTCCTTCGTTTCCCCACCACCTCGCTGGAGGGACCCCATGGAAGGCGGGGAGGGGGGAATTTTGAACCCTCGGATATCCCCGGACCTGGTTACAGACAGGCAGAGTCCACCTACACTTGAATTTTCTTGGAGTAGTGTGAGCTACGTCCTCCCCTCGCCCACCGGCGGGACATGGCGTTAATACACAGATTTTCTAGCGTCACCCCTGGCTTCGCTTTAAATAAGGAACCTGCACGGCCTGCTTCATTATCTCAGCCACCATGCTCCGTCAGAGCTGTTTATTTAGTTTTTAATTTCCACAGCGATGATAGTTAGGAAAGTGAAATCCGTGAGCGGGCCGGCTGCCACTGGATAAAGGAAGTTCGTTTTCTAGAGCCTAATTAAAAGCACCCCGCTGTCCTCCCTTTTGTGGTGTGAGCTGCATTTTTAAACCTCAATGGAAAACACTGGGCGGGATCGGAGCCGGGAACATGATACCGGTTGCTCTGTCCTGTGGGTGATTTGGGTGGAAAAGAGGAAGTTTTCTGGCGCTCAGTGGCTGCCACTTTTTCTTCACCTCGCAGATTATTGCATGAACCCGCAGACAGTCCTACTGCTCCGGGTCATCGCCGCCTTCTGCTTCCTGGGAATCATCTGCAGCCTCTCGGCTTTCCTCCTGGATGTCTTCGGCCCCAAGCACCCAGCGTTGAAGATCACTCGCCGCTACGCTTTCGCTCACATCCTCACAGGTAAATCCCTGCCGGCGGGGATGGGGCTTCTGCCACACCGGAAGAAAGCCCTGGGTTTCTTTTTTTACAATCCCTGGCCCTCAAAGGGGGAAGGAAAAAAAAACCCAAACCCCAGAGCTTCCCTTTCACGGCATTTTGGGGCCGCAGGGCAACAGCAGCCTCACACAGTGAAGATTGGGGTTAAATCTTGGGGAGGGAAGAGGTCGAGGATGAACATTAAGCATCTACTAGTGGGTGTGATTTTTCAAAGAGCTCCCGTAACGCCTTTCTGGGGAAGCAGGTCAGCTTTTCTAGCTCATGAGGTCAAAGAAGCTTTAATATCCCTTATCCCCACCAGAATTACCTGCGTCAGACCTGAGCGGCTCAGGGAAAGTCCGAGCCGTCAGCCTGCCCCAAACACCAATTTATCCCTGCCGCCCCTTCTAGGTCGCAAAAAAACCCCAACCAAAAAAAAACCCTGTTCAGCTGGGGTTTGTGTTGCTGGCCACCCCACTTGGCCAGGTTCGTTCTCAGCCTGTGATCCTCCACCGCATTTTCTCCTCTCTCTGGCTGAATTTTGGGCACCCACCACTCCCTTTCACCGCAGGCTTTCCCACTCTGCCTGCTTAAACCGCTGGCAAGCCGGGCTCGGCGTCCCTTTGCCAGACCAGCCGTGAAACGAATTTGCCGACTGATTTTTTTAATTTTTTTTTCCTGGCTGCTCAGTGTCTCTCCCGGTCTCTCCCTCAGTCCTGCAGTGTGCCACTGTCATTGGATTCTGCTATTGGGCCTCAGAGTTGATCCTCGCCCAACAACAGCAGCACAAAAAATACCACGGTTCCCAAGTCTACGTCACCTTCGCCGTCAGCTTCTACCTGGTGGCAGGCGCCGGGGGAGCCTCCATCCTCGCCACCGCTGCCAACCTGCTACGTCACTATCCCACCGAGGAAGAGGAGCAAGCCCTGGAGCTCCTGTCTGAGATGGAGGAGAACGAACCTTACCCAGCCGAGTACGAAGTGATCAACCAGTTCCAGCCGCCGCCGGCGTACACCCCCTGATGTCACCGGCACCGCAACGCGGTCATGGCTTTCTCCCACCCCCAAACTTCACTTTCTCAGCAGCTCCTTCGCTTTTCTCATCTCACCCGTGCAGAGGAAAGAACTTTGCGGGTCAGATGACCAGCGTTTTCTTCCTATCCCTTATTTTATTAACTCCACTACATGATTTTTTAACCCCGCACCGGCTCAGCTGGCCGAAATAACGACAGCGTCACCCCCCACCCCTTCCCGCGCGTCTTCTCCCTGGCACGAGGGGCGGTGGGATCCGCTCTTACCCATCGGAGATCTCCTCCCTGCCCTGCACCGGGAAGGAGGGGGAAATCACGCTGGATTCCCAGCCTGGCACGCCGTGAACTCAGTTCCTCCTCTGCCGAGGCGTACCGTACACCCGGAGAAAGGTGTGGCGCGCGTGTGTGTATATTTATATAGATAGATTATATATATGTAGGGGAAACGCCCGCTGCCGTGTGCCGGCGGGAGAGGAACCGCCCTTGATAGCGGCTGCACGGCAGGAGGAAGGTAGAGCAAACCCCCCGCGGCTCGATCTGATCCTCTTTTTCTGACTGGCGCTGACCAGGCGACCATTTTGCACTTTATTTCGGGCTCGGGGAAGGGGCGGTGACAGTTTCGGGGCCAGCTGCCGGGGCCTGTCACCGCTGTGAAACCCCCGGGTGAGGTTTGCAAGCGGGCGGCGCGGCCGCGGGCTGATTGCAGAGAAACTTTTCCAATGCCAGCGGTGGTTTCGGGGGCGCTCTGTCCCTCACCGTCTCACCGCAGCGTCCAGCTGCTGTCAGCGTCTCACCGAGCAAATCTTGGGGGTTTTTTTAGCCAAGACACAACCGGACTTTGGTACAGCGCCGATTCCCGGGAAGCAGGTCGAGCCTGCGCTGGAAAACCGGTGGCTTTGCCTGTAACTTTTATGCAAGTCCCTGACCTCCATGCCGATCTGACTCTTCTGCTTTTTGCCCTCACTTTTAATCTCGGTGGTTTTCTGTCCCACTCTTAGTTTATTACCCCATTCCTTCTGCAAGTCCCTGAGAAATGCGGAACCTCCAGGAGCAAACGCTTCCCCAGACGGTGCCGGGGAGTCGAGGGAAAAGCCGATCTGGCCCATCCAGCCCTGCAGCCAAACCCGGAGGCCGCAGCCAGCAGGGACAGAGCAGGAGCTTTTTTGAGGGCTATTTAAAGCAAACTGAATAGGAAAAAAAAAAAAAATCCCCACGCAGGGATGCATTGATACAGTGAAAAACTCAAGGCTGGCTCCGCAGAGGGTACGGTGGTTTAGGGAAGGAGTTTTAGGATGGGTTCTAGGCTTCCCAGTGATCCCTTTCATGCTTTTATTACCTATTTTCTTGCTGCTGGCTGTCTTGCCCAGCTTGTCCCTTTTTTCCCTGCCCTGCACCCGCAGCAGCACTGGCTATGCAAGAGCTTCGGCCGCTCTCCGGGGCTCAGGCTGTGGCACAAACCCCAAAAACTTAGCCCGGGGAGAGCACTCCTGCATCCCGTGAGATCTGAAGGAGGAAAATCAGCTCCTTAAAACCCTCAGGGGTTTTGAGGGAAGGGCACAGAGCGCGGGGAGAAGCCAGCAGCGCGGTGGGCAGGGGGTTTAGCAGCCCCGGGGTGGCTCCTCTTCCTCCTCCATCCCATCTCCGGCTCCTCGGCCAAAGAAAAATCCCGCCGGCTCTTCCCTGGCAGCCGGCTGGCGCGGCGATCCGGCTGGCCAACAGTTTGGGTTTCCCCACCGGTGACTTATATGCAAGAGAGGGGCTTGAGTGTAAATACTCTGTGCATAGACGTACTGTATTTCTGTAAAAAAAACAAACCCCAACCCACCCCAAAAAGAGACAAATGATGTCATTTCCCTCCCCTCCCCTGCTCCGCGTGGCTTGATGGAATCCGGAGGGGGGAGGCTGGGGTGCTGCGGGGTTCAGGGCTCCCCCCCTGCCCTTCTCTAGAGGAAATAAAGGGGGTGCAAAGAGCTGTGTGTGTGGGAGCTTGCGCTTTGTTCTGGAAAAGGGGGTGCCCCTCCTTGCCCCTGTGGCCCTATGAACAGCCCTGCCTTGGCCTCTGCTGCCCTGCACCCCAATAACCAGGCCTGCCTGTGCCCTGCACCCTGAAAACCTGGCCTGTACCCCAATAACCAACCCTGCCTACATGCTGCTGCCCTGCACCCCAAAAACCCAGCCTGTACCCCAATAACCAGCCCTGCCTGCACCCTGCTGTACCCCAGTAACCTGCCCTGCACCCCAATAACTGGCCCTGCCTGCACCCCAATAATCTTGCCTGCACCCCAACAACCCAACCTGCACCCACTGCCCTGCACCCCAATAACCAGCCCTGCCTGCACCCTACTGCCCTGCACCCCAAAAACCCAGCCTGTACCCCAATAAGCAGCCCTGCCTGCACCCTGCTGCCCTGTACCCCAATAACCGCCTGCCCCCAATAACTGGCCCTGACTGCACCCCAATAATCTGGCCTGCACCCCAACAACCCAACCTGCACCCACTGCCCTGCACCCCAAAAACCCGGCCTGTACCCCAATAACCAGGCCTGCCTACACCCTACTGCCCTGCACCCCAAAAACCTGGCCTGTACCCCAATAACCAGCCCTGCCTGCACCCTGCTGCCCTGTACCCCAATAACTCGACCTGCAGCCATTGCCCTGCCCCCCTACGCCCCGCCCCCCCCCCCCGCCCTCCCCCCCCCCCCCCACGCACCTCCGCCATAAGCCCCGCCCTCTCCCCGCCCACCGAGCTCCCTGCGCCCCGCGCGCCCTTGCTCTCCCTCCCCGGCGCCCGCGAGCGCGCAAAGGGGCGGGCGCTCCCCGCCGCCGCCCAATGGCCGCGCGGGGCGGTGAGGCGGCGGCCAATGGCGGGGGCGGCGCGGCGCGATGACGCCACGGGCGCGACGCGGGGCGGCCCGTGGAGGCAGCGCCGGCATGTTGCAGCCGCGGCGGCCGCTCGTCGGCCTCGTCGCCCGCTGCGCCCGCGCCGCCGCGCCTGGGCCCCCGCCCGGGCCCCCGCCCGCCCGCTCCCGCCGAGGGCCCCCCCGCTGCCGGCGGCCAGGGGCGGCGGGGCCTGCTGGGCCTGCTGGCGCGGCAGTGCAGCTGCGTGACGGGGCAGCGGGCGCGGCGGGCCCGGCGGGCCTGGTACCGCGGCGGCGGGAGCGGCGGGGGGGGGGCGGGGGGGGGGGGTTGCTCCGAGGCCGCCCCGCCACCGGCCGCCTCATGGCGACCCTGGCCGGTGTCTTCGTCTGGGACGGGCAGCGCATCGAGGAGGAGGAGCTGCAGCGGTGGGTGCCCGCCGCGGGGCCCCCGGGACGCCCCCCATCCCCGGCGGCTCGGGAACCCCCCAGATCCTCGGTGGCCCAGGGTTCCCGGCGCCTGGGGACCCCAACCCCCGCTTTGGGCCGGGGTGCTGCCCTCTTGCCGGGTGCCCCGGGCCTTGGGGTGCCCCCCCAAGCCCTCTGGAGGTGCTCCCCCTCCCAAGCCCTCCATCACGAGGGGTGCACCCCCATTTTCTAAAGCTCGAGGCTGCCCTCCTAAATCCTTGGGGCCACCCCCCAAAATTTTCTTCACTGGGAGGTGGGTGCCCTCACAGACCTTCCCAGCCCCGGGGTTGCTAACCCCCTGTGGGTTCTGGCCCCATACGTTGACTTGGGGGTGCACCCCTCAAGTCCCCTGCCCCCTCCCCAGGGTGCTCCCCCAATCCTCCCTCAGGTGCTCTCCTGGGAGGGTGCCCCCTGCCCCTTTTTCTGGGGTGCTGGTGGGGGGGACATGCACCATTCCCTAAATCCTGTCCCTGCACGGTGCACCCCTTGCAAATTCACTGGGGCCTCAGGGTGCCCCCTTACCCACCCCCCAATTGTTGGCTTGGTGTCCCCCTCTACCTCGGGCTCTGGGACTGGCATTCACGGGGAAACCCCCGACAGCACTGATGTGGTGGTGGGGGACACACATGGTGCCCCCTGATCTGGTGGGGTGACAACAGAAGCAGCCTCTGACCTTTCCGGTTCCTTTTGGAGATGGCCAGGGAAGCGTGCGGCTTCACTTAGGCGTAATTACCTGGCATAGCGTCCAGCAAAGTGGGGGTGAGTCAGGAGAGAGGTAATTAAAACTTAATGAGAAGCTTGGGGTGCAATGGGGCATCACTGGGTTTCCCCTCTCTTATATTCTGTGTCTGGGTGCCTTGTCCAGGCTGTCCTGTGGGCGTTAAATACCCAGTATTTGCTTAAGTCGCTTACCTAAGGCTTAATTAAATCTTAGACCTAATGAGGAACAACCCTCGTGCCCCGATTTGTGACACCTTCAACCGTTTTAGAGAGATCCCCAGCCTTCATGCACAGCCGACGCTGGAAAAACTAGCAAATCTTGGGTTTATTCCTTAATGAGGAGCCGCCCCTCTGCATCGCACAGCCTTTCGGGTCCCAGTGTCGAGGATAAACCCTGCCTGATGTTTTCCAGCGAGTTCAGCAGGGCTTGGCTTAGGGCTGGGATTAAAAGTGGAGTGGGTCTTTTCTTGTTCAAGGTTACTCGTTGCACACTTGAGCCTCCTCGCCTTAATTTAAGGACTCCTCAAGCCCAATCCTCTTCCAGTGTGCTTTACCAGGCAAGGCAGAGCTCACTTTTATTATTCCTCGTTATTACTTACTTTCTCCTTCTTCCTTTAATCATTTATTCTCCATCATGGCTCTTTAGGCTTCGGTCTCGTTGCAGGAGCGAGAAAGCCCTCAGCAAAGTCTTTGCTTGTTGTTAGAACGAGTTGGAGTTGCGGGGGCTCTCGGCAGGAGAGCTTTGCTCTCCTCTCTTCGACAGCCGATATATTGGGAGGGTGGGGTGGGGTTGGGAAGTACACTGTACACAAGCTCAGAATGACAGCAGAAGGAAATTAATTGGATAAAACCATGCGGTGAAACTCTTCCTGCTTAGCTCTCGCCTCCCAGTTAGGTGAGCCAGGGAGCTGTGTCTCCTCCCAGGGTTTAAAATAGCTCCCTGCTTCGGTATCGTCTTTCTCTTCCCCTCCCAGCTCTCCTCTTCCTCTGTCCCCCCTCTCATTTAACTTCAGGGGAGGCTTTTTTTTTTTTTTTCCTTGGTGGGGAAACCTTCTGGCATGGTGGTTTGTAGCTGTCAGGGGGGTTAAAAATGGCAAAGGAGAGCTCTGCCCGCCGTTGCTGTCACCTCCAGCCTGCCCTGCCCTCGTGGCATCCCGCCTGGCACAGAAACACCGACGCGGCTGCCCCGGTTAAGCGAGGCTGGGGCTGGACTCTGGCCAAGGAAGCGGCTCAGGCGGCTGTCGGCGTCTGCCCGTCCTTTGGCTGCCAGCTAATGAAGGTGCCTTGTCCTCTGTGTGGCCAGTCGGAGCAGGCTGCGCTGGGCGATGGAGCCTCTGCTGTGGTGAGAGCTTGGCTGCCGGGCTGGGAGCCCCCTTTGACAATTTTGTTTAGAAATTAAAACAAGCAGGTTTAAGGCGCGGGGCTGGGTCTGCGGGGGTTTTGCAGAGAGCACTCCGAAGCCCTCGCCGTTCAGACGCTGGTGACGGTGATTTGGTTTTCGGGTGCTGCAGTACCGTGCGCCTTCCTCAGGGAGAGGGGAATCGTGGATTCGGTTTCTTACGCTGTCAGATGGGCGCTGGTTTGCAGAGGGATGAGGGCCTGGCCGGTAGCAGCTTTGTGCCTTGATGCAGATAAATCCCATGGCTGTTATTTTTGTAGCTTGTCTCCGATGAGGACGGAGGTGGTGAAGTGGGAGCGCGGAGGCTTTGCTCCCTGCCCTGGTTTGATCCCATCCCATCCCACTGCCCTCCATGGAGCAGCTCGGCTGCTCTGATCCAGCTTAGAAAATTCCCCTGGTCCCGATTCCCTGCTCGCTGCCGCTCCCACGGGCTCCACACCTCTCCACCCCCATCTCGCTTTGCTCACCCAGCCCGTTTGGGTTTTGCCGCGTGAGTGAGAGGAGTTGGCTCACGGAGGGAGGGAGCGAAGGCTGCAATGGGCGGTGGGGAGGAGGGGATGGAGGGAGCGGGGCTCTCCCAGGTAATGGGGCTGTGTCGGGCACGGAGGGAGCACTCGTGGGGGTTGGGGTCATGCCCGATCTGCGCCCACCAAACCTGGGGGAAGGTGGGTTTGTGAATGAATTTTGTCCTACGAAGCTTTCAGGCCAGTCCAGGGGAGGCTGGCAGCTTGGTGATTTCCAGGGACTGTGAATATTAATTCAGCCAGACCAGCAAGACCTGCCTTGCAGGTTACAAATTTGTGCTTTAGTTCCAGCTGATGCGAATTACTTTAATATAATTCATGTCTTCAGGCACCACCGGGAGGGTTGAAAGTGCTGCAGACAGCGAGTGATCCTCCTTCCTTCGGGCTGAGGACTCCAGGTGTAGAGAAACCAGCTGTTCCTCTCTCATGTTTTATTTCGGGAGGCTGAAGCCATGGCTCAGGGGGGATTTATCCCGGCGGTGGGAGGTTTTCCTGCCTTCTTCTCTTCTCCACGTGTTTTTGAGTCTCAAGATCTGAATCCACTTCCTGTTTCTGGAGGTGAAGGGTGCTGAAACTGGGAGGGGTTGATGCTCTGTGGAGCCACATTTGGGGCTCTCATAGGAGAGGCTGCTGTTCCCATTTGCTGCCTTGCAAACTCTGGCTCCTGCCAGTGATTCACTTCTTGTCACTTTGCAGACCGATATGGGCTCTCCTGAGCCCCCCTGAAGCAGTGGGGATCCCCTCTCCTTCCCTCCCCGCTTCCTTTTGCACCCCAAGTCTCAATCCTGTGAACGACTTTGTACCTTGGTGCCTTCAATCTGAAAATCCTCCTTTTCCTTAAATCCATCTTACTTAGCTTCACCCTGCGCCGCTTCTGTTCGATTCAGTCAGGAAAACAAACCTTGGTTTGCCAGCAGCCGACGGCAAACTCTGGGGGGGTTTTTTTGGGGTATTTTTTCTTTGTGGAAAGGCTGATGTTCCGCAAGGACAGAGGGTGGTTTGTCTGCTGGATCACACCAGAGCGGAGAAGAAGCACTTCCCATCCGTACAGGGAACAAGCCCCTGCACGCTTCCCCTGCAAAACAGCCAGCACAACTCCACTGCTACTATCCCATGGGTTGTTTTATTTTCCCCTTCCTCTCCTTGAAGAGCGAGCCCTGCAGCTGCAGGTGACATTCCACAGTGCTGCAAGGGCCACCTGCCTTAGGGACCCCTCAGCAGCCGCGTTCAACCCCAGACTGGGTTTCCAACCCTGCGAGAGGATGGGGGAAGCCCTCCCTGAACACACCAGGGTGTGATTTTTTCAATGCTGTCTAATATATACAAGCACAAGACCCTTCGGATGAAAGAAAAAGGCAGCAGGGATGGGTTTTCTGCACTGGTGAGCGACTCAAGCCACTCTTCCCACACCAAAAACCCTGTAGATGAAGCCTGGACCGTGCTGGGAAGGTTTTGCCAGTCTTGGGGAGCTCGATCTGTAGCAGAAGGGCTCCAATGAGGCTTTGGTTACTGACTGCTTTGCTTTTTGTCTTTTCCCCTCCCAGGTCGGCGCAGGAGATGAAGCACATGGAGAACATATCCAGCCTGTTACAGGGCAGCAGCCCGGGCGAGTATCAACGGCTGGATCCCAGATCGGAACGAGAGGCGGTCGCCGCTCCCGGCGAGCGGCCCTGGGAGATGATCATGGACAAGAAACACTTCAAGCTCTGGCGGCGGCCAATCGAGGGCACCCACTTGTACCAGTACCGAGGTAACGGCATTCCCCATGCCCTGCCCATAGCTTGTCTTTCCTGCGTCCTGCCTGGCCTGTATTTATAGGAAACTGGGAAAAAATGGGAATTCTCACCCTTTGCATCCCTTTCCGCAGATCCCGTCTCCCCTGAGCCCTTTGGAGGGGTCCCAGCCCTGTCACCTGCCTTAAGAAAATGCCTTTTCCTTTTAATCTTGCTGAACTGAGATAAAGACTTGCTTATGCCTGGGATTAAAAACTTTCTCTTTACCGCAGTGTTTGGGTCCTACACGGATGTGACTCCCAGGCAGTTCTTCAATGTACAGGTGAGCTCCTTAGGCATGTTAGAACTAAAGCACAGCCTCTGCTGGAGGGGTGGGGTGGAGAAACGGCGAAATTCTCTTCTCTTTACACCATTTACATGATCTAGAGCCGATCCCAGCATCCATCAGAAGCAGGGCGAGTTATCCCACTCCTCGATCGGGCTTTGCTGCCAGTCCCTGCTGGGAATGAAGGATCGGCCTGCGTGGGCTGCGATCAGCTGCGGGAGCTCAGCGGGTTTCTGGTTTGAGCTCAGTGGGTTTCTGGTCCGAGCTCGCCCTCTGCCTGCCCTGCCAGCTCCTGTGCTTCCTCTTCTGGTGACTTTCAAAGAGTACTTAATAATTTCCTGGTGGGTAAAACGCCTGACGGTGACGCAGCTTCTTTCCACAGGATGAGGAAAAGGGCCGGTTACCTTCCTTTAACAGTGCTGTTGGACTTGGTTCTGACTCAGCCTCTTTTTTCTTGCCAGCTGGACACTGAATATAGGAAGAAGTGGGACTCACTGGTCATCAAATTGGACGTAATCGAGAGAGACCTGGCCACCGGATCGGAAGTGATTCACTGGGTCACTCATTTCCCGGTGAGCGGTTCCTTCTTTCCTGCTCCGGTGATCCTCCTCGCCCCAGGCAAATGGCCAGCGGGGTTGATGCCTGTTCTTTCTCTTCCCCAGTACCCTATGTACTCGCGAGACTACGTATACGTTCGACGGTACAGCGTAGACAAAGAGAACAACCTGATGGTATTAGTCTCACGGTAGGTACTGCTGGGCCCACCTCCCGGCGGCTTTCTGCCGTCTCCCATCTGCAAAACAAAGCTGAGTACTGGGTATCAATTTCCTCAGCTTTTATTTTATTTTTTTCAAACCATGTCAAGCTTCAGGGTTCTGTCTGGAAAATAAAGCCACCTCTTCTGGGGTGAAACCCTTGTTCTCTCACTGCTCACCTCCAAAATAGCGGCAGATGCTGGGTGTAGTTGGTGCCTGGAGCTCATCTTGTGCTGCTCCCTTCTCTTGTTCCCTCCAGGGCAGTGGAGCATCCAAGTGTCCCCGAAGACCCCGAGTACGTTCGGGTCAGAACTTACGAATCCCAAATGGTCATCCGGCCCCACAAAACCTTTGATGAGGTAGGTTACGGGGTGGGCTGGGAAATGGAGCGGAAAGTTTGTCACGAGGTGGCTTCCTCCTGCTCAAACCACAGCTCCGAGGGAAGCTGCACCTTCTCTGGCCATCACCTGTAGCACTAAGCTGGGCTAAATACTCCAGAGTTGGAAAAGAGGGGGGAGTTTGTTTCCCAAAGGTGAGGGAAACCCATCCACGTGCAGCTCTGGAGGGGTTTGAAGCTTATCCCAGTAGCTCGAGACTCTTCCTGCAGGAGCCTGGTGCTCCTGGAGAGGTGAACACGAAGCTTCAGAACACTAGGCTCCACGTAAAAAGCCTCACAAGTCTCGTTCCTAGCGCTTAATGTTCTCAAAAAAAGTATCCCTGGGTCTTTGCAGGGTACCCAGAGCCTGAAGAGAGTGCGCTGGGTCCATGGAGGTCAGGGGAATGACACCTTCTCCAAAAAACCCTCCCTCTCTGCTTTCGCTGGGTCGTCGTGGCTCTGTGTCGCCTCCTTAAGGCTTCGTTCGATGCCCTGAAGAGCCGGTAGCGCTCGCCTTGCAGGGTGTGAGTGGCCCTAAAGGGAATTTAGGTGTGGATGCAAAGCCCGGCGGAGTTGTGCTGCCAGCTCGGGCTCACTTCGCCTTCTCCTTTCCCAGAACGGTTTCGACTACTTGCTGACCTACAGCGACAACCCGCAGACCGTGTTCCCCCGCTACTGCGTCAGCTGGATGGTCTCGAGCGGTGAGTGAGCTTTGGTGCTGCCAGTTCACCCCTTGGGGAGAAATTCCTCCAGCTCCATGCTCTGCGACGAGCGCGGGTGCTCCTGCCTTCCCCTTCCTGCACCTGCGTGGGGCACAAAATAGATGGAGAAGCTTAAAAACAGAGATCTGGAGGATTTGGGGGTATTTGTGGTGCTTTGGGCTGCTCGTCCTTTCATCAAGGCGGGGGGAGCCCTGCCTGGATTCCTGGCCGTGAGGAGGAAAGGGGTATGTGCACAAGGGTGCTCTTTCTAATCTGCCCCAGACAAAAAAACAAGCAGGATCCCTTTTTTCTTTAATAAAATGAGCTGTTTTTTCCTTACTTTAGAGCAGCGTTGGCTCTGAAGTATTTCTGCAATGGAATTCCTTCCCCCTTACAGTGAATGGGGGAGAAAACTCTTCCTGCATCCTGGCTTCAGCTGGGCCTGAGCTCCCGTGAAGGAGCTTGGCTTTGCGTGGAGGGGAGAAAAGCGGCGTTTAAAGGACGTGGCTGTACCTCCTGCAGAGCCCCCCCCCCCCCCCAAACCTGGAAGAGCCAGGCTTTGCAAAACCCATGGAGGGGTTCAACACTCCCCGCCGAGGAGGGGGAAGATGGAGAGCAGCCGCGTTCTTGTGCAATTGGGAGAAAAAGGGGCTGTCGCCACCTTTAACTCTCATTTTATTCATCGGCAGGGGGGGAATAAAACCAGAAGTGTCGCCTGTGGTGTTTGGGTTTTTTTTTTTTTGCCCCCTTCTTACCATCACACAGCTTGTGCTAGAGACCGATGCAAGAAAGAGCCGATACATTCATTTAACCCACTCGAGCATCAGCCCGATGTTTTTTTTTTCTTGTACCTCCCTCTTTTGCCAACCACTGAAACCTCTTTTCTTCCGGCCTGCGCTCCTTAATGCGTCTAAAACAGCGCCTAAAGCTTTGGGGGGGGGGGGGGGAGCTGGTGTCTGTGGGGCCAGGGCCTCCTCCATCCTCTTAAAGCTCATTTTTTGTAGAATAGAAATGATGAGTGGTGGGATAAGAGCATCTCCAGGTGTGATGGTGCGGAGCTTCAGCCCTGCCTGGGGCAGAGGCGATCATTTTAAACATTAATTAATGTGTCACAAGCTCACTCCCAGGTCATTTGTAACGGAGCCAGGAGGCGGTGAGGTGCCCTGGGGCTCGCAGTGGGGGCTGCCTGGCTCAGAGTCCTTGCGCCCCCTCTTCCAGGATAGATCTCAGCGAGTCAAATAAGGGTTATTTTTATTTTTTTAATTAAAAAAAAAACAAACAAAAAACCTGATCATAAAGCACCCTCATGATGAGGTTACAACCCAGCAGGGGGGCAAGAAACACCTTCATGCCGGCAAGGTTGTGGGATGCCCCTTGAGTAAAGCGGCAGAGCTGCGTTTATAGGAGAAAAAAGGGAAAATCATGGGGAAAAGAAAAATCGGGGGAGATGGGAATGGAGCTGGGGAAGGGGGTAGGACAGGAGGATCGGCTCTCTGGAGCCCAGTGGACGTGGGGATGCCCAGGTGCTTGTCCCTCTCCCGCTTTGCTCACCCTCTCCCGCTTCTTCCCGCCAGGCATGCCGGATTTCCTGGAAAAGCTGCACACAGCAGCCCTGAAAGCCAAAAAGATGGAGATTGAAGTGCGGGACTATATGTCTGCCAAGCCCATCGAGAGCGGCGGCAGCGAGGGGAAGGCGAGCGTGGCAGCAGCGGAGCACAAGAGCGACGGTACCTGCAGCCCTGCCCAGCTGGAATACGCCTGAGGAGCCAAACCTCCGGCCCCAGGATGGGATGGGGGGCTCCGGAGCTCCAGAGAGGGAACCTGTGCCGTGCCGCCGCCGCCGGAGCTTAGCTCAGTCTTTTCCCTCCCCGTCTCGTCTCCAAAGCTCTGCTCCCTCGCGAGGACGGGGATCCTGCCCCCCGCGCCGTCTGTGTTCGTGGCCAGGCCGATGAAATCTCATGCCCTAGAATCATTTTTCTGTACCGGTAAATGTTTCCTCTCCCCGACAGGAGAAAAAAAAAAAACCAACCTCCAAGCAAACCCTAAAACCCCATCTTCTATCACGGCACAGCCAGCCCCTCCTTCCCTCATCCCTCTTCGGACTCTCGACCCCAAATATTTTTGGGTCTTGGCTTTTCTACCGCGGCGGCTGGATGAGGACACTCCATGTCACCACCTCAGGTTTTTGGGGTTTGTGTTTTGTTTCATTTTGGTTTTTTTCCCCACCAAAAAACCCTTCAACCTCCTTGGCCGGCGAGGGGGAGGTGGCGTTACTGGGGTGGTTGACCTGAACTGGTGAAACTGGGGTAAAAAGTGCTTTTTTGGGGTGGGTTTTAGCTGCTGGTTTGTTGTAGGGGAGGGTTGGAGCTTGCGGGATGGCGGGGGGGGGGGGCACCTCTCTGCCATCACCGTCACCCCACCACCGTTCACGGTGGTACCGGGGCTGATCCCGCCAGGTTTCGGCATGGGGGGGCGGGGGTCAGTGGCGGCCCTCGGGATCAGGGAAAGCTGTAGGAGCAGCAAAATATTCATAAATAATAAATCATCTGTCATAGCTACAGCCTGCCTGCCCCCCCTGCCCCGGGACCCTCATTAGCTCCCCACATTAATGAACCCCTCTGGGGTTTGACGGATGGGTCCCTCTCCCAGTCACCAGGTTGGGGGTTTGGCCCCCACTGCAGCATTAACTGGGATCCCCCTCCGCCCCCGTGCACCCCCTTTAATCCCCACCTGAGAATAAAATTATCAGGAATATTAACTATAAAGATTAATTCCCTCTTTATATTCCCCCCCCCCATACCTGCGGCATCCTGCATTGGCTGCGGCGCACCCCAACTTCGCAGCCCCTATTAGCATCGTTAATTAGCCCGTTAATGAGGAGGAGCTCCTGCAGTGGGACCCATCTGCCCCATGTAAGGAATTTTTTTGGGGGGGGGGGTGTCCCCAATTTTTGGGGGGGGGGGTTTGTTGGTGCTGTGACTCTGGGTCAGCATGCAACGGCTGCTCCTCTTTGGCTGCTGGGGGGTGGGGGCTTTTAGGGGGGGAGCCCCCCGAGGGTTTGGGGGGGCAGCGGGGGGCACAGCTGCGGCCGCTGGCAGATCAGCCCCAAGGAGGGGGGGGGGGAGGTTACAGCCCCAAAATGTCACCTAGGAGGCGGTGAGTGGGTGGGGACAGGAATGTCCCCCCTGGGTTGGGGCGGGGGGGGTTTCCCCCCCCGCACCCGTGGGTGCTGGGGGGCAGATCCTGCAGGTGGTGGGTGCTGGGGTCCATCCCTACCGGGGACGAGGACCGAAATGGTGACGACAGCATCGGTGCAGGGACAGAGGCCACTGCCGCGTGTCCCCCCCCCCCGCCCTGGTGCTCGACCCCCCCATTGCGGTGCCTGACCCCCCCCAGGTGTTTTGGGGACACGGGAGTGGCAGCGACACCTTTATTGCACGACAGAGAGCAGCAGGCAGCAGGTGCGGGGAGGGGGCGCAGCGGCGATGCTTGGGGGGGGCTGGGGGGGGCTGCGACCCCCCCATCCTCCCCAATCCCTTTTTTTTTTTGGGGGGGGGGGGGCATCTCCCTGAGTTCCCCCATATTTAATCCCAAGCGCACCCCTCCCCCAGGTTGGCTCAATACTGGTGGTGCCCGAAGGAACCTCGTACCGGGGCGGGGGGTGCCCCCCCCCAATGTCTCCCGCCAATGTCCCCCCCCTGTGTCCATCACAGCAGGTTCTTGTTGCGGTTGGGGACGATCTTCCTCACCGTCCGGCGCTCAGAGATGTTCCTCTTGACGCGGATGGTGGGGGTGATGGGGGGCTCGGGGGCCAGCGAGGGGCTGGAGTGGGCTTTGGTCAGGGTGGGCGGGTCTGGGGGGGCCACTACCGGCCCCGCTTGGGCTTCCCACCCCTCCAGGTCCTGGGTGCCAGCGCTGATCCACGTCTCCAGCACCTGCACGTAGGTCTCATAGCGACGTCTCTGCCAATGGGGGGGAAAAGAAGGATGGGGATGAGCCACCACCACAGGGAGTCCCTGCCCGTCCCCTCGGCATCTCTGCTGTGGGGAGGTAAGGATGGAGATGAGCCACCACCATGGGGACATCCCCATGTCCCTGCTGTCCCCTAGTGTCCCCTAGCAGCATCTCTGCTGTGGGGAGGTAAGGATGGAGATGAACCACCACCATGGGGACATCCCCATGTCCCTGCTGTCCCCTAGTGTCCCCTATAGTGGCATCTGCGTGGGGAAGAGAAGGATGGGGATGAGCCACCACCACAGGGATGTCCCTGTGTCCCCAGTGTCCCACAGCAGCGTCTCTGCCGTGGGGAAGAGAAGGATGGAGGTGAGCTGCCACCACCATGGAGATGTCACCATGTCCCCCGTATCCCTGGGTGTCCCATATAATTAAATGAACTAGGAATGACTCTGCCCCACCTCGTAGAGGAGATACTCCTTCTTCAGGCGGTACTCGTCCAGGTCACGGGCTCGTCCCCGCTTTTCGGGGAGGTTGCGCTGATGCTCAAAGAGCTCCTGGGCCACCCGCTCCATCCACGCTTCGTGGGCGCGGTGCTGCTCCTCCTGCCCGTGGGGAGAAAGTTGGGGTGGGTGATGGTGGGCACCCGTGGGTGCACCCACCCGCCCCATCCTGGCAGCGGGGGCTCACCGGGGGGCTGCGGCTGGGGGCGGCGGGGAGGATGGGGCGGACGAAGCGGCGCTGGGAACCGACGGCGGCGGGGAAGGGGGGTGAGGAGAAGAGAGCGGCCACCAAGTTGATGCGGGAGATCCAGGAGAACATCTCCTCCGACGTCCTACCGTGAACGTAATGAGGTCATGGGTGATGTCATCACTCTTGGGGACATCGCCAAGGTGGCGGGGGGAGGGGGGGTGTTACTCACGGGGCTTGGAAGAGGAAGACGCGCCAGTCGGCCGTCTGCAGGCGGAAGACGTTGGGGCGCTTGGTGTATTTGCTGGCGCGCTCGGCCAAAGCGTGGTGGACCCCCAAGGGCTCCTCGACCTCGGGTCCCCCCTCCTCCTGGGGGACCGGGAAGAGCCCCGGGTCGGGGGGGCGACGGGGGACCCCCGCGCGCCCCCCAGGTTTGAGGAAGTAGAGGACAGTTCCCTTCAGCACAGCCTGGAAGGGTTTCCAGCCTCGTCTGCCCCACGGTGCTGGGGGGGGGGGGAGAAGGTGGGGGGGCATGTTTGGACCCCCAAAGCTGGACCTCAAAAGACACCCCCAAAGCTGGGACAACCCCCCCCCCCCAGCTCCAACAGACCAAGAGTTGCCCCCCCCACTGGGACCCCAAATGGCCCCACATCTGTGTCGTGTCATCCCCCCCCCCCCGTCACTGGGCAGCCCCAAATCTGCATCTGTAGACCCCAGTGGATCCCCAAATTACCTGCCTGGGTCCCGAGAGAGGCAGAGAGCCCCCAAATCTGCCCCCCCAACCCTAAAATACCCCAAATTTGGCCTCCCCAGAACCCAAATCTGCCTCCCTGGATCCCTAAACACCCCAAATCCCCCTCAGACCCCCCCGCAGACCCCCAATCTGCCCTCAAACCACGCCAAATTTGTCCCCCTGAGTCCCAAACCACCCCAAATCCCCCCATGGACCCCAGCAGACCCCAAATCCCCCCCCACCCAAAACCCCCAACCTGCCCTCAAACCACCCCAAATCCCCCCCATGGACCCCAGCAGATCCCAAATCCCCCCAAGGACCCCCCCCAAAACCCCCAACCTGCCCTCAAACCACCCCAAGTCCCCCCCCACAGACCACCCAAAACCCCCAACCTGCCCTCAAACCACCCCAATGCCCCCCATGGACCCCCCCAAACCCCCAACCTGCCCTCAAACCCCCCAAATCCCCCCCATGGACCCCAGCAGACCCCAAATCTCCCCCCCAAGGACCCACCCAAAACCCCCAACCTGCCCTTAAACCACCCCAAATCCCCCCCCCCAGACCCCAAACCCCCCCTCCCAGTGCCCCCCACTCACTTTTCTTGCCATCAGCCTCAGCCAGCACCTTCCTGGCCAGCCAGCCCCGGCGGTAGGTGACAGCCCCGGCCCCCCCTGGCAGCTCCAGGAAGGGGTTGCTCTTCTTACGGCCGGGGGAGGCCAGGCTGCTCACCCCCCCCGCCTCTTCCTCCTCCTCCTCCTCCTCCTCCTCCTCATCCCTACGGGGTGCTCAGCATCACAGGGTGCCCCCCACCCCACTCCCCCCCCCCCATAACCCCATACTCACGCCGCCCATGCCAGCTTCTCGCTGCGGATGGAGCTGTATAGAGCCTGGGGGGGGGGGGGGAGAGGAAGGGAAAGTGGGGTTCATGGGGGGGTCCAGGGGGGTGCCCCCCCCTTTTTCCAGCCTCACAGAGCCCCCCCCCCCCCAAATACCTTCAGCTGCTCCCTGGGGAAATCCTGCCCGTCCATCATCCCGCTCAGGTTGGCCACAAATTCGGCACTGGTCATGGCACGGCCGAGGCGCTGCAGGAGCAGGGTGGGTTGCGTGGGTGCCCCCCCCCTTTAAATTTTGCACACACACACCCCCTCCAAAGCACCCCAAAAATGCAGGGTGTGGATTTTTGGGGTGTCTCCCCCCCTTCCCTCTTTCCTCACCTGCCCGTGGAGGTCAGTGTTCAGCAGCATGATGGCGCAGGTCAGGGAGTGCACAGCGTCTGGGGGGGGGGGCGTGTCAGGGTGAGGGTGTCCCCCCCCAGGCTGAGGACCCCCATCACCCTGCACCCCCACGGGTGCAGCTGGGGGTGCCCCATAGCGCTGGGAGGGGATGGGTGGGGAAACTGAGGCACGGGTGGGGTTGGGTTGTTAAAGGAGCTGGGGGGGTGGGATTTGGGGGTGTCTGGGGGGGGGGGTCTGGGGGTGCTCCCCCCCCCTTCCCCACCTTGTGGGGTCTCACCTGGGGAGGGGAAGGCGCCGGGGTTGCAGCGATGGTAACGCCGGGAGAAGTGGCCGAGGATGCGTTCCCGCTCCTGCGTCTCCCCCGTCAGCACCAGTGCCTGCAGGAAGGACCTGGGGAACCCCCCCGTGATGGCAGCGGGACCCCCAAAACCCCTATGGCCCCCCCCGCGGTGCTGGCTACCCCCCTGCCCCTATAATCCACTCCCCCCAGACCCCAAATCTCCTCCCCCTAGAGCCTGGCAGCCCAAACCGCCCTCCCCCCCCACCCCAAATCCCTGCTCCCAGACCCCTAAACACCCCAAATCTGCCCCCCTGGCCCCAAAATATGCCAAACCTGCCCTCCCCAGGACTCCAAAACACTCCAAATTTTCCCCCCCCGGCACCCAAACCCCAACTTGCCCCCCCTGGACAACCAAAGCCCCCAAACTGTCCCAAATCTCTCCTCTCCCCCAGCTCCAATAGCCCCATCTCCCCGCCGCCCCAGATCCCAGTCACTCCCAGCCACGCTCTCGATTTGGGGGGTACCTTTGCCCCGCCCCCCCTCCCCCCCAAAAAAAGCCCCCCCATCACTACCTAAGCGCCTGGTCCAGCGCCTGGCCACCGAACTGGAAAAAATCCAGGTACTCCTGGGCTACCATCCCGCTGAAATCATTGCTGGGGTGGGGGACACGAGCTTGAGGGGGGGTCCCTGATGCCAGAGGACCCCCCCCCCAAGATGTCATTGTGTCCCCCCCATGTCCCCATCCCTCCCCCCTTACTTCTTGCGGAGGAACGCGGCCACCGGGCCTCTTGAAGCCATCGAGGTGGAAGAGGCGGGCGGCCAAACGCTGCGCCTCCCCCCGCCGCCCCTGGCCCCCGTTTGCCAGCACCGGTGTCACCGGTGTCACCACTGGCCCCCCCGGCAGGCACCTGGGGGGGGGGGATGAGGGAGGGTTAAGGCAGTGCTGGGGGGGGCGGGGAGGGGGTCCCCTTAACTCTGCCCCACTGGCTCTGGGAGGGGTGGGGGAGGATTGGGGAGGGGGTGAGGGGGGGCGGGGGAGGGATGAACAGGGGGCTGGGGGGGGTGGACAGGGGGCTGGGGGGGTGGACAGACAGATGGAAGTTGGGGGGGCAGATGGATGGATGGGATTTGGGGCCTGGGGCTGGGGAGCAGATGGGAATTGGGGGGGTGGATGGGGAATGGGGGGCAGATGGACAGATGGGGGGGCTGGGGGACTGGTGGGACCGACGCGGGGGGGGGGGCAGGGGGCACAGATGGGTTGGGGGGGGTGCAGGGGTGCTGGGACAGGGTTGGGGGGGCTGATGGACAGAGGGGTCGGGGGACGGTGGGACAGACAGACTGGGGGGCGGCAGGGGGCACAGATGGGTGGCAGGGGGGGTGCAGGGGTGCTGGGACAGGGTTTGGGGGGCAGATGGACAGACGGGGGGTCTGGGGGGGACGGACAGGGGTCTGGGGGACTGGTGGGTGGCTGAGGGGGGACAGACAGACAGACTGTGGTGGGGCAGGGGGCACAGATGGGTGGCAGGGGGGTTCAGGGGTGCTGGGACAGGATTTGGACAGGGGGAGATGGGGGATGGGGGGGCGGGGGGGGTGCCCACGTGGGACCGGGGGTGCTGGGGAGGCCACGTGGCTGGCGCGGGCGTCCCTCACCCATGGGTGCTGGTGGGGGGTTCCGGCGGAGGCTCCTCGCCCGTCTCAGGGGGCAGCTCCTCCATGCTGGGGTGCGGTGGGGGGGTGGCAGGGGGGGGCCCCTGCGCCACTTCCCCCCCCAGGCAGGAAGTGCCCGGGGATGCCGACAGCCAGGCACAGCCGTGTCCTGGCATGGGGGGGCCCCTCCGGGACCCCCCAATAACCCCTGGTCCCGGGGGACCCCATGGCAGCAGGGAGGAGAGTGGGGAGGGGGGCTGGGGGTGATCCAGGGGGGGCAGGGGGCTGGGGGGGGCTGGTACCCCCCTTTTTGGGGCAAGTCTGGGGGTGTTGGGGGGGTCTGGTACCCCCCTCCCTCGGGCCAATCTGGGGGGGCCACAAGCTTGGTGGGGGGCTGGTACCCCCCTTTTTGGGGCAAATCTGGGGGCATTGAGGGGGTTTGGTACCCACCTCCCTGGGGCAAATCTGGGGGGGTCATGGGCCTGGAGGGGGCCTGGTACCCCCCTTTTTGGGGCAAGTCTGGGGGTGTTGGGGGGGTCTGGTAACCTCCTTCCTGGGGCAAATCTGCGGGGGCCAAGAGCTTGGTGGGGGGCTCATACCCCCCTTTTTGGGGTAAATCTGGGGGCACGGGGGGGCCCCCCCCCCCCTTGGTAAATCTGGGGGCACTGGGGGGGGCCTGTACCCCCCTCCCTGGGGCAAATCTGGGGGGGGCAAGGGCCTGGCGGGGGGCTGGTATCCCCCTCCCAGGGGTGGCTTTGGGGGGGCCAGGGGCAGATCCTGGTCTTCCCCTCCTGAGGCCACACCTGGGGGGGAACTGGGGCTGGGGGGGTCCTGGTCACCCCCCCCTGGGATAAGCTCCGGAGGGGCTGGGGGTCTGGGGAGGTCCTGGCACCCCCATTCTGGCTGCAGCTGTAGGGGGCTGGCGGGGTCCCCAGATGGCGGGGGCAGATCCGGGGCATCGCAGAGCACCAGGCCTGGGGATTGGGGGGGTCCTGGGGGAGGGGAGAAGACACAGCCGGGGGGGGTCCCCATCAGCATCAGTGGCCGCCCCCCCCCCCCCCCAAAACCAACCCCAAGGCTGGGGGATCCCCGCACCACCGCTCTCCGCAGTGCTGTCGATGTCCCCTCCTGCCAGGCAGCACCCAAGGGGTGGGGGGGTGCAGGGGGGGGGTTGGCACCCCCATCCATCCCCGGTGCCCCCCGTGGTGTTGTCCCCCTCGGTGATGAGCAGCGGCTGCAGGGCAGCACCGTGGGTCCGGTAGAGGGGCACCTGCCGAGCACCCATGGGTGCCAGCACCCGGCTCTGGAAGAGGGGGTTGGTGTGGAAGTGGGGCTCCTCCTCCTCCAGATCCTCCTCTTCCTCGGCCTCTTCCTCCCGGGAGGAGCAGCCATCATCATCTTCATCATCATCCTCCTCTTCCTCCTCGCTGCATTCGGGGTCCTGGTGCTTGGGTGAGGTGGTCCCACCCATGGGCATGAATTTGGGTGAGATGGTCCCATCCGTAGACATGAACTTGGGCGAGATGCTCCCATCCGTGGGCATGAACTTGGGTGAGGTGGTCCCACCCGTGGGCATGAACTTGGGTGAGGTGGTCCCATCTGTGGGCATGAACTTGGGTGAGGTGGTCCCTCCTGTGGGCATGAACTTGGGTGAGGTGGTCCCATCCGTGGGCATGTGGTCCTGCACAATGGTCCCATCCATGGGCATGGCCTTGGGCAAGATGTTCCCATCTATCGGCTCGTGCTCCTGCAAGATGGTCCCATCCACAGGCACAGACATGGGGGAGATGCTCCCATCTGTAGGCACGTGACCACGGTGCTCGTTTGAGATGCTACCAGCCATGGACATGTGCGAGATGCTCTCATATGCAAATCCCCAGCCTTGGGTCTCCTTCCGGGAAGACACTCCCATCTGTAGACAAGTGGAAGATGCTCTCGTATGTGGGTCGATGGCCTTGTGGCTCATGGAGGTTGCTCTCATCCATGGGCGTGGGTGCAGGCGAGTTTTTTCCGGGGGCCGGAAGATGTTCTATAGTGGATCATGGCCTTGAGCATGAAAGTGGGCATGGCCTGAGAGGTTGCACCCGGGTTCTTGTAGTTGCATGGCCTGCTCCTGTGAGACCTCCCACCCGTGAATAGATCCACGGCCTTGGTGCTCATGTGAGATGGTCCCACCCATGGGCATGAACTTGGGTGAGGTGGTCCCACCCATGGGCATGAACTTGGGCGAGATGGTCCCATCCGTGGGCATGAACTTGGGTGAGATGCTCCCATCCTCCATAGACCCAGGACCATGCTGCCGGTGTGAGATGCTCCACGCTGTGGCCGTGCTCCCAGCCGTGGCCCCGTGGCCGTGGTGCCGCCTGGGGTCCTGGGCCCCCGGGACCAGGCTGGCCCAGAAGACGTCGGTGCCGGCAGGTGCCACGCTGGGTGCCACGGCGGCGGGGGTCACCCCTTCGGCACCCGCCCCCGAGAAGCGATGGCGTCCTGCGCCGCCGCCCCCGGGGGGGGGGGGTGGGGGGGGTGCCCGCCGGGTCCATGGCGCGGTGGCCGTGCCCGCTGCTACGGTTGCCTGCCCGCTGCCCGCAGGCAGCTGCCCCTCCGGCGTCCCAGCGTCCCGGTGTCCGGCCCCATGGCCGTGGGTCAGCCCTGGGGGGGGGAGCAGGAGGAGAGGGGGAGGTGGGTGGGGGGATCCCTGCACTGGCCTGGGAGGAGGATGAAGGAAGGGGGGGGGGGGGGGAAGGAGGGAAGGAGGGAGAGGAAGAGGGAGGGAAGGAGGAAGGAGGAAGAGGAGGGAGAGGAGGGAAGGAGGAAGGAGGGAGAAGAGAAGGGAGGGATAGAGGAAAAGGAGAGAGGGAAGTTGGGAGGGAGGGATGGAGGAGGGAGGAGGGAAAGGAGGAAGGAGGGATGGAGGCAGGGAGGGAAGGAGAGGAGGGAAGGAGGGAGAGGAGGGAGAGGAGGGATGGAGGAAGGAGGAGGGAAGGAGGGATGGAGGGAGGGAGGAAGGCGGGAGAAGAGAAGGGAGGGATAGAGGAAGGAGGGAGAGGAGGAGGGAGGATGAAGGAGGAAGGGAGGGAGAGGGAGGGAGAGGGAGGGAGGAGGGATCAGAGGAGGAAGAGGAGGAGGAAGAGGAGGAGGAAGAGGAGGAGGGAGAGCCTGGGGAGGGGGGGTGTCAGGGTGGGCACCTCCGGGCAGGGCTGGGGGCCAAGCACCCACACCCCAGCACCCCGTCCCGTCCCCACGGGGCCCCCACGTCACGGCCCCCACGTCACCCGCGTCACCGCCACCGCCGGCGGCTTCCGGCCCTGCCGGGGCAGGAAAGGGGGAGGGGAGCGAGGGGGGGGGGAGCACCCAGCAGCGGGTGCTACCGGTATTTGCGGGGGGGTGGTGGTGGTGCACCCCAAAGTGTGTGCTGCCCGAGCACCGTGGGGTGGCCACCCACGTGGGGTCCCCCCAAACCCTGCGCCCTCCAAAATGTGCCCCCCCCGGGCAGGGAGCACCCCAAGGGGAGGGGAGGCACCCCAAGGGGCGGGGGGGACCCCAAGGGCGGGGGGGGACCCCAAAGGGTTAGGAGGGGTTGGGGGGGGCCCCGGGGGGGCACCCCAAACAGTTATGGAGGGCTCGGGGGGCGTCCCAAGGGGTAGGGGTGGGACCCCAAAGGTTTCTAAGGGGGCTCTGGGGAGTGGTGGGGGCCCCAAGGGGTGGGGAGGGACCCCAAAGGCTGTAGGGGGGACCTCGAAGGGATGGGGGGACCCCGAAGGGTGGGGGGGGACCCCGAAGGGAGGGGGGGACCCAGAGGAGCCGCGGGGGACCCTCAGGGGCCACGGGGGACCCCAAAAGTTGGGGGCCCCCAAGGGGTGGGGGAACCCCAAGGGTTTTTGGGGGGATCCTCAAGGTTTGGGGGACCCTCCAGCGCCGGGGCGGGGGGGGGGGGATCTGGGGAGCGCTGGGGGCTCTGGGGGACCCCAAGGGGACCCCGTGCCCCCCCCGGGCCATGGGGACCCCGAGCAGCCCGGGGGTCCGGCCCCTGCCCCCCCCCCGCTACCCCCTCCCCTCCCCTTACCGGCACGGCCGCCGCGCGCGGGGGGGGGCGTGTCCACTGTTGGCCACGCCCCTTATTCGACCCGCCCGTGGGGGCAGGGCAAGGCCGCGCTAGGCCACGCCCCCTTTCGATGCCACGCCCCCCCGGCGAGCGCGGCCCCGGGTCCTGATGCGCTACCGGACCCGCGGGGCCCGATCCTGACACACACACCCCCCCACCCCGAACCGGCCCCGCCCCTCGGGGCCCTAGCCTACCCCACCGGGGCCGGTGTACTCCCGCCCAACGGGGGGGGCGGGGGGGGGGGGGGGGCCCGCCCGGGTAACCACCCCACCACCCACACCCCCCCCCGGCTCAATCCTGACCCCCCCCGGGGCCGGACCCTGCCCCCCCCTGGATTCATCCTGCCTCGCGGGGCCCCGGGGCCCGCGATCCTGACCCCCAATGGAGCGGTCCTAACCCTTCATGGACCGGTACCGCCTCACGGGGCCTGATCCTGACCCCTATAGGATGATCCTACCCCACGGGGCCCGATCCTGACCACCCCGCCCCCCGCTCAATGATCCTGCCCCACGGGGCCCCATCCTGCCGAACCCACAGAGCACAAGCTGAGACAAACACCATCGCTTTATTCCCCCACCCGGGGGAGTGACGGTGGGGAGGACACCACACCCACGGGTGCTCCCCCCACCCACCCATGGGTGCCACGGTCACTTGCGGCGCAGGTAGAAGGTGGTGATGGCGTGCGGGGCAGCCAGGGTCAGCGCCTCCCCCGGCCCCAGGGCGGTGCTGAGGAAGAACCCGGGGAAGGCGGCTGCCTCGAAAGTGTGCGTGGAGCCACCAAAGGTCTTGTAGAAGGTGTAGGGGGTGGCCTCGGCCCCCCGCAAGAACAGGTCCAACAGCCCCACCTCCTGTCGGGAGGGGGGGGAAGTCACCCCAGGGTGGCACTGTCCCAGGGAACCCCTGTCTCCAGGTGCCACCATCTCAACGTGCCACCATTCTGGGAAACCCCCACCTCCAGGTGCCACCACCTCAGGGTGACACCATTTTGGGATGACACCACCCCAGGGTGCCCCACCTTGGGTTACCACCTCAGGTCAACCCACTTAGGGTTGCCCTACCACCCCAGGGTGCCCCACCTTGGGTTGTCCACCTTGGATTGACCCACCTAGGGTTGGCCCACCTCTGGGTGCCCCCCACCTTGGGATGTCCCACTTTGAGTTGTCCACCTTGGGTTGTCCCATCTCTGGATGCCCCACCCCAGGGTGCTCCACCCCAGAATGCCCCCCACCCTGGGACACCCCCCACCATGACACCCCCCCATGCTCACCTCCAGCTTCAGCTGGGGGTCGGGGCCAGTGCCACAGGAGAGGGCCTGGGTGCCACCACGGATGCCCACGATGAGGGGACAACGCTGGCGCTCCAGGTGCTGGTTGGGCACCACGCTGATGGGTTCTACGAGGAGAGGAGGTGGGGTGGGGTGGGTGGGAGCACCCATGGGTGGGGGTGCTACCCCTGCCCCACACTGGGCACCCACCTTCCTGGACGGCGTTGGCACCCTGCAGGCTGGTGGCCACCAGGCGCCCATTGTGCAGGCAGAGCCCCTTCTGCTCCGTGTCCCGCACCAAGTAGTGGTAGGGCTGCGCCTTGGGCTGCAACCCCGCCGTGTGCATCGTCTCCTCTGTCACCTCTTCTCCCAGGGGACATGGGGAGGGGACACAGGGACATCATGGGTGCATGGGGTCATGGGGCATCACAGGGATGTGGGATTTGGGACATGGGGACACAGGGACATGGGGACAGGGGGATGGGGCACACAGGAGTGATGGGGGGGGGAGTGATGGGCATGTGAGGATGGGAGACATGGGCACACGGGGACAGGGGGATGGGGCACACAAGAGTGATGGGCACGTGGGGATGGGGGACATGGGGATGGGGGACGTGGGGATGGGGGACGTGGGGACAGGTGGGGACACGGGGGACATCTGGGGACAGGGCCCCCATGCCCGCCAAGCGATACCTTTCCCCAGGAACTCCTCGAACAAGGCCACCATGTCGGGGTCGATGACGGACTCTGCTGCATCCCCAGTCCCCATGCTCAGCCCCGCCATGACACCCAGCGGGTGCCCGGCAGCCTGGGCCCGCTCCGGGTGTCCCTGGGGACCCTCAGCCCTGCTGCAGCCCCGGGGGGAGGGGGGGGAGAGAGGGATGAGGGCGGGCGCGACGCTGGGTGACTCAAGCCTTGGGTACGAGGGGGTGGACAACCCCGTCCCCACCCTGTCACCACTCACCTGCAGGCAGGTCTGGACCTGTGGGACATGGCTGAGCCTGCGCGGGAGAGAGGGTAGCACGTGGGTGACGTGGATGATGCGGGTGGGGAATTCCCCCCTCCCAACACACCCGCTCTCCCAGTTGCCAATAGGCTCCTCGCTGTCAGTAGGCTCCAGAGTGAATGCTCTCAGAATGTTGCCTAATTGGGACCCAGTTTGTCCCCATCCCCAGCGGTACCTGCAAATCCGTCAGCTTCTGAAATCCCGTCCCGTGTCTTCTGGGTTGTGTGTCCCCCGCTGCAGGTGACAGTGGCTCTTATATAGGGCCAGGCAGGGCGGGGGGGGGCAGAGCCCGCCCCTGTAATTGCATGGGAGCCAGCTGGGCTGGGCGGGAGCTTGCACGGCGGGAGGACGGGTGACGGGGCCACGGAGCGATGGTGAAATGCCACTTGGTCCCTCTGCATCCCCCATGTCCCCAGAGTGATGGTGAAATGCCGCCTGGTCCCCTGCGTCCCTCATGCCCCCCCCGATGCCCAGGTGCCCCCCCGTCCCCTGTGCCATGACTCCGCGTGCCCCATGGATGATCCCCCCCCCCCCCCCCCAAGATGCTGGTGTGTCCCCTGTGCCCCATCCCCGCGGTGCCCGTCGGCCCTGTCCCCAAGCTCCTGCATGCCCCTCCCCGGTCCCCACCCTCTGGCCCATGCCCAGTTCCCACGTGCCCCCCCCCCCCCCACCCCTCCTGCGTGCCTTGTCCCCGCCGTGCCATGTCACACTGCACGGTGCCCGTGGCGGTAGGGGTGTGCCGGGCAGGAGGCGTCCACCACCACCAAATCCGGGAAGAGGCCAAACCTGGGAGGCAACCGGCTATGGGGCAGCCCCGCCGGCTGCGTCACCCCCCCCTCCTTGGGGCTCCGTCCCCGTCCCAACGAGCCGGTGGCGCAACACCGGCCCCCCACGGGACGCGCCCGCCTGCCCTGTCCCCCCGCCTTCCTCCTCGCTGCCACCCACGCCACGGGGACCAAGGTGTCCTAAGCATCTTTATTCCCATGTCACTGTCCCTGGGTGGAGAATGTCACCATCCCCAGGGATGAGGGGGTTCAGCAGTGCTGGAAGTAGAAGTCAAGGAGGTGGGTGGCATCGGGGTGCTGGGAGAGCCCCAGGGGCTGGTGGCTGCGTGCCGAGGTGGAGAGGAACCAGCCGGGGTTGGCGGCCGACTCGAAGCGCCACAGCCCGTCCTTGTAGGAGCGGAAGAAGGTGAAGGCGGCCGAGGCCACCCCGGCGTGGGGCAGCTCCCTGATGTCAGCGTCCTGCAGAGGGCACCGGCACGTCACCGAGCGGCCGGCTGGAGCCTGGATCTGCTCCTGGATCTGGTGTCCCCAGCCCTGTGGTGGCCCCGGCCCCAGGTACCCCCTCCCCGTAGTGGCCCCAGCCCGTGGTGGCCCTGTCCCCAGGTACCCCCTCCCCGTGGTGTCCCCAGCTCCGTGGTGGCCCTGTCCCCAGGAGCCCCCCGGGCCCCCCCCCCCCCAGTGTTCCCGTCCCCATGATGTCCCCATCCCCAGGACATCCCCACCTGTCCCCTCCCTGTGGTATCCCCATCCCTATGGTGTCCCTGTCACCATGACATCCCCATCCCTGCTGTGTCCCCATCCCTTTGGTGTCCCCATCTCCATGGCATCCCTGTCCCCATCCCCGTGGCATCCCTTTGGCATCCCCATCCCTTCGGTGTCCCCGTCCCCGCGGTGTCCCCTGACCTGCAGCTGCAGGGTGGGCTGGCTGGCGGGGGGGCTGGCCAGGCAGCGGGTGCCATTCTGGATGCCCAGGATGACGGGCTGCCGGGCGAGCTCGAAGGCACGGTTGGGGACCCAAAACACCTTCTCTGCGGGAGGGAAGGGGACAGACGGGGCCATCAGGACATGCCCAACGTGTGTCTGTCCGTCCATCCCCTTCCCGCTGCCATGTCCCCATGATCTCACCTTCGAGGGCAGCGTTGGCCCCTTGCAGGTGCCCGGCCACCAGCTGGTCGTTGCGCAGGTAAAGCGACTTCTGGTTGATGTCCCAAATCCTGCCAGGGACAGCGGTGACAGCGGTGCCCCCCTCCCCGAGGTGTCACCCATGGGTGCTCCCCCCCCAAACTTACCGATACTGGAAGACTTTAGTCTGCACGGCAGGCGTGTGGCAGAGGGTGAAGCCTTCGGCCTCTACGCAGAGGAAGAGGAGGGTGAGGGTGAGCATGGGCTGGCACGCCATGGCACCTCGATGCCCGCCACCCGCGCACCCCCCCCCCCGCCTTTATAACCCCTCCCAAAATTTCCAGCCTGCGGAGGCGGGGGGCTGCCGGTGGCGCAATCGTCCCCACGGTTCCGCTTCCCCTCCCGCCTTGTCTGGGCCCTTCCCCGGGGGGTCTCCGGTCACCCGCTCACCCATGGGACCCCCCACCCTGGCAGCCAAGCCCCGGGGCAGCGGCTGGGAAGAAGGAAGGAAGGAAGGAGGTTGACGCTGGTGTTGCCACACTGCTGGCACGGTGTGAAGGGTTGGCTCCGCCCCGTCGGAGGGCTCGGCACCGCGGGGGGTGGCGATTGAAGCCGATCGCCCCGAGGGACACACAGCGGGACAGAACCGCGGGTCACCGACCCCTCGGAGCTGGCCTAGGCGGGGCTCGAACCTCTAACCTCAGAACTAGGGGGGCGGCGCCCCCCGCGCGCCACCGGGGGGGCGGCGCGGCGCCGGGGCCGCCGGACCTAGGTGCGGCGTGGGGACCAGTGAGTGGCCGGCATGTGCGCGGGTAGGAAGCGGCACATGCGCAGTGCATGAGGGGAAGAGCGCGGCGCATGCGCACTGCCCTCCCCCCCCGCGGGGCCGGGCGGGGGGGACGCGGGCCATGGCGGGCGGCGGGGCGCTGCGGGCGGCGGTTGCCGCCGTGGTGGTGGCGGCCTGGAGCGCCCACGGCCTCTACTTCCACATCGGCGAGACCGAGAAGCGTTGCTTCATCGAGGAAATCCCGGATGAGACCATGGTCATCGGTGCGGGGCGCGGGAAGGGCCTTTGTGGGCCCGGGGGTGGGGGGGCGAGGAGGCCACGGGGGACCGGGGAGAGGTAACGGGAGCGGGCACCGGGGCGGAGCGGCGGGCGATGGAGAGTGGGGACGGGGGTGGGGAGGGGCAGGAGAGACCCATAGGAACCGGGAAGCGAGGTACTGGCCGGGGGGGCATGGCTGGGGGGTGCCGGGCCTGCTCCGACCCGCCGCCCCCCAGGGAACTACCGGACGCAGCTGTGGGACAAGCAGTCGGAGTCGTTCCTGCCCTCCACGCCGGGGCTGGGTATGCACGTGGAGGTGAAGGACCCCGACGGCAAGGTGAGCGTCCCCGGGGGAGCTGGGGCACCCGCGGGCTCGGGGGTGGGGTCCCCGGGGGAGCCGGGGGGGCGCGGGGGGGGTGGGGGGGGGCAGGGCAAGGGGTCCCTATGGTGACATAGGGCATCCACCAACCTGGGTGTGCCTGCTAGTGGGGTTGGGGGGATCCCTGAGGTGCCTTCCAGCTGGGCCAGGGGGTCCCTGGGGTGCATGGGGTGCCCACTGTCTTGGGTGTGGTAGCTTTAGGGTGTGTGGGGTGCCCATCAGGTGGGGCAGGGGGTTTTTGGGGTACATGGGGCATCCATCAGCTCGGGCAGGGGACCCTCGGGGTGCCCAGGGTGCCTACTGTCCTGGGTATGGGTTCCCTGGGTTGCCCATTATCCTGGGTGTGGGTTCTCTGGGGTGCATGGGGTGCCCACCAGCTGGTGCAGGGGGTCCCTGGGGTGCCCGTGAGGTCTTTGGGGTGCCCATTATCCTGGGTGTGGGGTCTTTGGGGTGCATGGGGTGCCCACCAGCCTGGGTGTGGGGTCCCTGGGCTGCATAGCATACCCCCAACATGGACAAGGGGTCCCTGGGGAGCACGGGTTGCCCCACCAGCCAGGGCAGAGGGTCCGTGGGACAGGCAGGGGCTGTCCTGGTGTCCCCCCGGCCCAGACGGGCGCTGAGTGATGGCTGTGTCCCGGTGGTGGTCCCGCAGGTGGTGCTGTCGCGGCAGTACGGCTCTGAGGGCCGCTTCACCTTCACCTCCCACACACCTGGCGAGCACCAGATCTGCCTCCACTCCAATTCCACCCGCATGGCGCTTTTTGCTGGCGGCAAACTGGTAACTGGGGGGAGAGGGAGGACCTCCCAAACCCAGAAAGGGGGTGTCAGCGGCGATGGGGGTCCCCTGACATTCCCTGCCCCGTTTTTGCCCTGCAGCGGGTGCACCTGGACATCCAGGTGGGTGAACACACCAACAACTACCCTGAAATTGCTGCCAAGGACAAACTGACGGAGCTGCAGCTCCGTGCCCGCCAGCTCCTCGACCAGGTCGAGCAGATCCAGAAGGAGCAGAACTACCAACGGGTGAGGGGGGTTCCTGGGGGGCCAACCCCCCCCTTTTTTTTTTTTTAATCCCCCTCCTTGCTGTTATTTTAATTTTAATTTATTTTTTTTTTTTTACCCAACAGTACCGGGAGGAGCGGTTCCGTATGACAAGTGAGAGCACCAACCAGCGGGTGCTGTGGTGGTCCATTGCCCAAACCATCATCCTCATCCTCACCGGCATCTGGCAGATGAGGCACCTCAAGAGCTTCTTCGAGGCCAAGAAGCTGGTGTAGAAGCCCCCTACCCCCACCCCTGTGTGTGTCCCCACCGCGGGGGGGGCCCTGCCTGCCATCGGGTGGCTTTTTCTGGGGAAAATAAATGGATTTTTGGGGTCAGATGGCGCTCGCTGGTGCTTTTTGCAGGGGCTCGGTCCTCCACCGCCAGGGGGCGGAGTGCCGCCACGCCGCTCTCCCGGGGGCCGCTCTGGGCGGGCGGCGGAAGTGTCTGTGGGCGGTGGGTGGGGCGCAGGCGCAGTTGGTGGCGAGCGGGCAAGATGGCGGCGGCGCCGGGCTTCGAGCACATGGGGCTGGACGGGCGGCTGCTGCGGGTGCGCCGGCGGCCGGGGAGGGGGGCACTGGGGGGCCTGCAGCCGGGGGGACGGGCGGGCACCGGGGAGCCCAGCCGGTTGGGACCCCTGAGGTGACGGCCCCCGCAGGCGGTGGCGGAGCTGGGCTGGGCCGCCCCCACCGCCATCCAGGCCGAGGCCATTCCCCTGGCGCTGGAGGGCCGCGACCTCCTGGCCCGGGCCAGGACCGGCTCCGGGAAAACGGCGGCGTACGGGCTGCCCCTGCTCCAGCACCTCCTGCGCCTCAAGGCGGTGAGCGGGGCGGGGGGGGGGCACCGGGGGACGTGGGACCGGCTGGGGGCGGGGTGCTGGGGTGGCGGGTTGGGGGGCACGGGAGCTGGGGGTGTTGGGTTTTGGGGGCACCGGGGGGGGGGCGGGGGGGTTTGGGGGGCACCGGGGGCTATGGGGTGTTGGGTTTTGGGGGCACCGGGGGGCGTGGGATCGGGTGGGGTGGGTGCTGTGGGGCGTGGGGGTTCTGTGGGGCACACAGGGGGCGCTGGGGGGAGCTCTTTTGTGCGGTGCCAGTGACGGTGGGTGGGCGCAGGCACCCTCGGCAGTGGCGCAGGCGGTGCGGGCGCTGGTGCTGGTGCCTTCCAAGGAGCTGGGACAGCAAGTGGTGCGCAGCCTGCGGCAGCTGGCGGCTTTCTGCTCCCGCGACCTGCGGGTGGCCGACCTCTGCGCCCAGACCGACCTCGCCGCCCAGCGGTAAGCTCACCCTGACCCCCACCCCTGCCCCACACGCCTGGGTCCCCCCGGCAGGCAGGAGTGGCCGGCCGAGGTGGGTGACGCAGTGTGTCGGCAGGCCGGTGCTGATGGAGAAGCCGGACGTGGTGGTGGGAACGCCGGGGAGGGTGCTGGCACACCTCAGCGCCCGCAGCCTGAGCCTGCGGCACTCGTTGGAGCTGCTGGTGCTGGATGAGGCCGACCTGCTCCTCTCCTTCGGCTTTGGGGAGGACATCAAGTCCCTGCTGTGGTGAGCGGTCCTCTGTGGGGGCAGGGACAGGGACCTAGGTGGGGGGGCACTGCCAAGGGGTTGGGGGGCACTGAGGGCTTAGGAGGCACTGCCTGGGGTTTGAGGGTGCTGTGAGGTTTTGGGGGGCACTGTCGGGGCTGTGGGGCACTGCTGGGGCTGGAGGACATGAAGGGCACAACCAGGGTTTGGGGGGCCTGCTTGGGGTTTGGGGGGGCTCAAGAGGGGGGACCTGAACATCTCCAGGTCTGGTGCCAAGGGCTTTGGGGGGGGGTCCTTGTCACCCCCAGCCACAGGGGCTGGTGCTGAGCCCTACCCCTGCCCCCCCCAGCCACCTCCCCAAGATCTATCAGGCACTGCTCATGTCGGCCACCTTCAGCCCTGACGTGGAGGCCCTGAAGGAGCTGGTGCTGCACAACCCGGTGAGCGGGCACTTGGGGGGCACGGGGCAGGTTTGGGGGGGCTGGGGGGTGTGGGGGATCTGAGGGGAGGTTTGGGCCATCCGAGGGAGGTTTGGGGTATGCGGAGTGGCCACAGATGGTGGGGAGTCTGGGACAGGGGAACGCAGCACCCACAGGGTCACATTTTAGAGGAGGTATGGGGTACGGCGGATGCTGGGGTGACACAACAGCCCCATTCTCGTGTCCCCCCAACCCTGCCCTGATGGGTGCAGGTGATTGTTCGCCCGCCGGAGCCCCAGCTACCGGGCAGCTCCCAGCTGCAGCAATTTGTGGTGCGCTGCGGCACTGAGGAGGACAAGTTTCTGCTGCTCTGCGCCCTGCTGAAGCTGCGGCTGCTGCGGGGCCGGGCCCTGCTCTTCGTGGGCACCCTCGCCCGCTGCTACCGCCTCAAGCTCTTCCTCGAGCAGTTTGGCATCCCAGCCTGCGCCCTCAACTCCGAGCTGCCCGCCCGCTCCCGGTAACCCCCCCAGGAGACAGTGGGGTGCCCAGCTGGATTGGGGTACCCCTGGGGTGGTGTGGAGGAGGGCAAAGGGAGCCCATGAAGGGTTCAGGGGGTGACGGGGTGCCCCGGGGGGCAAGGTGACCACTGGGGGCTTGTGGGACAAGGCAAGGGGCAGCCTCGGGTTGGGGGAAAGCGGGGTGCTCCCTGGGGACAAGGGTGTTCCAAGGAAATAAGAGTGCCTGTGGGGGAATCTCCTGGGGGTAAAGGCACCCCAGGGGGGTGCGGGATGCCCATGGAGGAAGGGCAAGGGTACTCGTGGGTTTGGCAGGGCGGGGGACACACACCCCAAAGAGGGGTGCCCCTGGCAGGGATGCTGACAGGCACCCGCCTTATCCCCAGGTGTCACGTCATCACCCAGTTCAACCGGGGCATCTACGACTACATAGTGGCCACCGATGAGGAGGTGCCGGCGGTGCCCGCGGAGCAGCCCCCTCGCAAAAAGCGCAAGGGTGCTGCCCAGAGGTGAGCCCCGTGGGTGCCACTGAGGCCCCGTGGGTGCCACCAGCACCCTGTGGGTGCCACTGATACCCCATGGGTGCCACCAGCACCCTGTGGGTGCCGCTGAGGCCCTCTGGGTGCCACCAGTGCCCCAAGGGTGCCACCGAGGCATTGTGGGCAATGTCCCACTGCGGCTGGGGAGGGCTCAGGCCAGGAAAGGTCCCCCAGAGCCCGGGGTGTCCCTGTCCCCAGCAGGGTCCCGTGCCCAGGGGATGTCCCTGTCCCTAGAGGGTTCCCTGTCCCTGCCACGTCCCCATGGTGGGGGGTTTATGCCTCGTGCCCATGTGGGTGTGGATGCCCAGGGACGCCCCCATGCCCAGCACATCCCCTTCTTTGTGGGGGTCTCCTTGCCCTGTCCTGATGGCTCTGGAGTCATTGTGCCCAAGGTGTCCCCGTGCCCACGTGGGCGTCAGTGCCCAGCGTGTCCCCACACCCAGAGTGTCCTACCCACAGGGATCCCTTTTCCCAGTGTCCCCTTGGGCGTCTGGGTCCCAGATGTCCCCTTGCCCAGGGTCCCCATGTCTTTTGGGGGTCCCTGAGCCACCCCAACATCCATCCCCTGTCCCAGCAAGGGCAAGGACCCAGAGTACGGCGTCGCGCGGGGCATCGACTTCCAAAATGTGGCCGCTGTCATCAATTTCGACGTGCCACCAACAGTTGAGTCCTACATCCACCGTGTGGGCAGGTACGTAGGGACACGGGTGGGGGCTGTGGGGGTGCCACGGTGGCCGGCAGCCCCCTCGGGTGGACGTCCCACCGCCATGTCCCCTCCGTGCCCGCAGGACAGCCCGCGCCGACAACCCTGGCACGGCCCTCACCTTCGCGCTGCCCGAGGAGCAGGACGGCCTGGCCCGCATCGAGAATGCGCTCGCCGGAGGTCAGGGGGACCTCGTGTCACTTTGGGGGGGGGTTGGGGCATTGTGGGGAGCGCAGGGTGTCGGGAGCAAGGGTGGGGGTGACCCCATGCATCCCTGTGTGTCCCCAGAGAATGGCAAGTCCATGCTGCAGCCCTACAAGTTCTCCACGGAGGAGATCGAGGGACTGCGCTACCGCTGCCGGGTAGGTGGGCAGCGGGCGACGCCGGGGAAGTGCCAGTGCCACCGGTTCAGGGGGTGCCAGCCGCTGACACCCCACGTGTGCCTGTGTCCCCCAGGACGCCATGCGCTCCGTCACCAAGCAGGCGGTGAAGGAGGCCCGGCTACGGGAGATCAAGGATGAGCTCCTCAACTCGGAGAAACTCAAGGTAACACCCCGGTTCCCGGGGGCTTGGGGCTGCCTGAGGGGCAGAGGGCAGCGTCCTGGGGGGCCATGGGCAGCGCGGGGTGGGTACCGGGCGCTGCCAGCCCCCCCCCGATTCTCCGCACCCAGGCGTACTTCGAGGATAACCCCCGCGACCTGCACGTCCTGCGCCACGACAAGCCCCTACACCCCGCCATCGTCAAGCCTCACCTCCGCAATGTGCCCGAGTATCTGGGTATGTCCCTGTGCCCGCCGGCCGGCCCCAGTTTCAGGGTGGGATGGGGACCTTGCGACACGACAGCGGCGTAGAGGCAAAACAGTGCCTGGGGGGGGGACGTTGCAGGGGATGTGGGGACGTCCCTGGGGCCACCAGCACCCTCTTACCCCTGCTCTCTGCCCGCAGTGCCCCCCAGCCTCCGCGGCATCGCCAAACCCAACCTGAAGAAGCGCAAGTGGCTGCGGCTGCCCCGTGCTGGTGCCAGCCGTCGGGGCGGCTCAACAGTGAGTGCCAGATGGGCACAGAGGGACTGTCCCCCTCGATGCCAGGGGGTCCGACGCCACTTTTCTTTCCTCCTTTCTCCAGTCCCGCCGCACCGGCAACCCACTGCAGAGCTTCAAGTGCCCGCCGCCGCGCCCCCGGCCCCCCCCCCCAGCACCCCAAGGACTCTGCCCGCCCCGCCGCCGCCTCGCAGCCCCGCTCTGAGGGACAGGGGTGCCTCTGTGCCGTACCCCGCGGGGCGGCTGTGCCCAATAAAGGTGCCAATGGACTGCACCGGCTGTGTGCCGTCTTGTGTCGTCACCGGGCCGGGTGCTTCTTGTTGGGCCGGGTGCGGTGTCCCCACCGGCTACGTGACTTGGTGACACAGAGGCGGGAAGCAGCGTCTCCTGCTGATGCTGGGCAAAGGTGCCAGGGCGTTATCGCCCCCCGCTTATCGAGCCCAGGGCTGTACAGGGGCCATAAACCGGGGCAAGGGCACGGTGCAGGAGGTGGCACAGCCAGTTCTGGGGGCTTGGGTCGCCCCCGAAGCACCTCGCCATCCTTGTGCCGACACCGCCATCAGCCCGGTAGCCTGGTGTGTCCCACCCCAGGGCTGGCACCGTGCCTCGGGTGCCGCCTGGCTGGCACTCACCCGCTGGCTCCGGCCGGGTGGCTCTGGGGTGCCTGGGTTTGCCCAGCCCTGCCCCGTGGCGTGCGAGGCAGGCGTTCCCCCTTGGGGTGCCCGTAATCGCCCGCCGAGGCATCTTATCAGGGTTACGGCGTCTTATCAGGGGGGCCACAGCTCATCCAAGGCTGCCTGCTGGCCCTGAACCCTTCCCGGCACAGGGGCAGAGGGCTCTGGTACCCGGCCCCCCCGGGCCGGCCACGCCGCTGGCATGGCAAAGCCGCCCACGTCCCCGGTGCCAGGCTGGAGGGTTGAGCTTCCCATGGCCGCCGCGGCCTCTCCGCTTCCTTCCCCACCCTGTGGAGCCCCGCGGGATGTCCTGGGTGGGCATGGCTCCAAAACCCCCCCTGCCCCGGTTTCGCCTCCCAAACAAAGCTCTTCCGGGGAAGCGGGGTGCCCACTCCTCGGGCACGGGGGCAGCCAGGCACCTCCCCGGCAGGGATGCGGCACTGGCGGCGGCTATCGATCAGGGTTAATGATCACAAGAGCTTTACAGCTCCCGAGAGGGCTGATTGGCTTCGGTGCCGTCAGGCCAGAAGACCTCACCGCAGCCGGCAACCGCCCAGGGGACAGGGGGACTTATAGGGGCCGGGCGAAGCCGGCGGCACCCTTTTGCCCAGGATGCAAGGGTCCGTGGCGCTGGCCGGCGCGGTGCTCGGCACCCTCCTGGCGCTGGTAGGTGCCGGGGGGTTGGCACGGCTGAGCTGGGGGGGGGCACTGGGGGCTGGGACACGGTGACCGCTGGTGGCAAAGCCACAGCAGCGCCCATGGGGTGAAGCTTTGGGGGTGGCGGAGCCGGGGGGATGCCAGCGTGGTGCCTGTGGCGGCACCCGTCGGGTGCTGTTCGGAGGGGCCGGGGCGCTGCCCACCGATTCCCCCTTCCCCGCAGGCTGCGCCGACGTTGACGTCCATCCACCGCGCGGGTTACTGTGCCTTCTACGGCGAATGCGGTCGCAACCCCGAGGTGAACATCTCGCTGGTGCCCTCCAAGGTGCCGTGCCTCTCCAACACGCCGGCGCGGGTGGCCACGGGCCCGGTGCTGGCGCTGCTCCGCAAGGTCTGCCCCGAGCTGGTGCAGGGGAACCAGACGACGCTGGTTTGCTGCAACTTGGCCCAGCTGGGCGCCCTCCAGCTGAGTGTGGCTCTCTCCGGCACCGTCCTCTCCCGCTGCCCGGCATGTGCCAGGAATTTCGCCAACCTTTACTGCAACAACGTCTGCAGCCCCAACCAGAGCCTCTTCACCAATGTCACCCGCATCGTCAACCGCACCACGGTGCTGGGGAAGCCCCAGCTCGCCGTCGTGGAGTACCAGTGTTTTTACCGGCAGAATTTCGCCGACGCTTCTTTCACCTCCTGCCGGGGCGTCCGCTTACCGGCTACCGGTGGTTACGCCATCGACACCATGTGCGGGCGTTACGGTGCCCGGCTCTGCACCACCCAACGCTGGTTGGATTTCCAAGGGGATAAAAACAACGGCTTGGCCCCGCTGCAGATCGATTTCCAGCTGGTGCCCAACGGCACGCAGCCCGGTGATGCCATCGTGCCGCTGGACGGGCAGGCCTGGCGCTGCAACCAGGCGCTCAGCGCCCAGGAGCAGCCTTGCTCTTGCCAGGACTGCGCCGAATCCTGCCCACCAGTGATGGCCCCCCCCGGCCCGCCGCCCCCTTTCCGCTTGGGCAATGCCGACGGCGCCTTGGTCCTCTGTGGGCTGCTCTTCGCCCTCCTCGCCCTCATCTTTATCATTGCCTTGCTGTGCCAGCGCCGGCGGTCCAAGGAGGATGCTGCGCCACAGCCAGCACCGGCGCGGGCCACTGGCTGCTCGGCGCGCCTGGGTGATGCCAGCCACCGCATCCTGGCCAGGGCTTTCCGCCGCTGGGGCACGCTGGTGGCCGGGCACCCCGTGGTGGTGCTGGCGGTGGCGGCAGTGCTGGCCGGTGGTTTATCAGCCGGTTTGGTGACCCTACATCTCACCACTGATCCGGTGGAGCTGTGGTCAGCGCCGGGCAGCCGTGCCCGGCAAGAAAAAGCCTTTTACGACCAACACTTCGGTCCTTTCTTCCGCACCAACCAGGTGATCGTGACGGCGCCGGGCCGGCCCAGCTCCGGCTACGAGTCAGTGGTGTTGGGTGCCAAGAACTTCAGCGGGGTGCTGTCAGAGAAGGTGCTGCGGGCACTGCTGGAGCTGCAGGAGCAGCTGGCAGCCACCACAGCATGGGCCCCGGCGGCGGGCAGGGAGGTGACGCTGCGTGACGTCTGCTACGCCCCCCTCAACCCCACCAACCCCGGGCTGGGGGACTGCTGCGTCAACAGCGTCACCCAGTACTTCCAGAACAACGGCACCCGCCTGGCCATGACGGCCACCCAGACCAACGGCAAGGTGACGGGCACCGTCGACTGGCATGACCACCTCATCTACTGCGTCAAGTGGGTGCCACTCCCTGGGGATGGGGTGGGCTTGGGGGGGTTCGGGGTGATACCTGCAGGGTACTGGGCACAGCACAGTGCCTGTAGGGTGCTGAGCTGTGGGCTTGGGGTGCTATCTGTGGGGTGCTGGGCATGGCACGGTGCCTGTGGGGGTGCTGGGGTATGGGGCTGGGGTGCTATCTGCTGGGTGCCCAGCACAGCAGGTGCCCATTAGGGTCAGGGTGATGCCCATAGGGTGCTGGGCATGGCATGGTGCCCATGGGGTGCTGGGGTATGGGGTCAGGGTGCTGGGCACAGCGCGGTGCCCATGGGGTGGGGGGGTCGGGGCGGGTGCTGGGGCGGGCGCAGCCCCCGCTCACCCGGCGCCGTGTCCCCACCAGCTCCCCGCTCTCCTTCAAGGACATCACGGCGCTGGAGCTGAGCTGCATGGCCGAGTACGGCGGCCCCGTCTTCCCCTACATCGCTTTCGGTGGCTACCCCGGTAAGCGGCGGGGCGGGATGATGATGTCACCCGGGGGGGGGGGATGATGTCACCCTGGGGATGTCACCCGCTGTCCCCACAGGCTCGGAGTACACGGAGGCGGAGGCACTGATCGTCACCTACTCCCTCAACAACTTCCCCCGGGACGACCCTCGCCACGAGTGGGTGCTGAGCTGGGAGCGCCGCTTCCTCGAGGTGGTGGGCGACTTCCAGCGCACCCACGGCCCCAACCTCTCCGTCGTCTTCATGGCCGAGGTGAAGCACCCACCAGTTGGGTTGGGGAGCACCCTAGGGTGCCTGGTGCCCCCTCACCCATCTCCTTTCTGGCAGCGCTCGCTGGAGGATGAGATCAACCGCACGACGGGGGAGGACATCCCCGTCTTCGCCATCAGCTACCTCGTGGTCTTCGCCTACATCGCCCTGGCGCTGGGCGAGTACACGACCTGGCGCCGCGTCCTGGTGCGTGCCGGGGGGTGTGGGGGGGGTCAGGGTGATGCCAGCACCCTAGGGTACCCTGCCGGGTGCTGAGGGGGTGGTCCCTGCCGTCACAGGTGGAGTCAAAGGTGACGCTGGCGCTGGGGGGCATCGCCGTGGTGCTGGGCGCCGTCTTCGCCTCCATGGGCTTCCTGGCGCTGCTGGGGTTGCCTTCGTCCCTTGTCATCCTCGGGGCCCCTTCCTCGTCCTCGCCGTGGGTGCCGACAACTCTTCATTGGCCGGGGGGGGCCCTGGGGGGGGGGGGGCCCCGTGGGGGGTGGGCCCGGGGGGCCCCCCCCCAGGGCAGGGCCCCTGGGGCAGGGGCCCCTGCGTGCTCGGGCAGCCCCCTGGGCCGGGCGGTGGGTGCCGGTGCGGGGTGCCCGGGGTGGGGGTGCCCATGGCGGGCACCCCCTCCTCACCGCCCCGGCCAGCAGCAGTCGCAGCGGGAGCTGGGGGAGACGCGGGAGCAGCACATCGGGCGGGTGCTGGCAGAGGTGGCACCCAGCATGCTGCTCTGCAGCCTCTCCGAGGTCATCTGCTTCTTCCTGGGTGAGCGGGGCACGGAGGGGGCATGGGGACATGGGGGGACAGGGAGCATTGGGATGTGGGAGGTACAGGGGGGAGAGGGGACACAGGGTGGGCATTGGGGAATATGGGGGGGAGGGGCACAGGGGGGGCCACAAGGAGGTGGGCACGGGGACAGGGGGGCACGGGGATGAGGGGGATGGGGGGGCACAGGGGGTGCACAGGGACACGGGGGGCATGGGGAGGGCACAGGGACATGAGGGGGAGCACTGGGACACAGAGGGTACAGGGAGATGGGGGGACAGGGGGCACAGGGACATGGGGAATATGGGGGGGACGGGGGCAGGGGGGTGCTGATGCCGGGTGCCCGCAGGCGCCCTCTCCTCCATGCCCGCCGTCCGCACCTTTGCCCTCACGGCCGCCGTCGCCATCGCCTTCGACTTCCTCCTCCGAGTCGGGGTTCGTCGCCCTGGGGCCTCCCGAGGGTGCCCAGGGGGGGTCCCCATGGTAAGGGGTGCCCAGAGGGGGGGGGGGCCCAGGGTGTGAGGGTGCCCGGGAGGGCCCCCTGGGTGTGAGGGTGCCCAGAGTAGGTGGGGGGGTCCCCGGGTGTAGGGTGCCCAGGGGGGCACAGGACAGGCGTGGGAGCCCAGGGTGGGTGTGGGGGCCCATGGGCTGAGGGTGTCGGGGTTGGCATGGGGGCCCAGGCAAGGCCCCTTGGGGTGCCCAGGGTGGGCATGGGGTCTGGGGTGTGAGGGTGTCTGGGGTTGGCACGGGGTGACATTAGGGTCCCCAGGGTGGGCACAGGGTGGGCAGGGGGCACCCATGGGTGCCCAAAGTCCTTAGGGTGCCCCGGCTGGGCACGGGGTGCCCGTGTGCCCAGGGGCATTTGGGGTGGGCATGGGGTGCTCGGGGTGGTGGTGGGGCCGCTCCAGGCCCCCGTGCCAGCCTGGCGCTGCCCACAGGCCGCCCGCTTTGACATCTGCTGCTGCTGCGGGATGGGCAAGGGGGGTCCCACGGGGCCCGGTGCCCGCCTGCTGCGCCCGCTGCTGCGCCGCTACTACACCCCCATAGTGCTGCACCGCTGGGCGCGCCCCACTGTGGTGAGGGGGCGTGGGGGGGGCATGGGGGTATGGGGGCATGGGGGGGCATGGGAGGTGGGGGGGCATGTGCGGGGCATGGCAGTGTGGGAGATGGGGAGGGCATGGGGGCATGGGGGCAGGGGGGGCATGGGGGTGGGGGGGCATGGGGGGACATGGGGGGGCAGGGGGCCATGCAGGGGGCATGGGGGGGCCTTGGGTGGCATCAGAGGGGATGTGGTGTCTGGGGGGGGGTGTCAGGGTGGGCCTGGGAGGGTTTGGGGGGGCTGGGGTTGGTCCTTGGGAGGCTGGAAGGTCCTTGGGGGTGTTGAGGTTCTTGGGGGTCAGGGGGGATGTGTGGTCCTAGCGTGGTCTGGGGTGGTCTGGGGGGCTTGGGGGGGCTGTTGCAGTGTGTGTGGGGGTGTCCTTGGGGGGCTGGAGGGTCCTTGGGGGTGGCCGGGGTTCTTGGGGGTCAGGGGGGATGTGGGGTCCTGGGGGTTTTGGGGGGGGCTGTGGGAGTGTGTGTGTGGGTCCTGGGGGTGTCAGGGGGGATGTAGGGTGTAGGGGGGTCTGGGGGGTCCTGGGAGGTGGGGGGAGATGGACATGGGGGGGTTGGGGGGTCCCGGGGGTCCCCTCATGGGGGGGTGCTGCCACCAGGTCCTGCTCTTCCTCTTCCTGGCCTGCGCCGGGCTCTACCTATGGCAGGCGGGGGGCACCCTGCCCCGGGGGGGGGGGGGGGGGGGGGGGGGGGGGGCCCCATAGGGACACAGCATGGGGATGGCATGGCCCCATATAGGGAGGCACAGGGGTGGTACGGCCCCAACCAGGGACGCGTGGGGACAGGTCCAGGCCCATATGACCAGCATGGCCCCTTGTGGGCACAGCGTGGCCCCGTATGGACACAGCGTGGCGGGCGGGGCCATGGCCCCATGGGGACCTAGGGGGGATTGGGCCCTAAGGGGGGGGGGCCCCGGCCCCCACAGCATGGCCCCATATAGGCACATGGCCCCATATAGACACAGCGTGACCCCTTATGGGCACAGCATGGCCCCATATGGGGCTGCCGCGGCCCTGTATGGCAATGTGTAGGGGTGCGCAGGGGTGGTGCGGCCCCCAAACAGGAGTGCGTGGGACAGTATAGCCCTGTATAAGGCCACCACAGGGATGGCATGGCCCCTTACGGGCACAGCACGGGGATGGCCTGGCCCTGGGGGGGGTGCAAGGGCCGGTATGGCCCCTGTGGGGCCAGCATAGCCCTGTGTGGGGCCAGCATGGGGCCAGCGTAGCCCTGTGTGGGGCCAGCATGGGGATGGTGTGGCCCCTACGGACCAGAGGCCTGGGTGGGGGGGGGGCCCCCTGGGGTGCCATGGGTGGGTGCCCTTGCCCTGGCTCGGGGGGGGGCCCCCCCCCCCCCCCATGCCCACCTACTTTGTCACCACTGGCGGCTACAACTTCTCCTCCCTGGCCGGCACCAACGGCATCTGCTCCAGCGCGGGCTGCGCCTCCGACTCCCTCACCAACACCATCCAGTACGCCACGCGCTTCCCCAACGTGTGAGTGGGGTGGGGGGGGCACGGGGGGGGGTGTGTGTGGGAGGGTCCTGCCAGCCCCCTGCCAGCCCCGTCTCTGCCCAGGTCCTACCTCGCCATCCCCGCCACCTCCTGGGTGGACGATTTCCTGGACTGGCTCAACCCCACTGGCCGCTGCTGCCGCATCCTGCGGGCAATACGGAGTTCTCCGGGGCCGGGGCGCTGGGGTGGGGCGTCAGGGTGGCTGCGGGGGCGCATGAGGTCTGCACCTGGTGGCCATTGAGTGTACATTGGGGCCCACCGGTGGCCACTGGGGGCACAATGAGGCCTACACCTGGTGACCACTGAGTCTACGTTTGGTGGCCATTGAGTGTATGTCGGGTGCTCATTGGGTGCCCATCATGGTGTTCATTGAGTGTACGTTGGGTGCCTGCCATGGTAGCCATTGGGGGCATAATGGGTGGATTGAGTATATGTTGGGTGCTCACTGGGTGTACATTGGGTGCCTATGTGGTGTTCATTGGCTGTACGCTGGGTGCCCACCGTGGTGGCCACTGGGTGCACATAAGGTCCCCACTGTGGAGGTCATTTGGCATACGTTGCGTGCCCAACATGGTTCTCACTGGGTGTATGTTGGGTGCCCATCATGGTGGCCATTGGGTGCCCACCATGGTGGCCATTGGGTGCACGTAAGGTCCCCACTGTGGAGGTCATTGGGTGTACGTTGGGTGCCCATCATGGTGCTCATTGGGTGGACAACGTGATGCCCACTGGGTGCCCACTGGGATCCCGTCAGGTGCCCATTGGATGCCCACTTTGGGTCCCATTGGGAGACCACTGGGATCCCACTGAGTGCCATTGGGTGCCTGGTATGTTCCCATTGGGTGCCCACTGGGTGCTTGCCCTGGTGCCAGTTGGTTGCCCACTGGATGCCCACCATGGTGCCACTGGGCCTTTCACGGGTGCCTTGGGGTGCCACAGGGTCAGGCGTTGGGTGCCTGCCGTGGCTCCCAGCGGGAGCCCCTGGGGTGCTGGCGCGGCCCCCACCCCACCTGCCTCGGGGGGCAGTGCCTCAACGTCACGCGGCGCCCGACGGTGAAGGAGTTTGAGCGGTTCCTGCCCTGGTTCCTCCACGACCGCCCCACCCTTCAGTGTGCCAAGGGGTAGGTGCCACCCGGGGGGGGATGGGACACCCGTATGTGCAGGGCATGCACGTACACGTGGCCATGTTCTGGGTGCCCCCCTCACCCTTCGCCCCCTCCCTGCAGCGGTCTGGGCGCCTACGACACGGCCATCAGCATGGACGCCAACGGCACCATCCTGGGTGAGCGCAGGGTGCAAGGGGGGTGGGGTGAGATGGGGTTTAGGGGAGCACCCTAGGGTGCCTGGCTGACCCCAGCCGCCTCCGGCAGCCTCCCGCTTCATGGCGTACCAGCGCCCGCTGCGCACCTCGCGGAGTACACGGCGGCGCTGCGGGCCGCCCGCGACCTGGCCGAGGAGATCACCGCCGCCCTGCGCCGGGTGCCCGGCACCCACCCCGACTTCAGGGTCTTTCCCTACACGTAAGCACCCGCCACGGCTCGGGGCGCTGGGGTGGGGTGACCCGGGGGGTGGGGGGGTGCAGGGTGCCCAGCCCAGGGTACTGTGGGTGCTCGGGTGGGGGGCAGAAGAGGGGGATGGGGGTACCCTGGTGCCCTTGCTGAGAAGGGGGTGCCCTGGTGAGGGGTGCATCAGGTAGGGGTGCCCAGGTTAGGGGTGCCTTGGGCTTTGGGGCCAGGTGGGGTTGGGGTGCCCGGTTAGGGTGCTGTGGGGTGCCCGGTTAGGGGTCTAGTTAGGGGTGCCGTTGGGGTGCCTGGGTTAGGGGTGCCCGGCCTGGGTCAGTGCAGGCCCCCCCAGTCCTCGCTGGGGGTTCACACCGTGGGTGCCCAGCTCAGGGCAGGGGTGCGGGTGCCAGCTCTGGGTGCCCACCCTGCAGCTGCCCCGGTGGCTGGGGGGCGAGCAAGGGGGGGGGATGCTCCCTGGCAGGGTGACCTACGTCTACTACGAGCAGTACCTGACGGTGGTGGCCGAGGGCGTCATCACGCTGGCGCTGTGCCTGGTGCCCACCTTCGGCGTCTCCTTCCTGCTGCTGGGCATGGACCTGCGCTCCAGCGCCGCCACCTTCCTCACCTCGCCATGCCGGGGCCGGGCGCCAGGCCCTCGGGACTCCCCCCGGCCCCCGGGGTGGGGGGGGGGGGGGGGGCCCGGGGCGCTGGGCGGCGTGGGGGTGGCAGAGTGGCACAGGGGGCACACATGGGGGCTGAGGGCAGCACAGGGACACAGGGCACCCACCCTGCCCAGCCCGGGGGAGCACCCATGGGTGCCCCCGGGTGACGCCTGTCCCCCAGGCCGGGGCATCTCGGTGGAGTTCCCCCTCACCTGCGCCTTCGCCCACAGCACCAAGCCCAGCCGGGTGGAACGAGCTGCCGAGGCCACCATCAACATGGGCAGCAAGGTGGGCAGGGGATGGGGTGGAGGCAGCCACGTGGACCCCCTGCCCTCCCCGGGGACAGGAGGGATGGGGTGGCCTTGCTGTCACTGACCCCCTCCCGGGCGCAGGTGGTGGCCGGGGTGGCCATGACCAACCTGCCCGGCATCGTGGTGCTGGCCTTCGCCAAGGCCCAGCTCATCCAGATCTTCTTCTTCCGCCTCAACCTCATCATCACCCTGGTGGGGCTGGCCCACGGCCTCCTCTTCCTCCCCGTCCTCCTCAGCTACATGGGTAAGAGCCCCCCACGGGCCCCCCTGGGGACGCCGCCCTATCCCACATGGCCCCCCGGGGAGGACGGTGGCAGCTCGGCACTGTCCCCTGTTGTCCCCACAGGACCCAGCCCGCGGATGCCAGCCAGGGACATGGCAGGGGACACAGCAGGGGACACGGCAGGGGACACGACAAAGGGTGCGGGGCCGGCCCTCAGCAACCCCTGCTTCGAGGACGAGGACAAGGCCACGGTGCCCAGGCAGGGCTGAGCCCTGCTGCCCCTCACCACCTCCCCCCCCATTGCTGCTTTTTCTATTGCTGTCGTATTTAAACTGGTTTTCTCAGATTTGGAACTGGGTTTAAGTGGGACGGGATGGGGGCATGGTGCTGGGGCACCGTATACAGAATCTGCATCTTGGCTCCGAAGCGTCACGGGGTCTGTGCAGGGATGGGAACATGGGGACAGGATGTGTGGGGCACAAGGGGACAGTGGGGACAAGGCACTGGGCACTGTGGGGACAGAGCCCTGCAGGGCACAGGGACAGGGCACCGTGGGGCACAGGGACATCAGGGAGACAGGGACATGTGGGGCACAGGGATATCGTGGAGACAGAGCCCTGCAGGGCACAGGGACATCAGGGGGACAGGGACGTGTGGGACACAGGGACATCGTGGGGACAGAGCCCTGCAGGGCACAGGGACAGCACAGGGACAGGGTACCATATGGCACAGGGACATCGGGGGGACAGGGATGTGTGGGGCACAGGGACATTGGGGGTCAGGGCCCTGTGGGGCACAGGGACATCAGGGGGACAAGACAGAGGGGACTGGGGGGACAGGGACCGGGGGGGCCGTCCGGGACACGCAGGCACGGGGCACACAGGGCCCCATGGGGCACAGGGGCGTCGCAGGGCCAGGACCCCCCCAGCACCGGGTGCCCCCCCCAAACCCTCCAAGAGCCAGAGGCGGGGCGGGGGGGGCACAAACCCCGCTTTATTCCCCTGGGGGGGCCAGGCAGGCGCTAGAGGTACTTGTAGCCACCCTGGTGGGCACCGTCTGCAGCTCCAGGCGCACGGGGCACTTGTAGAAGTGGCCCAGGAGGGTCTCGGCGTAGCCCACCAGGAAGCAGAGTTGGGGGCCAGGCCCCGGCCCAGCACGGCGCAGACCACCAGCAGGTTGGCGCGGCGCTTCAGCACGGGCTCGTCCGCCAGCGCCCCGGGGAAGGTGCCGTGCAGGAAGCGGCGCAGGAAGGCGTCCTCCAGCGCCCGCTCCGCCGCCCCCGGCTCCCCGGCCAGGTTCCCTGCGGGCACCGAGAGGGTGGGCACCCGCGCCGCCGCCCCGCGCCCGCTGACCTGGCCCCACCGCCGGGGGCTGCCTGCCCCACGCGGTCCCAGTCCCACCATGTCCCCGTGCCCCACGCGGTCCCAGTCCCACCACATCCCCGTGCCCCACGCGGTCCCAGTCCCACCATGTCCCCATGCCCCACGCAGCCCTGGTCCCACAATGCCCGTGCGTCCCATCCCCACAATGCCCATGTGCCCCACACGTCCCTGTCCCCACAAGCCCCATGTGCCCCACACGTCCCTGTCCCCACAACGCCCGCACACCCCTCATGTCCCTGTCCCCACAACGCCCTACAGCCCGTCCCCACACTCCCCACGGGTGCCCCATGCCCCCCCCAGCCCCATCGCGGTGTCACGGTCCCCCCCGGCCCCGGGGGGTGTGGGTGACCCACCAGTGTGTAGGGAGAGCCAGCCCTTGCGGTGGGCGATGTAGTGGGGGGCGTGCGCCTTCTCGTAGGTCACCAGCTTGTCCCCTTTGCCCACGCGCACCCGCGCCGCACGCGTCTGTGGGGACGGCGGTGTCAGAGGGGGGGGGGCCGGGGGAGGGCGGGGGGGGGCACCCCCGGGGCCTTGGGGGGGGGTGGTGTGGGGCCGGGGGGGGGGGGGCGGGGCGGAGGGGGACAGGGGTGAGGGACAGCGTGTGCCCCATGGCAGCCAGGGGGGATCCCGGTGTCCCCAGGGCACCCCATGCCTGCAGCCCCCCCCCCCCGACCCCCTGCCCCTGTCCCCAGAGCGGAGCCACCCTGCTGGAGCCCCCACACCCAGTGTCCCTGAGTCCCCAGTGCCCCCCACACCCAGTGTCCCCTGAGTCCCCAGTGCCCCCCACCCCAGTGTCCCCACCCAGTCTCCAGTGCTCCCCATACCAGGTGTCCCCCATGCCCAGTGTCCCCGTGTCCCCCCACCCAGTGTCCCCATCCCCCCCCCCCGCCCCCCCCCCCGCCCCTGGGGCCTCCATCCCCAGAGCCCCCATCCCCAGTGTCCCCGATCCCCGGTGTCCCCGATCCCCGGTGTCCCCCACCCGCAGCCCCAGCACCCCCATCCCGGTCCCCCCCGGCCCTCACCCCCAGGGCCCGGGCAGCCACGGGCGCCGCCATCTTGGCACGGGGCGGGGGAAGGCGGGAAGCGGCGGCGCCCCCTGGCGGCTGGAGGCCGCGGCGGAGGACTGGGGCGGTCCGGGGGGGATACTGGGAGCACTGGGGGATACTGGGGGGGGGTAACGAGGGGTACTGGGGGTTATTGGGGAGACTGGTAGGCTGTCCCGCTGAGGCACGGGTACAGCTTTTGCCTGTGGCTGCTTTGGTGTGGGAGAAATCCCTGGGCGTTCGCCATTTTGGGTCACGGGCTGGGGCTGGGGCTCTGGGGCGAGTGAGCGCGAGCGTCAGGCCCTGGAGTAGGGAAGAAAGCCCTGAGCCCCAGGGTCTGTGGGTTAATGGGGATACTGGGGGCTACGGGGGCTACTGGGAGCCTGGGGGATACGGGGGGGGGGTGGGATGGGGGGTTCAGGGGAGCTCTGGGGCCGGGGGATACTGGGGGTATTGGGGGGTGCTGGGGGTTATTGGTGATCATAGAATCATAGAATCATGGAATGTTTGGGTGGGAAGGGACCCCTAGAGGTCCCCCAGCCCAACCCCCCTGCAGGAGCAGGGACACCTTGAACCACATCAGGTTGCTCACAGCCCCCTCCAACCTGGCCTGGAATGTTCCAGGGATGGGGCCTCCACCCCTCTCTGGCAACCCCTGCCAGGCTTTCACCACCCTCACTGGAAAGAATTTTCTTCCTTAGATCCAGTCTAAACCCCCCTGCTTCAGTTTAAACCATCCCCCCCTTGTCCTGTCCCAGCTGGCCCTGCTAAAAAGCTTGTCCCCCCTTTCCTCTGGGCCCCCTTGAAGCCCTGAGCGGCCGCACTCAGCTCTGCCCGCAGCCTCCTCTGCTCCAGGCTGAACACCCCCAACTCTCCCAGCCTGGCCTCAGAGCAGAGGGGCTCCAGCCCTCGGAGCATTTTAGTAGCCCTCCCCTGGCCCCGCTCCAACAGCTCCATGTCCTCGAGAGGCCCGGCTGGACAGGCAGGGGATCCCCACGCCTCGACCGCGCTGGCCACGCTTCTCCCGATGCAGCCCAGAGTACGGTTGGCCTTCTGGGCTGCCAGCGCCCATGGCCAGCTCATGTCCAGCTTTTCATCCCCCAGCACCCCAAAGTCCCTCTGGGCAACCCCCCTGCAGGGGGGTTGGGCTGGGGGACCTCTAGGGGTCCCTTCCCACCCAAAACATTCTGTGATTCTATGATCCACAAGGAAAGAAAATGTCTGTTGGCAATTAAGAGCAGGGCGGGAGTTCAGGTCCGCGTCCTGACTATGTTCAAGATTTTTACGGTTGGACTTGGTGATCTTAAAGGTCTTTTCCAACCCAAATGATTCGATGATTCTAAGATTTTTGGGCAGTTGGCTTTCCCTCCGAATGCCTCGTTCCCCCAACTGTGATCACTTCCATAAGGATCTGATGTGAGTAGATGACCTCTAGGGGTCCCTTCCAACCCAAAGCATTCTATGATTCCATGATTCTATACTGGGGCTAATGGGGCTGCTGGGAGGAACAGGGGTAGGTGGGGGGGGGGGGGGGGCGGAGATGGGGGGGGGGGGGGGGGAGCACCCACGGAGAACAGACTGGGCAGGTACTGGGAGGGCACTGGGAGGTACCCAGAGGGGCACTGGTGTGGGCACAAGGGGGCGCCGGGGTGGCACTAAGGGGGCACTGGGGGGCACGGCGAGCACTGAGGTGGCACTGGGGGAACTGGTGATGGGGCCCGGGGTGGGCTTGGGTCTGTGGCCCGGGGCCCGGGGGGCACTGGGGTGGGAGTGGGGGGCCCTGAGGTGGGCCTTGGGGGGGCCGGCCCTGGTGGCCACTGGGATGGGACTTGGGGTCACTGGGCTGGCCCTGGTGGCCTCTGGGGGCCCTCTCCCTGAGCCCCCTGCCCCAGGCTGTGGCCCCCGGCCCCGTCGAGCTCTCCCTTTGGGTGCTGGTCCCATTTCCAGTTGCCCACGTCCCCGTCCCCAGCAGCCAGGGGTGCAGCCCCCCCCCCCCCCCCCCGGGTCACCCCCGGCCCCCCCAGCCCTGCTGCGCCCCGGGGCAGACGGGGGCTCCGGTCCCACCAGGGGTCCCCAGCGCTGGGACGTGGCTTTCCCAGGTTGGCGATGGCCCGGCTGTGGGGATGGATGGGGGGACAAGGAGCAACCCCCCCCCCCCCCCCAAAGGGTGCCTGGGTGCGGGGCCTGTGCTAACGAGAGCAGCTGTGCTAACGAAGCAATGACACCCAGCTGCTGGGGGGCTGGGCCCCCCATCCCCACAGCTGGGGCCCACTGGGGATGTGGGCAGGGCCTCCTCCCGCAGCCTCTTAAACCCTGGAGGGGGCTGCTGGGAGCTTCTGGGTGGCTGCTTGGGAGCTGCTGGGGGCTTCTGAGAGGTCCTGGCTGGCAACTGGGAGCTGCTGGGGGGATCCTTGGGGGCAACTGGGAGGTTGTGGCTGGGAGCTGCTGGGGGTTCCTGTCTGGCAATTGAGAGCTGCTGGGGGCTTCTGAGAGGTCTTGGGTGGCAATTGGGAGCTGGTGGGGGGTCTTGGGTGGCTGCTGGGGGCTCCTGGCTGGGGCACACTGCCCTGGGGCGGGGGGGTGGGGGGGGTGTCTCTCTCTTTCTTCTGTTTTTCCCCCCAGCCCCTGGTGCAGCTGAGGAGCAGCCGCAGGGATGGTGTTGGGCTCTTGTGTCATTGGGAGGCCCAGATGGGGACCCCCAGAGCCCCTTTGGAGCGGTGGGGGGGGGCTCTCCTTGCCCCCCTGGGTGCCCCCTTCCCTCCCCCCCTCAACCTGGGTGCATGGAGGCTCAGGGCATCTGGTGAGCGTCATTTTATTTTCAGGGTGCTCCCGGAGGGTTGGCCCCCCCCCGGGGGGGGGAGGCGATGGTGGCGAGCGGGGCGAGCTCCAGAGCCGGCTCGGTGGAGGTGGGTGCGGGGGGCCGGGGGCCGGGCCGGGGGGGGCCGTGGTGGCCGTACTGGAACTTGATGCGCAGCTCCCCGATGCGGGCCCCCGGGGGAGGGATGTTGGGGGGATCCACTCGATGATGAAGGGTGTGGGCTCCTTCTGGGTGGGAGAGGTGTTTCCTGGGGGGAAAGAAGGGAGGGAGTGGGCCCGGGCCCCCAGCTCTGCCCCTTTCCTGGGGGGGGGGTTTGAGGGGGCTGCGTGCATTTTATTTTTGTGTTTTAATGCTGTGGGGTTGCATTGCAGGGGGCAGGAGCAGCAGGCAAGGAGGAGGATGGAGCCCTTGGGTGAGATTTGGTGGGGTTTTTCTAATTTTTTTTTCTGCTGGGGAGGGAGGGGGTGCAGCCCTCCCTGCATGCACCCAGCTGCCCCTGTGATTGTGTTTTATTTTTTTTGAGTGGGGGTAGTTGTGTGAATTTAATTTTTTTGCCTAATGTGTGGGGTTTTTTGTTGCAGGGGGCTGGAGATGAAGATGGAGGCCTAAGGTGAGGTTTGGGTTTTATTTTGCCCTTTTATTTTTCTGGGGTGGGGAGGGAGGGAGTGGGTGCAGCCCCCTGCTGTCCCCCCCTGCTCCTGCAGGTGTGGATTTGGTCTGGGGGCTGTTTGTGTATGTTTTTCATGCTTTTGGTTTTTTTCTCTCTGTGCAGGAGCAGCGGCTGAAGAGGAGGCTGGAGCCCCGAGGTGAGGTTTTGGGTCCTGTGCTGGGTGGGGAGGGAGGGAGTGGGTGCTGGCCCCCTCCCTCCTGTTCACCCTGCCCCGGTTGGGATTTTGTGTCGTCTTTTATGTTTGTGTTTAATGTTGTCGGTTTTGTAGCAGGTAGTGGGAGCAGTGGCCTGTTTTTTTTTCCTCTATTTGCTGGGGGGGTGTGAATTTTTGTGTGAATAGTGTTGTTTTTTGGTGTGTTTGGGGCTTTAATTTAGCGTGTTCATTGTTGGATGGGTGTAATTCCCCAACCTATTTTAGGGTTTAATATGTGGGTGTTGGGTTTTTTTTTGCAGGTGAAGTTTGTGTGTTGTTTTTCCTGGTGGGTGAGGGCTGGGGCTATTTCAGATGTTTGAGTTTTATTTTTTTTTTGGGTGGGGGGTGGGCAACAAGGTCTGAGGTGTGTCTGGGGGGAGTGGCCCTCCTTTGGGGGGGGCCCCCCCCCACCAGCCCCTTGGTGCTGGGGCCTTGGTCTCCTGGGCTGGGGAGGCTGCTCTTATTCTGGCCCCCAGGGCTGGGGGGGCTGATGCAGCACATGACAGCTGCTGGGAAGGGGGTGGTTCTGCCCCCCTACCCCCCAGGTGGGGGTGTGTGTCTTGGTCCAGGCTTTGGGCAGGGCCTGGGGCTGCTGTGTCCCTGCTGGGGGCTGAGTGGTTGGGGGGGAAGCTTGGGCATCTTGCCAAGCCCAGCCTGGCCCCTGGGCTGCCCAGCTGCTGTGGGGTGGGGGGCTAGCGCCCCCCCAGAGGGTCGGGAGTCCAGCTTGCCCCACTTACCCACTTTGAGGAAGGTCTGGAGCTCCAGGGGCCGGATGGCCGGCTGCTTCTCCAGCTGCCCGTAGGCCTCGGCGATGCTCTCCACCTCCACCTTGGGGCACCTGAAGAGCTCATAGGTCCCATCGCGGTTCTGGATGAAGCTGCGCGTGATCTCCAGTGGCAGCTACTGGCAAGCATCGGAGCGCCCAGGTGAGGGGCTGGGCTGGGGGGCAGTGGCAGGGCCGGGGGGGCTGCCTCCCCGCTTACCTCGGGCGTATCGAAGATCTGCTTGACCTGCAGGACGTTGGTGATGTGCCACGTGTACTTGGAGAAGGTGCCCAGGGGGAGGGCGTCCTTGCGGACAAAAGCTGTGGGGAGGGAAAGGGTTGTGAGGGGCTGTGGAGAGTGGGTGGCTGTGCTTTTCCTTCTTTTTCTTCTCCCCTTTCCTTTTTTTCCCCAGCTTGCAGCTCTCTGCCTCGGCGGGGAGGCAGCCCTGGCTCCTGAGCACTTGGCTTTGCCCTTGCCTGTAGGCTCTTTCCTGGGACTCTGCAAAGCCAGAGCCGCTCATGCAGTGATTCTGACCTTGGGGTTGGGGCTCGGTCCCTGCTCATGCTCACCCTCAGGTAGGGGAGAGGGGGACACAAAGAGGGGGGCTGGTGCTGGTGGACCCCAGGCCTTGCTTGTAGCAGAGGCAGCAACTCATGTTCCTGCAGTGCTGATGGGCTGTGTTAACTTTTTCAGAGAGCCGTGAGTGCTTAAGCCCGGCTTTACACTCTACACTAGTGTAGGAGAGAGAGTGGGCACAGCGGGGAGGCTGCCCGTCAGCGGCTGGGGGGGCCCTGGGGTGGGGGTGCTCAGCTTTGAGCCTGGCTGGGGTTTGGGAAATCAGGCTGGGCTTGGCAGCAAGTGCCTGGTGAGGCAGAGGCTGCGGGTCCTGCTTAGCTCCTGTCCTCTACCCTAGCCCTTGCTCACACAGCTCCTCTGTTCTCTGCTCAGCTGCTGGACAGCAGCGGGGAGGGAGGATCTTGTTCTTGTTGTTACTGTTGGGTTTTTTCCTCCACTAGCCCTCACTGCATTTCCCGGGTGTGAGCATGTTCCTCTTTTACCTGTGGTGGAGTTGGGCAGCCGCTTCTTCGTGCTCCCGCTGGAGATCCTCTGCTGCAGCGCCTCGAAGAAAGCCTGAGGGATGTGGAACACCAGCGGCTCGGGCTTGCCTGGGGGGGAAGAAGGAAATGGGGGCTGAGGGTAGGGGAGAGGCAGCATGGGCTTGGGGAAGGGGGGGCTGGTGTGTTCATGCATGCCCCGATCCCCTAATCTGTCTGACTGGAGCCTCCAGGGGCTGGGTGGAAGAGTGCTGCCTCTGTTTGACTGCATTAATAGCAAAAATTGTAAAAAGTGTTGTCTTGAACTCAGAGTCTGGTGCTTTACTGTGTGGCTTTTGCCCCCCCTCCCCTTTTGCAAACCAACACTGAAGCTGGTGAGGGACTTGGACTTCAGCTCACAGATCCTGAAGCATCTTCTGTGCTTCTGTGATCTTCCTAAGCAGCAACTCCCCCTCAGGCTGGCAGATAGCCCTGGTGCTCTCTGCTCTGGCCACGGGTCCCTCTTCGTAAGTAAGTCCCTTATGAAAACTCCTTTTTGGGGATGGACTTGGTAAGCCCCTGGAAGGTGCTGCGGCTCTTTCCAGCCCCATGAGAGCAGTGCCATTCTATCATAGAATGATAGAATGTTTTGGGTTGGAGGGGACCCCCAGAGGTCCCCCAGCCCAACCCCCCTGCAGGAGCACAGCCCCTTCCAACCTGGCCTGGAATGTTCCCAGGGATGGGGCCTCCACCCCTTCTCTGGGCAACCCCTGCCAGGCTTTCACCACCCTCAGTGTAAGGGAATTTCTGCCTTAGACCCAGTCTAAACCCACCCTGCTTCAGTTTAAAGCCATCCCCCCTTGTCCTGTCCCAGCTGGCCCTCCTAAAAAGCTTGTCCCCCTCTTTCCTCTGGGCCCCCTTGAAGCCCTGACCGGCCGCACTCAGCTCTGCCTGCAGCCTTCTCTTCTCCAGGCTGAACACCCCCAACTCTCCCAGCCTGGCCTCAGAGCATTTTAGTAGCCCTCCTCTGGCCCCACTCCAACAGTTCCATGTCCTGTCACCCAAGTCAAGCACGTGTAGGCTGTGACGGGGCAACTGTCCCTGTGAGGTGTCATTAAGTGCAGGAAGGACAGATGTACACAGGCCTTGGGCAAGCTGCCGGCAGTGACACCCATAGGCCCCAGGCTGTTGTGCTCAGGTTCACTGTTGGATGCAGCCATCTTAAGGGTCCTTTCCACCCTCAATGTAGTTCTTAAAGGTGGTGTCGGCACCTGCCCCGCTCCAGCAGCATCACCCCAGCTTTGCAGAGCAACCAAAAGCCTCAAGGGGCTGCGTCCCCCCAACCAAGGCAGAGCATGGAGGGGGGCTGAAGAGGATGGCAGAGTGCTCTGGACAGCCACAGGGGGATTAAGAGCAGATTATTTCTGAGATCTAATGCCATGTGAGGCATCTCACCTTGCTTTGCTTTACCTCCCCCTCTTCTGCATGGCCCCAGGCAGTTTGACTGATAACCTCTTGGGGAATCTCTCCCTTCCCCAGCATAAACACCAGCACCGGGCTGCTGCTGAGCATGAAGCCCCTCAAGGCTAATATAGAAACTTCCCTGGGTGAAAGAAATTTGCTCTGAGCTGGGCAAGGCACTTGCCTCCCTTGGGGCTAGTGGTGATTTAATGCTGCCAAGAACTTAATGAGCGAGGTAGTGCCCAGAGCAGGGTCATGCCCGAAGCCTTACCCTCAAACTGGTAATGCATGGTTTGATGGATGCGTTCGGTGACACTGGCCAGCCAGTCCTGGAAGGAGAGGGTCACCTGCGACTCGTCCAGCAGCTGGCTGCAGCCTAGGAGAGGAAGGGGAGGGAAAACCAGAATCAGAATCGGCACACAAGTGAAGTGCCAAGCCAGATGGGCAGGAGAAATAATAACTGGGCAGGAGAAATAACTGAGCCCGAGCGCCACCGGCACGGCTCCTCTGCAGCCAGTATTCCCTGTTTTACACCTGCACGAGCTTCCCCAGCCGCACAGATCCCACCACCCGTGTTTGTTAAGCAGAGCTCAGGAAGGCAGCAGACCACAAACAAAACTGCCTTTCCATCGTCTCAATGGCCACCACTTCCGGGGCTCGGGAACGCAGGGCTGCTGTAACGGCAGCAATCTGCTTCATAACACCACCCCCCCTGCCCCCCAAACTGCGCTCAGCAGGAGCGGCAGCCTCAGCGCCACGGCACAGCTACGTCATCTCACCGGGGAGCAGCTTTCCCAGTGCCCGTCCCCGGAAGCGGGACCCGACGCGTCCTCACCCCCGAGCACCAACACTCCCTGGGCAGGCATCTGTGGGAGCAAAACTATCTGGGGGAGGGGGGGAAAGCAATTTGTACCACTTACTTACTTACTTTCTGGGGCAAACCTAAAGTTAAGAAGAGGAACAAAAACCAAGGCTCCTGCCCAGGCCCAGGGCATAACCAGCAAGGGGAGGGAGGCTCTCCAAAGGCTGGACTGACCCTTCCTTCTCCGACTGTCACACACGGGCACAGCTCAGCACCCTGCTCAGAGACAGCCCTCGTTACATGCGCACCCATGATGACCACCCTGGGGTCACCCCAGCTCCTGTCTCCGTCACCACTGGCATGCTCCCTGCACAGGGCCATGCTTCTGAGCAAGGATTTGCCACCAGAAGCCACAGCCACTCCGGCCACAACAACTGTCCCCCCCGCCCCGGCCGCTCTGGAGGTTAAGAAATGCTGCAAACAAACACCAGTGGTGGCAAAACCCAAAAGCAGTGAGAACCAGCTCACAACTTCCCCTGACCCAACTCGCCCATCCATTTTATCCGGGAGGGCGCTTTGTGGCATTAGGAGATCATAGAATCATAGAACTGTTTAGGTTGGAAAAGACCTTTAAGATCATCAAGTCAAGCCCAACCATTCCCCTAACACCACTGCCACCCCACTTCACTGATGCCTGCCCGCCCGGGGCAGCACCGGCCCCACCACAAGCCAACTTCTTTAAGCTTGACATGCCAAGAAACCCACCAAAGAGCCACCCCGGGAGGACGCCAGCATCGTCCGTCTCCAACGACTGCGCTTACGGCTGGCCAGAGCCACGCCGGCTCCCCAGGCGACGACAGACGCACGCAGCTACCGGCGACACCAAGGTGCCCGAGCCCCATTTTCGCCTCCCAGAGTGAGAGGCGGACAGAGCAGGCTCGGCCATCCCCTCTGCAGGGGTTACGGCTGCACAAACCCAACGGCTGCGGGCGTCCGCCTCGTCCCCGAGTGCTCCCGACCGACAACAAGATGCGCAGCCGAGGCTTACCTTGTCTTTTCAGTGAGGAGGCGACGGCTGGCTTCTTCAGGCTGCTTCTCCTGGGGTTGCCGCGAGCCGGGTCCTGAGCCAGGAGAGGGCCGGTCGCCTGCGCCCCTGTGGGACCGTGGAGCAGAGCGTCAGCCCACGAATCTCAGGGGCGGGATGGAGAAATCACCCCTCTCCTCCGAGCGGGCTCTTAGCACAGCTCTTGCCACCTTAACACCACTAATGATCGCTAAAAGACCCAGTCGGACTCGGGGCAGGAGCCTGCCGGCACCCGGAGCCTCTCCCAAAGCTTCCACCGGTGCCAGACACGGCACGCAGCCGGCTACGAGTCTGGCAGAACATGGCAGGGCTGTTGCTCCTGAGGTCGTGCCGGCCAGGCAATGGGTTTTGGCTTCAGACTGGGTCTGCCCTGTCCCACAGAGCCTCTGCAGACACTCACCAGCCATCGCATCCTTCTTCCTCCTCTTGGGCTTGGTAGCAGCCGCCTCCCCAGCCTGCCCTGGGGATTCGGGGCTGCCGACTGACTGCGGGACCACGAGCCCTTTCAGACCTAGGACAAACAAGCCTCCATCCTTAAAAGCACAGCAGCACTGCGGGGTCTCACGGCCCCCTCCCCGCTCCAGCTCTTACCCCCCCAACACCCCCCTGCGTGCCTCAAACCTCCTCAGGGAAACCCCAACGCCCTCCCGACCCTCCCAGTGTGCTGCTTGTGGGGGGAACATGGAGGTGAGCGGCGATTTTAATTGACCCCGGTCACTCTCCTCAGGGTGGATTTTCACCTTTGGGTGTCCAAAGCTGGGGTGGGATCATATGGGCGCACCCACTAGGGTGCAAAACACCCCAGGGGGACTGGACCCCAGGGGCCGCTGCTGTAGGAAGGGGGGTTCGTCACGAGCTGGGCTTCCCCCCACGCTGCTCTGGCCCAAAGCGAAGGGGACACCTGGCTCCCAACCCAGAAAAGGAACCTGACTCAACCCGAGCGTCCACCGCGTGCCCGCGCTGCTCCCGCACACCAGGAGCCCAGATCATACTGGGAGTCTCGAGGAATCACCCCCTACCAAGCTCTCTGCTCACAGAGGGAGGGGGCAGGAAATTAAGCCCCAGCTAACGAAGCACTGATAGGGAGCAGATGTGAGGGCAGCTCCGGCCCCACAGCCCAGGCCGAGCGAGGCAGCTGCCAGGGCACGAGCAGGAGGCACCAGCCCCACATGGCCTCTCGCCGCCGCTGCCCCCCGAAATCCTCCGCGCGTCAGCCCCCTCGCCACCTACCGCCTGAGTCGTACGCGAGGAAGTCGGCGAACTCCTGTGCCAGGCTCTCGTCGCTGGCGAAGGCGCAGATGCAGGCGAAGAAGTGAATGCAGCGCGGCGTTGGCGTCGTCGGCGTTGTCTCCTCCTCGGCCGGGCCGCCCTTGCTGGGCTTCAGAGCCTGGCAGGAGCAGGAGAACCTGTGGTCAACCAGCGTCTTCGCGCTCACCCTCTGGGCGAAAGAGGCATGCAGGTAGCCGAGGCTGTGCTTCTGGCTGGCCTTGCACTTCACCACCAGGACGTTCTTGGTGATCCGCTGCACCAGCGGCCCCGTGGGCTCGGTCGCCAGCTGCCATATGGTTTGTTTGGTTTCGGGCGAAGCCTGCATGGAGTTGAGCACCGAGCTTTTCAGGGTGAGCGGGGTGGCCTCGGTCTGGCAGTTCAGGGCCAGTTTGACGTGCTGGCACTGGTTCTCCACCACGCCTTGCGTGGCCGATTTTAGACACGCCGGCACGTAGCAGCGGCCGGAGCTGAGCTGCGTGATGATGGTCCCCTCCACCGTCTGGATGGCCGTCTCTGAGACCCCCAGCTCCACAAAGCACCGGTAATCCGGTCCCCGGTCCCTCTGCCGCACCGAATAAACCTGTAAGTCGGAGCCGGTGATGATCTTGACGGCGTCGACACTGGGCTGCTTGCGTGTGCCGTAGCGGAAGACGGTCCCACAGTTCTTGTTCTTGCAGCTCAGGCCGCGGGTGCCGTTGTAAGTGCCGCAGCGGGGACATTTCCGGATGCCCCGGAGCGTGGCCTTCCCCAGGTCGGACAAGAAGGAGGGGACTTTTGTCCTTACCGGTGATGGCTCCATCCTCCAGGGAACCTGGAAGGGCAGAGATCAGGGAGATGAGTTAACAGTGCCCGGCACCGGCAGAGACGGAAGGGAGACACCGAGAGATCGGCTGCCCGGTGCTGGCAGGATGGGCGAGGGTCCCTGCCGGTGGCTGTGCCGCCCTGCCGCGGTCCCACGCTGGCTGCTTCGGCTCCTTCCTTGCACCTGGGGCCACGAGTGACACCCGGGTGTGACAGGACACACTGTGGCAGCGCACCTGTCTGCACCGAGTGACAAAGAAGTGCCACCCCGGAAAGCACTGCACCCCGATGCCGGTGCCCACCCCCTGCCATTTCCCTGTCTCGGCTGCGCAGGGGAAAAATGAGGCTAAAAAGAGAGCTTTTGGCACATATGCGCTTGTGGCTGGCCCCGTGGGGTCACCTCCAGGGGGGTAAATAAAATTAAATAAAGAACATGGGATGTGAATAAAGGTGGGTGGGCTGCCCCTCATGGTGAGGGGAGGCAGAGAGCCCCCACGCAGCTGCTCTGAGGGACACCGAGGTGGAAGCCACCAGCCCAGGCAGCGATGGTGGGAGAGAAAACCCTGTGTGGACAGGACAGAAATGGGGTGATTCCCCCCCACACCCCCAGAGCCACCTGGGTCAGGTTTTTGCACCGGGCTGGCAGCAAGGGTGACTCCTGGTGAGCCACCCTGGCACCAGGAGGAGCCGCTGGCGCTGCAGTCCTGCCTGAATTGTAGAATTGCAGAGTGGTTTGGGGGGAAAAAGACCTTTAAGATCATTCAGTCCAACCGTTCCCCTACCCCTGCCATCCCACCACTAAACCCTGGCCCTAAGCACCTCGCCTCCTGGCTTTTAAATCCCCTCAGGGACTGGGACTCGACCCCTTCCCTGGGCAGCCCCTTCCAGCCCCTGACAGCCCTTTGGGGAAGGAATTGTTCCCAGTGTCCAACCTCACCCTGCCCTGGCCAACGTGAGGCCGGTGCCCCTCGTCCCATCGCCCCTTCCCTGGGAGCAGAGCCCGACCCCCCCGGCTCCCCCCTCCCTCAGGCAGTTGTAGGGGCGATGAGGGCTCCCCTCGCCCCCGCCCAGGCACCCCCAGCGCCGGGGCTCCAGCCCCCTCCCCAGCTCCTCTGCCCTTCTCTGGACACGCTCCAGCCCCTCCAGGTCCTTCTGGGAGGGAGGGGCCCAACCCTGACCCCAGCATTCGAGGGGCTGCCCCCCCAGTGCCCAGCACAGGGGCACGGTCCCTGCCCTGCTCCTGCCGGCCATGTTATTCCCGATAGCTCCTCTTTGGTCCCCGCCACGACCCAAACCCAGGCAGGGAGCGCAGAGCCAGCCGCAGCCCAGCCTTCGAGCCAGGCTCCGCGCCCGGTGGCACCGGGCAGGGGTGAAAAGGGGGGGTTTAGGGTCACTGGGGGAGCGGCGAGAAGCACCTGGGGGTGAAGCCGAAAAGCGGCCTCCGGTGCTCCTGTGGCGATTTAAGCCAGGCCCGGGCCCTCAGTGGTTGTTTACAGGGAATGGGTCGCGGCGGTACCGGGAGGTGCCGGTAGAGGGTGAGGGAAGCGGGGGTTTGCGCCAGGGCAGAGCCGTGGAGCCACGGGCAAGGTACCGGTACCGGGGGTGCGGGGCCTCCCCTCAGCTCCGGTCACCTCACGACCAGGCCCCGGCTTCGCCTGAGGAACTGGGCGACGACGCCGATGTCACTTCCGGTCCCGCGAGCGCGGGGCTCCCGCCTTTCCCGCCCCGCCTCCACCCTGGCGCCCGTCCCGCTCGCTCCTATTGGTCAGCCGGAACCACGTGGGGGCGCCGCGGGAGCTGCTGGGAGGTGTAGTCCGCGGGGGCGCCACAGCGCGCATGCGCGCTGTGGCGCCCCCGCGGACTACACCTCCCAGCAGCCCCCGCGGCAGCAAGACTTAACCAATTTCGGCCTTTTTTCCCCCCAAATCCGTGCAGCCGCTCCCCTCCCGCCCGCTTCGGCCCGGGAATGGCAAGACCCGGCCGCGGGGACACGCAGGAAGAAAAGAGAGCACACAACGAGCATTCAGTTTGATTTTTTTTTTTCCTTTTTTTTTTCTTTTTCCTTATTTTTTTGGTTTTTTTTGCAATTTTTTTTTCCTGAAAAAAAATTCCTCTGTCAAGAGGTAGGACAGAAACAAAGTTGGTTTTGGCCTCTGAACATTGGCAAAAGGTTTGCAGAGCTCCGGTTGCCTTCTGCTAGCCGGGCAAAATGGACACAACGGCCCGACCCGGGCTATCCGACGTGCAAAACCCTCCCCCCAAAAAAGCGAAAACTCGAAAAAAAAAACCAAACCGATTTGAGGTGTTAATTCCTGTCGAAGGCCTCGGCGTCCTACCATTAAATAAGGAAACGTACAAAGGTGGCTAACACTTGTGCAAAATATTAATTTGCTAAGGTATTTTACATGATCGGCACAGGTAAATGTAGAAATCGGTTAAAAAAAGAAGAAAAAAATCCCAAAAAACCCCCCCAAAAACCCAGGCCGGTGGCAGGAATTTGTCGCGTTTTATAGTCACGAGGCTTTTCGCCGTCCCAGGGTGGAAATCCTCGCTCACGAGGGGAGCCATCCCCCTCTCCCCAGTGTCGGACGAAGACGTCCCTGAAAAACACGCCGAGATACACCGAAAAAACCCGACGTAAACTTTAATTTATCGCCCCCAAAACCCCCCAGACCCCTCCCAAAACCTCCCCAAACCCCGGCATAACAGCAGCGGAGAGGCTTTACACAACGACGGCGCAAAGGCTGAAGAGGCAGCGGCTTCAGGATTCACGCGCTTTGGGCTTTTCTTGTGTTGTTTTTTTTTTTTTTTTTTTTTTTCCTTTTTGTACAACGCTTTATAATACAATTTGTCATCGTTGGGAACGCAAATGGGAACGGCACGCGCGCTACTTCTGGGGAAAAAAACCAAAAACAACCCCCCCCCCCCAAAAAAAAAAAAAAAAAAAAAAATCAAGAAAACAACCCCGAAAAGGTCGACGTTGTGCAATTTGCTGCCCCAATTGGCGGCGGCGGCAGCAAGTCCCTGCATTCGCTGTGTTTCGAAAACGCGGATTTTAAGAAACACGGAAAGGAGGAAAAAGAAGGCAAAAGGCGGCAGACATCCAGCATCTCAGTGGGGGGGGGGTGGTTTGGTTTGGTTTTGGGTTTTTTTTTGTTCTTTTTTTTTTTTTTTAAAACAACGCGGATGACAATTTCATGATTAAAAATGGGTTTTTTGTGTGTGTGTGTGTGTGTGATTCCCCCCCCCCCTTTTTGTTTTGTTTTTTTTTTTTTTTTTTTTTTTTTTTTGTTTTTTTTTTTAAATAAATACACCGTATCCGACGCTCGAGCTGACCGATCCCGGCGCCTCCCGGCCCGCCGGTTTCCCAGTCCTCTCCTCCTCGGGCGCATCGAAGCCGGCCACCCGGTATCCCGTCTGGTTGGTGATCACGCTCCCGTTCTGCCCCTGCGGCGGCTGCACACCGTAACCGGCGCCCATCCACGCTGCCGAAGACTGTGTCTGGCTGCCAGGGCAGGGGTAAGGAGGACAAAAAAAAAAAACCACAACCGGTTCGTTAGGCGGCGGTAACAAGGTGGGGAGTTGAGGGAGAAGTGGGTGCCCGAGCGGGGCCGCCCTGGAGCTGCTCCTCACCCCCAATCTCCCATGGTAACCACGGAGCGGAACGTCCGGCAGCTTTTACACCAGATCTGTCACCTCCGCTGGGGGAACCCCCCCCCAAAACCCAACCAAAAAAAGGCACCAAAAGCCCAAATACTCACTTAAAGCCCTGCTGATTCCACGCTTGCCCGTACATCCCGTAGGCGGGGACCTGCCAGCCGTTGGGCACGTACTGCCCGATCTGGGCGCTGCCGTACCACTGGCCCCACTGCCCATACGCCGGCGGGTAGCCCAGCTGGTTCTGCAATGGCAACCCCCCCCCCCCGCCAGCGGGGTCGTTAAACCTGAGAAAGCGGTGATTTTGGTCAACTCACCAAGCAAAGCCACCCGCCCAAGTCCCTCTCCAGAGCCCACTCGCTCAAACGCTGCCGTACCAGCCATGCCGCCGTTCAACCGGGCGCTGCGGGTTGAGTTAGCGAGGGGTTAATTACCAGAGCGCCCCGGCAAATTATCGGGGAGACCCGTTATTTTTGGGAGCTTTCTCCAGAATTTTACAGCACATGTTTTTCCGTCACAAGAATCCGGATGTTTCCCAGGGATTGAAAATCTTTTGACCGTACTTCGGTCTGATGAAATACGCAGTAGCGCAGGCGACGTGCGCTACGCCGCGTCTCCCGACCGGCACGCGCGCAGACTCTACGGCCAACTTAACGGGTTTCTAGCAAAGACTAACGAGGCGAGTCATTGCCTTTAGCAGAGGAGGAGAAGTTCTGACCTGCTGGACCGGACTGATCATGTCTGGCGTCTCCTTGCCCCAGTAACACTTCACGACGTGTCCTTCTATAGTCGTTCCATTGACGGAAACGATGGCGTGCGCAGCGCTCTCGTGAGAGTTAAACCTGTGGGAATGCCAGTCGCGCCAATATAAATAATTTGCTTGGTGAGTGACAGCCAGAGGTAACCCTCCACCCCACCCCAAGAGACCCCAGCATGGATTTGGGAGAAACCCTGGCACTGCGGGCCATGCTACCATAGTTCTTCCTGTCCCAGTGGTGTAACTCTCCCTAACCGGGGAAATTCAGCGCCAAGGTGAGCAAGTCAATGTACAATGATTTTATTTTTTTTGTTTGCTATCAGGAGCTTCGTCCACAAAGAGATGAGGACGCTTCTGGAAATGGCCCTGCCTGCCTGGGTACCCCTGCCCTGAGGAACGGAGGGCGCTCTCTCAGGAGGAAGGGCACTGCGTCGCCTGGGAGGGGGTTAAAGGGTTTTTCCCACCTGTGCCATGACCCCCACAAGCCATAACTCAACTCCCAACTCCTCAGGTCGGGCTCCAGTTCGGCGTATGCCCCCCCACCCCGCTGACACCACAAGCACATCAAGCCGTAATTCTTGATTCAATTCATCAACGGGCGCCAGCCTACCGTACGAAGGAGTAGCCTTTATCAGGGAAGACTCGGATTTCCATTATCTGCCCGAAAGGGGAGAAGGTCTGGCGCATTAGCTGTTCTGAAGCAGGAAGAAAAGAAAGCATCAAAACGGGGTGACTGCCACGTTAAGTCGACAACATCTGAGGCGATGGGGGCAGGGGGGGTGTGTGTGTGCGTGTTTGCAGCCACAATACCTGTCAGTCCCGACGTAACGCCGCCGCAGTACACGGTGCAGTTGCTCGGGCTGGACTGATTGACCACGTCGTCGTAAGAGAGTTGTTTGGCGTTTGCTGAAAGAGATTTTTTTACAGAGTTTTTCAGTGGCTCAAGACACACGTTAGGTAGAAATTCTAATCCCGATGGGCATGAGACGTCACGACACCTATAAAGAAGGTCTGATGTCCCTAATTTAAAAATCTCTCCCAAGGGAAAGGCTCTCTCTGACGCGGCTGCCACAATGCAAAGGCCTAAAAGTGAGGGAGCGAAGTTACAACGCCAGAGTCGTCCTGGCTGTCTGAGGGAAAGCAGCCCGAGCGTGCAGAAGGCAAGGGGCACCCCCTGCCGCAGCGGCAATACAGGCGCCGTAGCTTAGGGAAGCTGCTTTCCTTCCTCCCTTCGCTCTTCCTCCTCACGGCTGCGGCGGGAGGTTTGCGAAGATGCGAATCGCCGAGAACCTACATTCATACGTGCTCTTCGGAGCTGGAGGTTTTCTCGTCGCCCAGTTCGTTCTGATTTGCCTTCCACCGAGCCACTGACCGCCCATCTGCTGAATCGCGTTCTCCGCATCCTGTCGGCCAAGAGAGGAAGAGGAGAAAAACCCGCCGTCGGCGTCTCGTCCTTTCACGACAGAGCCAAACCAGCCACGTCGCCGCGCACCCACCCCGCTCCACGAGAAGCGCTTTTAGGCAGGGTGAAGGACAGCGCTAGGCCTCGTGAAGGACGGCAAAGGCCGAGCGCATCTGAGACCCCGGCGACACGGGCCGGGGGTACGGTGGCTCCCCGTCACGTCCATGCCTCGCTCGGTCGCTTGCCACGTGCTTGAGGAACGCTACAGCGGAGCGCCTCGACAAAAATGCTTCCCCCTCGCCAGGCGGGGAAACCGAAGGCGGATGGAGATGGGGACCGGCGGCGCTCCTTCCCCGTCCGCTTTTCGGAGCCCGTGCCGCGGCTTACCCATTTATTGAAGAAGGAAACGAAGCCGTATCCTTTCGATTTTCCCGTCGCCATGTCCTTAACCACCCGTGCGTCTCTAGAAAGCAGAAACGAGAGGCAGTTTAGCGCCTTCGAAAGACGGCCGTCCGCAAACGACAACTTGAGTCACACGTACAGCTCATTTTCACGTTTCACCTCGACTAACGTCAAACTGTTTATTGCACCAGCAACACAGTCAAAGCAAAAGGCTTCTTTTCTAAACAGAACTTTACTAAGGCTTTGCCAGATAGTAGCAAAATTAAACTTAAATTGTGTAAACATGCAAATCGATAGCTTCTCTAACAAACGTATGTACTTTTACGACAGCTGGCTCCCGCTTCAAAAAAATGCTTTTACAGACTGTTAAGACACAAAGCATGGTCAAAGCAGCTATTCAAAAGAATCACTTAAGGCACGGAGCTGACTAACGTTAGCCGAATGGCTCTCTTCAACCATGCAATTTTTAAACTCGCTATTTGCCAACACATTCTACCTACTCATTCAGAATATTAAAGAGAAAAAATGAAAAAAAAAAGATAGGAATTAAAAGGCATACGTCGCCTGTTAACCGAATTCTTTAATTTTCTCGGGTCAATTCGTTACCCCCTTTTTGGACTGTGGGCAGCTGTAAATTTTGAGAGATTGACATTTTCAGAAATTATTGAAGAAAACACCGAAACATTCGCGTCTTAAACGACATATTACACATCATTTAAACGGCATTTGTACAACAGCAATCATACAGGACTGATTGGAAACTACAAGATATAAAAAAGCAAAAAAAAAAAAAAAAAAGAAAAAGAAAAAGAAAAAGAAAAACTTTATAAAAGTAAATAAGAAAACTACAACGTTTGTCCACTGTGAACTGTAGCTTGTAGTTAGCCATGGCAATTCTGTCCATTCTTCAGAGACACTCTGCAAAATAACCAGAGCCCTATTATTTGAGATTGTGTTAAGAAGAGAACCCAGCTACAAGCGCTAAACCCCACTCGTGGAACGCCGTTCTACAGCGTTTCTCAGGCAATTTGCGTCCAAGTTAGCCGAGGGGTTCGAGACGCTCCAGGCCACCCTCTCCTCCCCTCCTTCGCCCCACACATACAGGCATTAAAAGAACAGAAACAACAACATCAAACCAGTCAGAAAGTCATGCAACGTAACTGAGGGGCTGTATAAAATAACAGGGTTCGGAGAAACTAGCGTTAACATGTGCACAACATTTAGCATTCCGAGACTGGCGAGAAAAGTCACAGTGAAGAGAAGGTTTGTTACACCAGGGGAGGTTTTTTTGGGCTTTTTTTTTTTGGTTTTTAAGCCATACGGTGCCTGCAAACGCTGCAGCGTTAGCCTAATTCGGGCAGATGTTAGCCCCTAGCGCTGACACCATGGCTGAAGGCCCGAGGAAAATACCTCTCCCCAGGCTACAGCAGGACTGTTATTTCTTTCCTCATTGCAAGAGACAACCCCCCCCCCCCACTCCCTTCCCCCTTTTTTCTTCCCCCCTTTCCTGGGTTAGGTCAGATTTTGGGTCATATGTTACAAATTGCCTGAGAAGAGCCACTTTGGGAAGCTTGGATCAGTTTGCTCTGAGGAGCCTATGGGGGGGGGGGAGGAGGGAAAACTCATCGCTACTTACCCTCAACTGAAAACTTTGAAAATAAAGACTTGAGAACAAGTGAAAACATGCGTACAGCAAGCATAAAAGGAAACCACAATGAAAGTGTGCTTTTACAGTGATTCAAAAATCCAGATGCAAAGAATTACCAAAATTTCTTATGGGCTAATCATGCAGTAGGTCAACCTTGGTGTTGTAAAAATAAAATAAAATAAATAAATAAAAAAGCTCGGTTTAGCACCAACGAAGGCAATGTTAGAAAAAAAAAAATTAAAAAATTAATCATCAGGAAATATTCCGTTAGTGCCCCATTTCCAGAAACCAGTTGCTGATGAAGAACAGGTAAAGTCAAGTAAGTTCATTTGACTTCAGAGACAGTAGCAATATTTTTCCAGGTTAAATTTAAACACGGAGAAAATTTAGGTCCCTTCAGCTTTATTTAACCCTTCGGTCTCGGAACAAGAGTTCAAAAAAGTCATTAGGGGGACAATTCTTAATCTACTACTTCAGTGGAAGGAAAAGAACTGCGTTTCGTTCAGGACAGTCAGCTTGAGCCAGGGCAAACCGCGAATTTTCCATGCATTAGCTCTACAGCTGGGCGCCGAGCACCCCAAAAGCAAGAGCGTCCCCGTCACCACCACCACGCAGCAACAGCTCTGCGTCCAAAAAGCTCTTCTACAAAAGACGGGACAACGGGCACGGCCCCGGAAACAGGGAGCACAGAGCGACGTTCGCTGCGGTTTTACGCTCCCCCAGCTGACGTTCGGACGTAACTTTTCACTTCAGGCTCAGGAGGGGGGTTCGCTTTTTTTTTGGGGGGGCCGGGGGGGGGGTTTGTTAAAGGCGACTGTCCATCGAACCGTCACCTCAGAAACCCAGCGCTGACTCAGCTAGTGGAAACTCTTTTTCGCAGCAGCCCCACCACCGCGGCCGTCTATTACTGCCTCCCTGTCGCACTCGTTCCAGCAGTTCAGATCTACTTTAGAGTCCCTTCCATCCAGACCGCATTTGGCCAGAGGATAAATTGACTCTCCTTAGGAGTCCGACCCTCTGAGTTTCCTAGATGACAATTACAAAAGATGCAGTCAAGCATTATAGTTGTCTGAAGCAAGTCACATTCAGATCGCATATATAGATAAAGATATAGATATATTTTTTTAAAACCTTATCACAAGAGGAAATCAAGCTGGCATTAAGAGAGTAATACACTGGACTCTGAGGGGGAAAAAAAAAACAAAAAACAAACTTACTTCAATTAAACGCTTCACTACCCAACACTCCAAAGCACTCTATGTTCTCTTACATCACCATCAAGAAACTTCAATGTCCAGTACAGACAACACTACAAGGAAAATTAATGGTTTACGTTTGGAGGATGGAATGAACGAACCGCTCCTTACTCTGCTACACCCTGAATACAACAAAACTGGCAGGTGGAGACCTGCCAACACCGTTCCCCCTTTGTAACACGTTCGCTTGTTATGCCACAGGCTCTGCACCGCTGGGATGAGCGCGACTCCTTGACCCGAGATGCCCTGTGGTTCTGGCCGAGCCCTTCGGGTCAAGGCCTAAACGCTGCCCTGGCGCCAAATGCTTCGAGGCCGCCCTAGCTGCAGCCTCCAGGGGCCCTCATGCTAAAAAAGGTTCGGTTTGTGGGAAATGGCAATTTAACTGCAAAAAAAAAAAACAAAACAAAAAAACCAAAAAAAACCAAACTAAAAACCGTTGGCTGCCGGCACGCCACAGCTAACAAAAAATCCAAAGCCTCACAAGACGTGGACGTGCAAATGGACTCGGTCACAAACTCTACAGCGTGACGGTGATCTGATCACTGAGAGGGCCAGTGAAACGCAAACCCCAGGGTTAGGGGTCAGTTTTTTCCAGCGTTGCTTTGCCAAACGAGGCAAAACCAAAGCAAGTTGGATGGAACTTTTCTAGGAATGCAGAACAAACTACTGTATGGGAAGCGGGTTACACACCCCTGCTTAACGCCCGACCGCTCAGACTCGAGTCGCTGTGTGAACAGATGAACGTGTATTCCTGCACTGCGACAGCTCTCGCTTTTTACTTACTGAAACATAAGGCTGCCTCCATTTAGGAGAGATTAACTTTTAGTTTATTTGCCCTAAGAAATTACTTACGATATTCTTCCAAACGGCGCAAAAGCTGCTTTTATGTCTTCCGTTGTAATTTCTGGACTGAGGTCTCCGACAAAGACGTGGAAATGGTCTTGTTGGGAAAAAGAGAAAAAAAGGATCTTAATGTTTGACGGCAACCCCTGAACGTGCATGCGCAGAGCGTAGCAATCTCACGTAGCACGGCCTTCCAGCTATTGTTAAAAACTACATGATGACTACTAGCATTCACTGCTGTTCGTGACAAATCCTTCTCTTGGCAGCGCTACACAGTCAGTGATTTTAAGGATGCTACAGTGAAACACACAGCATTTACGTTTCGTGTTTGACAAACCGCTTTTAAGACCAGTCAGTGTTTACCGTACACAGGCTTAACCTGTTTACTGAATGTGCCAAGGCTACACGAAAATCTTTCTCTCCGTATGCTCGTGCCAAGCTTCGACAGGCGGGGGATCGCTAGCTATTCAAAAGCCGATCCGCTGAACCGTCGAGAAACGCAGAAGGCTCATGCTAGAGCGGGGCGTATTTTGAACCTAGCCACGATGCCTGGTTTAACGCCACGTGAAGAAGAAATAAAAAAAAAAATACCTTGCATTGCAAGAGTTTGCTTGTTAAAGCATGTCAGTTCTCAAAAGCCAACAGTTTTGGCTGCCCAGCCAATACACCGTGTGAATCCGCGTGCATTCAGTGTGTGTGAATCCATATGCAAGTCAACTAAGACTGAAGGCAACAGCATGGAAACAGTGACCCCTGCAATTTATATCGGAGCCATCAAAACCACGCACCGAAGAGAAACAAAAGTCCAGTACCTGAGGCGTTTTCCACTACAATCAAACGCTACGTCCCGTACCTAGCAATATACAGACTTATTTGTACTATGGCAGGTTCGAAACTCTCGAGTCCCCTCGGGCGCCGATGCAGTTTTGCCCCCCTGGCCTACAGAAATTCAAAGCTTGCCGAGAGCAGCAGCGATCCGTAGGCTCGCCACGAGCGACGGAGCCCAGTTTTGGAATGAGTCTAGACCCTCCCAGGAGCGCACACTGCAGCCTCACAGGGAGCCATCGGCTCTGCCTCGACAGCAGAGGACGAGGGCTTTGTGGTTTTTTTTACAAGCGCGCTCATGGCAAACAGCCGGAGACGAGCACCAGAACTGAACAGTGGACGCTAGCTCACTTTCCGATGCTACAGGTAAATGAAAGGGGAAGTCTTTCCAGATAAAATAAATTCGTAACGAACAAAAACCCCACACGTAGCCTCAGGTGGTTAGCGAATACCCTTGAGAGATTTCATTTTATGTTTAAGAAGATACAATTACCTTGCGAACGCTGTGTGTTGACAACGGTACTACCTGATGACAAAGATTAGATTTGTTCTTAAGTGTATTTAACACAAACACATTAAATAATATCTCAGGATTACGATCAAAACATTACTGCGTACAATTGTACGATGCTTACTGTTTACATTTAAAAACTACGCATACAGACCAAGCCCGCACTCCAAGCGTAAGCGACACTTACTGCTGGTGTCTTTCTTCTGGCTGCTGGGGGTCGTCGCCCAGTTCACTTTGACCTCCTGCAAACGTTAGTCGCTCACGTTAGATCGAGCAAACCCCAGCTGAGCTCAGATACCTCCAGCGTTTAATTCTAACACTACAGGGGCTCGAGACGGGGAAGTTTGGGGTGAAAGCTCAAGTTTAAGACACGTTTCTGGGGAGAGAGGTTGTTCTGCCAAACTGCGCTCCACAAAGACAAGAGCCAGACCTGATCTGGCAGTTTGGTTTGGTTGGGCAGGGTTTTGGTTTTTTTTTTTCAGGGGTGGGGAGAGAGAGAGACCTTATCCCAATGAGGTTGGCAGAGCTAAAATATTCCTTACGCCCACTGTCTCTGAGTCCTCCCACTTCTACATCCCCATTGCCCTCCGCATCCTTCCCACAACAGTCAAAACAGCTCTTCTTGTTGGCCGTGTCACGTTAAGGCCTCCGTCCTAACGAAGTGCCTAACATCTGCGGCGTATCCGCTTCGTCTCAAGCGATATTTCACCCGCGCCATCTGAGAGTGCCCGTTTTTCAACTCCAACTCACCCTGTAGACATGACAGCTTACCTTACCCATTATCTTCCGGCCATTCATAGCAGCCAGTGCTGCAGCCGCATGCCGGTGCTCATAGAACTCCACAAAACAGTACGGATCGTTTCCAGCTGTCTGAGAAAAGCAGCAAACAACGGATTACTGATACGCACCTCTTTGAACTGTGCCCTCACTCCTGTACTCGGCTCCTTATTCGTCACATCTACACGTCTCAAAAGGGACAGGCTCTTTTTACTCTATGCCGAGACCGCGGTCAGTGTGCTAACAGTGCTCCAGGAGGTTGCAGTTCCGCCTCAGAAAGGTAAAAGTATGACAAGGAGGAACTTTTCTCATCTCAGCACCTGCACATATATAAACCTGTTCGCTCCCTCTCGCAATATGCGCCCATGTGCAACTGAACGTCAGGCACGAGGCAGAAATGATGCCAGAAGTACACAACTGTCATCTTCAGCCTTATTACATCCCTTTAACGCGGTCATGCCATATTTCTGTTGGAATCCTGACACGGGCAAGTATGTCCCAAAGCCGCCGGAAACACAAAGAGGTGAAGGCTCTTACATCCATTATCATTTTGCAGTTTTTGCACGGTCCGATCTGGCTGAACAGCTGGAGGATTAGAGCTTCGGTCACATCTCTTGACAGGTTCCCCACATACCTATAGGACCAAACAAACAAAAGTTACAAGCCGTCCCGACGCTCCAGCCTGCTCATCGGTAACTGAGCAAACAGGGCCCAAAGCTGTTCCCCCAGCACCCAAGCCCAACCAAGTCGGGCTGTCGAAAGGAAGCATGCGGCAGGACTCTGCCCTGACTCGTGGAGCAATGGGGCAGGATTTGTTTGGTGACAGCCGGCAGTAATGGTGCCTGTCCTCCGTCCCACCACAGGTTTCTAACGTCTCACCCAAAGCTAAAGGGAAAGCCAGATACAGACAACTCGACCTACCAAATGGATTTCCACGGCCAGAAATGGCAGTTATGATATCTACTACGCAGCCATCGTTCATCAAGCACCATTTCCCTGGCTAGCCTGGGAGCTCAATCTGGTGTTTAGCAAGCGTGTTACACAATATTTAGTCAGTTCCTTTTAAAAAAGGACTTGTCATCTGCAAGCACGGGCAACCCCCCCCATCCTCCTCCATGGGAAAGGATCAGCCTCCTCAAGCACAAACAGAACCCGAACCCCTGCTCCAATTTGGGATTTTGGCATTCTGAGCGACGAAGATCGCCCTTGATCCACAGGTCACCTTGTTGTTGTTGTTGTTAAGGCCCAGTCACGGGATTTTTAAAAAAAGCACACAGATCAACCTTAGCTCTGAAGGTGTGGCAGCACCCTTCCGCAAAGGAACGTTATGTGGCAAACCATGGCCTCTGCAACAAGAACCGCAGCCAAATCGCGCTGCTGAAACCACGTCAATAAATCAGCAATCCTCCCCATCTCGGTGCAAGAGTTGCAAAGATGTGGTAAGAAAACAACCCAGCAGCAAAACCAGCGATTTCTTGCGCTCCTTCTGTTGACACAAGGCTGTGAACAGCCTTCCCGAAGAGATGGACGCACTCCAATATTTGGTTTAGTGGGAGAGAATGGGGGAACAAGACACACGGCCTCTATTTTCCTGTCAGAAATGACCTGGCAAGCCATGTATTAATAATTTAAACAACTATTTTAGGTAGGACTCAGAATTGTATTTCTTTTTAAAACCAACATGTGCTGCACCTGAATCAGACCGTCACAGGCATCCTCTCGCCCAACAAAGACGGTAATTTCTGCACTTGGGATGATGTTGCCTTAAATAGAGGAGGGTTTTGTGCACGTCCATTAAGGCAATTAACTTTGTGCTCGATAACACCAGGATGTTCTACCCCACATCAACTTCGACCGAGAGTCGTCATTAGCGAGATTTCTCCCCCCCCCCGCCTTTTTTTTTAATATTATCGCTGTTTGGATAATGAATAAGCGAAGAGACTCTCGGTCTAAGTTGATTAACAGTTTATTTGTAACTGGCAGTTTCCTAGACACCGTGCCTACACCCTGGCCTTTGCACTCGCGCTGGATTTTCACCCTGATAATCAGACAGGTTTCCTGCCCTAAAGCCAGATTTAGCTGCAAAAAGCAGGATTTAGGTAAGTGATCCCTGGACAGCCTCCTGAATCTCTGCACGCCAAACCCATCAAAATGCATCCTTGAAGGATCCACTGCAGCGACACAGATGTGTACATACATATATAGAGTGAGACAGTATGTATTAACTGCGTAGCAGATGTTCATCTACTCGCTTCCGCACAAAGGTAAAAACAAATCTCGGCTCCTCGTGCACGGACGCGGTCGAGACATCCCCTAACGGCCAGGCAAGCAGTAACGACACATGGAACGAGAGCATTCTGCGAAACGCGAAAAAAGGGAGGGGGATTCGTAAAGCGCGTCGGTCACTCAGAAAAACACCTTCGCGCCGTACAAATTCAGTGGCATTTTTCTCATGTTGTTTGTCAGCATAACCTCATTACCCGTAGCTGCGTGCGCCTGCTGCCCGCTCTCTGCAGCCAGCAAGTCTGGAGAGGTTTCTCCAATCCACCAGCTGACAAACTACAACAAAGCCCTCTGATACTGTCGGCCGTGCCAAGACGGCTGGGAAAAACACAGAGCGACAATCCCCGTGTTATTTTTGCTGATGGATACTCTCCGTGCGACGCTCGTGCTGCTTTGGCCATCCTCGCCTTTTTACTGAGTTTTGTCACAGCTCTGTTTCCGCGGAGCTGGCACACGGGCAGGGTCCAGCACACCCGGACCTTGTCCTGCACCGGTTATACAAGAAACAACCGGGTGCCGAGGTGACCCTGCCAGGTAGGGCCAGCTGACAGGGGAGGAGATCCCTCCTGTGTGACAGCTCTGTCGTCCCCCTCACCTTTCCCATCCCTCTCTTTCCTGCTAATTGGATTCCTCATCAATGAGTTGGTCGATGTTTCTTTGCAGATGATACAAGGCAAATCCTGCAGACAACTCCATTTATTCCCTGCACATCAATCAGTATACAGCTTCTTGAAAAATAATACCAAATGATCAAGCGTCCGCACTTCTGCGTCTTTTTGGACACACAAAGTAAATCAGAAGCACGCCATGGGCCACAAGCATCTGCTTCTATGAAAAAATACAAACAAGAGGGCAAAGCCACCGTCTGCCTTGTAACTGCTCCTCAAATTTATCTCCTCTGGCGCCGAGGAGTGGTTTTCAAGGAAGGTTGCTGGCCACGTGAACATGAGCTGCCTCTCCAGGAAATAATTTACATAAGTAATACAGCTCCTAACGTGCTTCGAAACGCCCAGGCTCCAGCACCTCCCTTCGAAGAAACGGGGTTATGTGCAAATGGCAAAATCCACGGAGTTACTTCCAACAACGTCTGGAATCTGTTCAAGAAAAACGACTTAAAGGTGCTAAGAGGATGAAAGGAAAAGGCAAGCACGTTGCAGACCGCCCCGGTAGCCCCTCATGACGCAGTGGGACAACGCAACTCAGGAAGAAGCCCTGAAACCCACCTCCAGATGGGGTTTCTGCAGCACTACCTATAGAAATCCCCGTGCCACCAAATATTTAACACACACTTCAGGCCCGAGCTGGAAAGAGTTTGCTTTTCTTCCCTCAAGCTGCTCGTTCGAAACCCAAGCTGTGACATTCAGCTCGTGACAACCCTCCATATGACTTGAGAAAGTCACTCGGAGCGATTCAGAGAAACGCCGTTCTCAGTATGTTGCTCAACAGTCAGTTCTGAAATTCGGAAACCCAGCCGGGTTTGTGCAATGAGCCGCACGTGCTCAAGGACAGGTGATTTATTCCCTCAAGCACACCCCGTGTACAGCCGAGACTGCTAAACTCCAAACAATTTCATTGGGATGGGGTGGAGGGGGGGAAACATTTTTCTAAATAAACACGTAAATATGCCAACGGGTCCGCCCCATGTTTGCAGATGCCAAGAATAGTGCCAAAAATGCACGCGCCAGAAAGACAACGGGACTGTATACACGGAGAGGCAGACAGAGTGGTTACCGCTTGGGAAAGCCTGGACCAGAGGAGCTGGCGTAAGTCACGTAAGAGTCTTGTTTTCCTGCACTCGCTCCGCCAAGCCGTTTATCAACCCTTGGGGGAGGTGCAGCCATCGTCCGAGGGCAAAACTTTCCCCTCGCCTCGTAAAGATTCCCTCTCCCTCCCATCTGTCCTCCCCTCAACTCCTGCCCTGAAACAGAGATCAAAGCTTACGCAGAGGTGGAACAGAAAGACCGGAGGCTGCGATTTCCCCGATCTAAACGAGGGAAACCACTCCAGATAACGCCTGCCAGAGAAAAGCAGAGAAGCGCACAAATAAGATGCGCACCGGAGCTCTCCCGTGCCTTTCAAACACGGCCAGCCGTGGGAGCAACAGCCGACCGAAAGTCCAGACGCCTCTTGACAGCAGCGGGCATCAGCTGCCGGAGAAGTTGCTTGTAATTGAGGAATCTCTGATTTTTACCAAGGCGTGGAGCCGCCCTACAGCTACCATGAGTTCCTCGGGAAATAACAGGCTCGCAGCGTGCTTTAAACACTTGGACAAGCGCTGATTTCATGGGTGCCCCCCCGTTTTATTTCCGTGTTGAACATGGCAGCGGGGCTCCAGCTTTTAGGCCAGGGGCAACCCCTCTCTTCCCGACATCCCCCCCCCCCCCCAACACCCCGGGATCTGACGGTGCTAACGCAACCCAAAAATGGCAAAACTCAGCCAGATGCTCGCAAAAACGTACGCGGAGCAAATACCTGGGGTGTGTGTGTAGAGCTCCCCAGCCCCCTTCCCTCCAGATGTGAGCTGGAGAGGCCGGCGGGGGGAAGCCGGTGAACATCACTGGGAAGCGAGGCAGGGCAGGGGAATAGCGGGGCACGGGCGGAGGGGCTGGATCCCGCCCCGGCCGGGCTCCCCCCAGCTCTGCCGGGGCCGGCCCGCCGTGAGGGGAACCGGGGGCTGAGGGGCCGGGACAGCCGCTGTGCCCCCGCGGAGGCCCGATCGCGCCGCCCGGGGCCTGAGGGACCGTGCGTGAGGGGAGCCCGGGCCGCCCCTCCCCGCGGAGCCGGGAACAATAGGCGGTCTCGCCCCCTCCCCACTCACAGGGTCTTGGGCATTTCATCCTCCATGGCGCCGCCGCCGCCGCCCCCGCCCGCCCCGGCTCTTCACGCCGAGCCGGCCCCGCGGCCCCGTCAGCGCCTGGGCAGCCCGAGCGCCGCCGGCCCCGCCGAGCCCGAGCGGCGGACAATAACCCCAGTGGTCCTCGCAAGATGGCGGGTGGCGGGCGAAGGGGCCCGGCCGGCCGAGAGGGGGCGGCAACGCGCATGCGCCCGGAGGAGGCGCCGGGCCTCCGCTTCCCGCCCGCCGCCGCTCCCGCGCATGCGCCCCACCCGGTAACCGGTACCGCTTTCCCCGCTGGCACCGGGGCGGGGAGGGGGCTGGCCTCTCCTCGCCCCCGCGGGGCCGGAAAGGAAAAAGAAGGGAATGAATGAGGGGGATTAAAAAAAAAAAAACCAAACCCGAATAAAACACATGCGCCGCCCGGGAATCGAACCCGGGTCGCAAGAATGGGAATCTTGCATGATACCACTACACCAGCGGCGCGGTTGATAGTGTTTTCGCTGCCCGCCTCGGGGCTCCTCCTGCTCCTCGCCGCTCTCTGCCTGCCCGTCCCGGGCCGCCGGCCGCAGCGCGATGGCCCCGGCAAGATCGGTACGGGGCCGGGGAGGGGGTGGGGGGGTGGGGGGGTGTGCGGGGCGGCGCTGACGGGCGGTGCCGGCTCTTGCAGCCGTGGTCGGCGGCGGGATCGGGGGCGCGGCGGCCGCCTACTTCTTGCGGCAGAAATTCGGGAGGAGCGTGCGGCTGGAGGTGCTGGAGAAGGCGGCGGTGGGGGGGCGGCTGGCCACGCTGGAGGTGGAGGGGGCCGGCTACGAGGGGGGGGGGCCGTCCTGCACCCCCTCAACCTGCACATGAAGCACTTCGTCAAGGAGCTGGGTGAGTGGGGACCCCCCCTCGGCACCCCCCCCAAAATCACACCCATAGGACATCCCCATAAAGAACAAGCCCCCGTTGCCCCCCCAAATCCTTCCCCCTATCCCCCCCCAAATCCTTCCCCTATCCCCCCCCCAAATCCTTCCCCCTATCCCCCCCCCCAAATCCTTCCCCCTATCCCCGCCCCCAAATCCTTCCCCCTATCCCCCCCCATTCCCCCTATCCCCCCCCCAAATCCTTTCCCCTTATCCCTTCCCACACCCATCCCCCCATCCACCCTCCAAACCCTTTCCCCCATCCTCCCCAAATCCTTCCTGCATCCCCACCCACAATCCTTCCCCCTCCCAACCCTTTCCCCCTGTCCTCCCCCCAAATCCTTGCCCAATCCCCCTGCCCTCTGGGAAAAGAGACCCTCACATCCCAATGGAAGTGGGGGACACCCCCCTCCCCCTGCCATGGGTGATGCCAATCCCATCATAAAAGTCCAAAAGTCACCGTAAATAACTACCAAGAACTAATGACCTTTTCCATGTCCTGAGGATCCAATCTTTAATGCTTGCTAGGTTGCCTCGGGAAGTTAAAATCGAGGCATAATATATAGTTTATCTCTACCTTTCATTAAATTACCTTTTTTTTCCCCCCACCCTGGAGGCCTCTCGGTTGCCCCGGCGCATGGCAGCCTCGTGGGCATTTATAATGGGGAGGAGTTTGTCTTCGAGGAGAGCAGCTGGTACATCGTCAACCTTCTCAAGCTCCTCTGGCGCTATGGGCTCAACCCCCTCCGAATGTACATGTGGGTGGAGGACATCCTGGACAAATTCATGCGGTATGTCGGGCCCCAGCTAGGGAAATGATGGGAAAGCGGCTGCAGAAGTTGTAATAAATAAGTAAATTAATAAATAAAAATGGGTGAAATCATCCCATGGCCATTGAGAAAGGAGTCTTCAGTTGCCCTCTCCCCATTGCTGATCCTTTTCCTAAGGAAAAGATGGAGATAAGTGATGTTGTCTTCAAACAGGTACAGTCACAAGAGGCTCCAGTGGAAATGCGTGTTAGGTTTGGGATGTCCCATCGTCACCTGGGTACTAAAGGGAATTAAAACTGTAACTGTACGCAAAGTGCTTTCGTTAGGATAGATCAGTATGTGGATAATGAAGGTCCAGGTCTCCTTAGGCAGGTACCTCTTAGGCTAGGGCTTGGCTGGAAGGACGAGCTCCCGTGAAGGGCTGTGAGATCCTCCACAGCTCCCGAGGGCCACAGCGAGAATTAACAGTGACCGACTGCCTCATTCTTCTCTCCGGTTAAAGGATCTATCGCTACCAGACATACGACTACGCCTTCAGCAGCAACGAGCGCCTGCTTCATGCCCTCGGAGGAAATGACTTCACCCGCATGCTGAACAAAACCATCGATGAAGCCATGCAGGAAGCCGGCTTCTCCCATAAATTCATAAACGAGGTGGTTTGTCCGGCCATGAGAGTCAATTACGGGCAAGGTGTCAACATCAACGGTTTCGTAGGCGAGTGTTTCCTAGGTTAACCTCCCCACCATGTCTGTCCCGGGGACCTTGCCCTCTTTGTGGCTGTTGGGGATTCCTGCTCCCTGGGCTGGGTTGCTCCAACAAATAGCCCTGGCCTTCAGCAAGCTCTGTGCCCCAAAGGGATGGCACTTCCCCCTCACCCCTCTCTAATTTTCCCCTTTGTTTCAAATACTCCCCTACAGAAGGACGCCAAACAAGCTGCTCTAACAATCGTGGTTTCCTCGTAGGTGCTGTTTCTCTGGCAGGGGTGGAATCGGGCCTTTGGTCAGTAAAAGGGGGGAACAAACTCGTCTGCACTGGCCTAATCTATGCCTCCAAAGCTGAAGTTATCCCTGGTACGGTTTTGTCTATAGAGCCAAAAATCAGACCCAGACCTACAGGTGAGTTGGGTTTGTTTTCCCTTCAGTGGGGAGGGCCACGGCACACTCCGGCAGCCGCAGACCAACCTTGGCCTCCGTCACTGCTCGGCTGCGGCTCTTGGTGGACCAAAGCAACAGCCTGGGTCCTTCTTGGTCTGTTACGATGAACACCGGGCTCTGCTTGAAGCCCCAGCTCGCAGCAGCTAAGCTGGTACTGCTTTACAAAGCTACTTCAGCTCGCAACATTTAGCCTCAAGGGGATGGCATTTTAAAAGCCTGATGTTTGTCAGAGGGACAAATGGGATTCCCTCCGGCCGTGGACCGGGATAACCCAGCTCTTCTCCCACTCTTCTCCCCAGGGGACCCGGTGAAGCTCTACCAGGTCACTTACAACACGACGTCGGGACTAACGGGGGATACGTACGACATCGTCGTCATCGCTGCTCCGCTGAGCCGCAAAATGGCCAACATCACCTTCAAGAATTTCAACCCTCCTGTCCCAGAGTTCCCAAATCCTTACCACCAGACTGTCACGACGTTAGTGCACGGACGATTAAACGCCTCCTTCTTTGGTTACCAGGACCCCTCTGCCTTTCGTTTCGGTGCCATCTTCACTACGGAGAATCCCAAACTCTTCATCAATAGCCTGGGGGTGGTGTCTCCCGTGGAAGAGGTAGGCAGCGATGGGAAGCTGCCCTTGCAGGCGGCTGTCTGGAAGGTGTTCTCAAAGGAGGTGCTCACCAAAGAGCAGCTTAACTTGCTCTTCTCCTCCTACGACTCCGTCAAAGTGAAGGAGTGGTTGGCGTACCCCCACTACAGCCCCCCGGAAAAATGCCCTCCCGTCATCCTCCACGACAATATCTACTACTTGAACGGCATTGAGCGGGCCGCCAGCGCCATGGAGATGAGCGTCATCGCAGCCAAAAACGCTGCCCTGCTTGCTTACCACCGGTGGTACGGGAACGGTGACAAGATCGACCAGGAGGACTTGCACGAGAAGCTGAAAACGGAGCTCTGAGCACTACAACCCGTTGCGTACTGTAGCCGTTAAGCCACAATTAACACTAATGAACGAGGAACTCCTTGCTTAGAGGCTAAGGAAAGAGGAGACCCCC